>VZSV01000095.1:1070001-1083284 GCA_013398735.1 Nothocercus julius | reverse complement strand
AGATCTTCCAGACCCGCTTGGACGCAGTCCTGAGCCACCTGCTGTAGGTGACCCTGCGTGTGCAGGGGGGGGTTGGACTAGATGATCTCTAGAGGTCCCTTCCAACCTTAAGCATTCTATGATTCTATGATTCTCTACAAAAGGACAGGAAAAAAATATATGTTTCCCCACTTATGCCTTCCTTATAGCATACATATGGGGGCCATGATGGTTAGTGGTTTGTAGTCAGTGTTATGCAAAGTTTGAATACCAGTCCTCCACACATCGAGGTTGATTTTCAGGTCCAAGAGCACTGGAGCAAGTTAATAATAATAAAATCTGTTTGTGAGTGTACTGATTGTGTAGTCAGTTCTAAATTACAAGATGGACATGGAGATATTTTGCAAGAATTAAAAATTAATTAATTTTGTGATAACTAGATAGGATCAGAGAATTTTTTAGACTACTACCTAGCTGGTGATCGTGGTATGACAATCATCAATCCCCTTTCAACTCCTAATTCTCCTAACTCTCTTAATCTGGTCCTCTCCAACCTGTGTTACATTTTGTTTATATCTTCTACATTGCCTTTCTATCACCATCATTTTCACAAAGCAGATTTTTTTATCTTTAATTCTACTTCTTGTTTTTTGACCTATACTGTTTTAGACTGAGATTGTTCCAGAAAATAGAATGTAATGGGAGCTTGTCTTTAACTGTAATTTAAAATGCTGCCTGGAATTCTTTGTTTTTCTCCTCCCTGAATCCTAGTCTTTCAGAGTCTCTGATTTCAGTAAAATATTACTTTCCAGAAATTAAAAAACAACCCGTAGGCCTGAATCCTGTCATTCTTTAATCATCCCTATTTCTAAAACCAGCCCTTAAATGCTATCGTCATTGCAAAACATGTATCTGTTTGTTTCTCAGATAAATTCCAGCTCTACAGTTCTGTTACTCTGTGGGATTAAATTAATGAAGTTTAATAAGGCCTTTCTTACGGGGGGAAAGACTTAGAACTTTTATTGTCTTTTCTACTCTGTTATTTGAAATGATATTCTTTTGCCAATTGCCATATTTTTCCTCCTCGATAGAGCTCCCTGCATTTTTTTTTGTTGCTTTCCTTTCCTTTGATAAATGAATCCCTCACAAAATCTTCAACTCTGCTTTAAACAGTGCTGCAGTTTCACTTCTTTGAAAAATTCCTACTTCTTTTCCTTCAACATTTGTATTGTCTTTATTTTCCAGTTCCATAGCTGTTGTCCTTCTTTCAGGATCTCTAGACTCTCTGTTGTCTCTCAGGTCTTATTTTTAAGCACTCTTTTTGTGCCTTTGTTCATATTTCACTTGGCAGGTCTGTTTGGGGACTTAGGGGGTGAGGATGGTGTTAGTTTTGCTTATACAATCTCCATGAAAAATTTGCCATGTTTCAGGAACTAAGACGACACATCTCAGAAACATGTGGTCAAATATGGAGGTACTTCTCTATTAGTCATTTTAATTTTATGCCATTTACCTGCTTAGTGGACTTACTAGAAAATAGTAAACATAATAGTAAAATTTAGTCTTTCTCCTTAAAAATATGTAGAAATGCTATAGGTTTGTAGGGGATATTTACAGTACTGATTACTTAATTTCCTCAATTAGTAAAATGTTGATTACAATTTACCTTAGAAGTTAAATCTAGGAATCGAGCTATCTCTTCTGTGAACTATCACAGGCAAGATGACCAGGTGAATGTCAGTAAAAGAGATTGTTCTGTACTATGGTTTGTTTTTTACTCAGAAAATGGATACATAAAATAGATGACAAACTGTCCTACAATTCTGAAGTAGTTAAAGCTTTTTTACGAGATTTTGGTACCTCATAGGAATTCATTAATATTTCCAGTGCTTTGAACATACATACATTCAATTCAATGTTCAACGTTCAACGATATTCTTTCGACTCAGATACCTTGGTATGCTTTACCATAGAAGAATATAAAATATACCTCAGAAACAGAGCTATCAATCTATTTTACATTAATTCATAGCATATATCTACATGGCATGTTAGGTTACAATTGAACCCAGACAATGAATCGTGCAGAGAGGTGAGGTTTAGCATTGGCACATGTCTGTATAAAGTTAGCATTCTTTAAGGACTTTCAAACTAAAATTCTGTTATATGCTGCCATCTTACTGTGTACCAGCACAGTAAAAAGACAAAACTTATAATGTTAGTACAGTGTCCCATCCAAATTTTTCATCTGACATTAATATTAATACATTCATTTTAGTAATCACAAAAAATCATTAGTCTAGAAATGAATCAAGCAATACAATACTCCTCATGTTATTTTAAGCATGATTTAGTATATTGAACTTTATTTAATGTTCCATATGTAAGAATGCCCACCATGTTTGAATTTCTTCCTGTGCTGACTTAGATACTTAAACCTGCTTCCATGTAGGGTAAGTTGAATGTTCCTGATCAACTATGTTTTATCCACGTGAGAGAAAATATTTGACTGCATATTTGACTGGATATATATTGTGATCATTTTCAAGTACATATCATTGCTCTCCATTTCCAATTGTTTCCTGACTTTTAGGGTACAAAATACATTGTACTCTCTAAGTTATTATTGAGTATTTCTGGACTATTTATCTGCAAACCATTCATTTGTTTATTCATTATCCATTACACATTATTCTTGCTCTGGCCTGAGGATACAATCTCTCCATGAGCTTTTTTATTACATCCATTCATGTAGTAATTGAGGATTTCACAAATATGGAAAGAATGCTTCTCTACAGCATTTCTATACGCTGAGAAAGTTTTTTTTATCAGAAAGCAAAAGGAGAAATTGACTAATTTGGGTTAGTGAATTTGAATTGTGTTGTGACATGTTTTTCTTAAAGTGGATAGCATTACAAGAACTCTTATGAAAGTACAGCTGCCATTGACTCTGCTATGACTGATAGCTATCAGAAAAGCTGACACACTAATTAGGTACTGAAAAAGGAGAAATGCACAGTTAGCTGTTAAGAAGATTAAGTGATTTTCCAAATATCCACAAAATGGAGGCAGAAAGAGAATTCAGGGCAGTATTAAATCGCTTAACCATGGAATTTTGCGTCCTCTACTTCTGAGAATCTCTGCCTCGTCTAGTTCACACTTTCAGAAACAACAAATGCAAGAAACAACTATACAAGCTCCGTTCATTCTTACAGTTAAAATACCTAGAGGACAAAAAAAAATTCACATAATTAAGATTACTAAAATGCAGACTTCAATGAAAACATAGCTAAGAATTCATATCGAACCTCAGCTCAGGCTTTTCTTAAATTCTATGGCTGTCTTATCTTAAATTCTTAGGCTGTTTACAGCCTAATTTTATTTTGTTAGAGGATGTGTCTGAATGCTTCAGGGTTGGTTTTTTTTTTTTTTTTTTTTTAGGAAAAGCAAGTAAAATAAAAATCAATTCTGAGACACTGATGCCCTCCCTATAACTTAGTTACCACTTGGGACCTTGGAAGCAATAAACCCACCACAAGGATCTCTGTCATATGAGATAATAGTAAATAATGTAAATAATGGTCACATTACATGTCATTTCCTGGGGAATATTTGGCAGGTACCTTCAGAAATATTTCCCAAATCAGACTGGAGGAAGACTTAGTAATGTTGGACTACTACAGAGTTGTTATATTGGAGGTCAAAAGATTTATCTGCACATTTTTTCCAAAGATAATACTTCTTTTTTCTTTTCTTTTAATTTGTCTCTCTTGCATGGCTGATTTTTACTTATTTCTGGTATTCCCTATTTTTTTTTCTTATAATATAATTAATTCTTGCTTTTGCTTCTTTGACTTCTTTTTCCATCCTGGACTTCCTCTCCCATTCCCTCTTAGATTTCCTTTCCAAAGGCCACATGCATTCCTATTTCTGTTTCCACATGTCCCTATCTATTTTTTTTCCCTTTTCCTCTTTATTCCATATTGTACCCATAATTATAGGTTATTCCAACAAATAGTTATTCTTTGATGGTATCTTAGTTCCACTATCTCCCAGGTTAAATATCTTCCAAGTTTATTTAATCTGTTTTATAGTATTGTTTAGAGAGATCTTTTGTCCAAACTCCTCATCTACTTATTCTCTCGGTTTACTTGCTTATCGTTGCCTGTATTTCCTCTTCTTTTAATTATGTCAGTTCTGAGAGGAAGGGCCAGTCTAGCGCCACTTAATCCGTATTCTTTATTCTGTCTCAGGTCACTTTTACCGATTCAAAACTCCCTTATTCCCTATGTTTTCTCAGTCAACAGCCAGTCAAGTTGTCAAGTCATTGTAGCCTCTTATGCTTGCTGTATCAGATTATTGTTTCAATCTGCTTGCCAAAGTAGCCCCAGTTCATCTCATTGTAACCCCAGGTCAGTCTCATTTATCTCTCAGGTTTTAATTGCAGCGCTCTGCCTGTTCTCTCATTCTCCTGCCTATAGGAGCTTTGGTTCTTATCCTCTCCATGGTTCTGCTCACTGGTAGCCGGGTTCCATCAGCTAGGAAGCGGATAACAGAGAGCAGATTACAAAAAGGCTCCAAAACTCCCTGACCTAGTATGACCTTCAGTGTTATTTTTAGGAATAGTCTCACTTAGCTGCTTGTAGCATCACAGGAAAGCGTATTCTGTGTTGACTGATATTTTAGGGAATACAGCGAGGAAAAACCAAACAAACAAACAAAAAAGTGTCTTCCACTTCTTCAAACTTCAGTTTATTGTATATTTCGTCTAATATGGAGAGATCTTAAAGCAAAGACTCCATTACTTGACAGATTTTCATTCTCTTTTGCATAGGGCAGCGTAAATATCTCACACATTCTTTTTCTTAGAAGTGTCTAATCCTACAAAAATCTTCAGCCAAAGGCAAGCATAAAAATTCAGCCTAAATGATCTAGATTTATGAAATGGATAAAATTTATGAAAGAAAAACAGATCAAAATTTATGAAATGAAGATTGTAGAAATTCCATCAATAAATTCCATCTTTATACCTTTATAACTTTAATTTATAACTTTTAAAGCCTCTATTCTTGAAAATGCTTATGTATGTGAATTCCCTTAGATGCCTGAGTGACATGTTTATGATTTATGTATGTAAGTGTCCACATGGTCAAGCTAGAATAATTTCAGTGTTTCCTAACTAAAAATATTTAAATTAATTGTTTCTATTTAAAGTTTAGCTTCACGTCTACAAATTTGAAGCCAAAGATATTCGTAATGAAGATCAATCATTTGCTTACAAAAAATATTCTTATTGAGATGATGTTTTACCTTCAAATCCTCATATGGAAAGGGAATATATCCTTACAGGTTTTATGACATTTCTTATAAGATTCTCTTGAGGCAAATAAAAGTGTATAATAATAAAACTTTTTTTAAGTTGCAAAACAATAAAAATATTTTTCTTGTTGTTTTTAAATGTAAATAGTGCAACTAAAATCCCAGATATTTATGATTCTGACTCCAATATGGCCATAAATAACAATACTAAAAACATCTCTTCATAAATTGTAGCTTTTACCTTTTCTACAGACCTACTGAACCAAGGTTCTTTCCAGAGCTTAAATTGATGTAAACGCTTTGCTGCTAAGAATTCGTTCTGGTCACTTTCATTAAAATGTTGATTTTTTTTCTCCATGCCTCCTTAAGATGTATTTGCTGTTAAGTAATACAATATGGTAAGGACTTTGAAATAAATTTTCTATCCAGACACACAACGTTAGGTGGATCTATGAATACCCTATGACGTGTATTATACATCATAAAATTTCTATCATAACCTGTTTAATAAAGCTTTTCTTCTTGGATACTAAGAATTTCATTCAAAGCATTTTACATATTGCATTACTTATCAAAACAGGAGATATGTAAACCTTGACATTTGTTAAAATACCCAGGCTTTAACCAAAAAAGACCAGAACAAATCAATAGCAGAAAACAGATTAAACAACAGAAAAGTGACTGCTTGAATATAAGAGCATGTTCACCAAACCCAAGACAAGCTTTCAGCATGTACTCAAAATAAATGGTTACTTGGTATATGCAAGCATCTGAATATATCTCCAAATATACTGGAGTTTTACAAAGTCAAAAGTTACAATTCAATTAAAGTATAGTAAATTATTATTACAGCTTCAATCTTCCAAAGCCTAGTTTGGGATAAAAGAAATTAATTTGCTTTTCTTGGCTACAATTTTTTTCCCACATGAGTATGTATTAGAATAACTGTATATCATGTTAAATTATACTTAATACACTTGCCAGATTCTATTTAATCATTGTACCAATAATGATAAATAATACTATTATTTTTTTATGGTTGTCAAAAATATCAGTACTACATAAAACCAATGTAATGCTTCTAATTTATACTTACATGCAAGCTCAAGAAATGTGAGGTTGCTACTGCCTTTAAGTAAGACCAGTTACAAATATACTCACAGAACATAAAAAAAAAAAAAAAGGTGCTATAACAATAGCATTACAATTATTCATAAATCACAATTTACTTTTGCAAGTGTGTGTATGTGTATATATATATTTGTATTCATATCAGTGAAAGATATGCCTTATAGATGACATTATAAATAACAGCAAAATATGCTAATAAATTCATTCTTTCATTTTATCAGTCAAAACCTTCTGATAGTAGATTTTTTTTTCATTCATATTTGCTGATACCTGAACCACTCATTTATAAGAAGCACTTCACATTTTAAGGGGGAAAAAAGTGATAACTGCAAATCCAAGCTTTCTAGCAGATGTTCACAATGTCTCATAAGAGAAATATTAAACATTATTAGTAATACTGTAAGGTAGAGATGTTAGCCCTCAGAAAAAAAAAGAAAAAAAAAAGAAGAAGAAGAAAGCACATTCTGAAAAATGTTCTATGAAATATATACCTGAATTTCAACCTAGCTTTGCAGCACTTCAGCTATATATTTCATAGAACATTTAAGAAATGCAAAGTGTTTTCATTTCTAGCAGTTACTTGTTTTTTGTATACCCTTGTTTTATTTTCTATGCATTGAAGAAACTTTCTATATTTTTCTATCCTTTCTTGAAAGAAAAAATATCCTAACATGGTAAAATTGCTCATTCTGGTGTGTAATATTAAAACCATTAAAACCATCAGTAAGTGATGCTGTATGCTTAAGGAACATTTTTAGGTTCAATCATTTAATTCAAAATGACATTAGTAGTTTCTCTTGTCCCCTTAAATTCCAACCATTTAACTTGGAATATTTGTTGGAATATTTCTCAGGGGGAAAAAAAATGCCTGGATTGCTCTTTTAATAATGTAAAATTAGACCTGTTTTCAACACAACCATTGGCAATAACATAACTACACTTTTATGCCACTTTGACTCAGATTTTTTTGGAGAATTCGTCTTAAGGGAAGGTTGCATCTCCGGACCAACTCTGTCATTCATCACTCCATAGAACCGGTAACTGCAACAGCAGTCCTGGTAATTTTACCTGTCTCTTAGTACTCTTTAATAGACATCAAAGAACTTAATCAGAAGAGTCAGCAACATCATGTCCTTTTCAGAGACGAGAAAATGGGAGAGGCAAAGAGAATGATTTGCATTCTTTGCACTTTATAACAAAACTGACTTTAATTCTAGATTAGTTGCACATTCCCTACAAGTTTTATTTTATTTGGTTGAAAGTGTTGAAGGAGTGTGTGAAGAAAGAATACAGAGTAGGCTATGCTTTGATTAAGTTTGTCCAGATCACTATTATAAAATAAATTTAAAATGCAGAGAAGAAAAAAAAAGAGAGAGAAAAAAAAAAGAGAAGAAAGAGAAAAAATGCAGAGAAGGAAAAAAAAAGAAAGTCTATCCAGCACTACAGGATAGATAAATAAAAAGTGACCCGCAGCTGTCAGACTTTCAGAATATCCTCTCTGAATTGCAAATCCTGAATTCAAGGGAGCAGAGAACCTACATTTCTAGATTATCTGGAAACTTGCAAAAAATACTTTTAGGCTGAGGAATTTATCCTGCCCCATAGGTGAGACCATAAATCTACAAATTTGAGTCTACAAATCCTGAGTGATGGTTCTCACAGACATATAGAGCACTGTTTTGTTAGGCAGCTTATAGACACTCGAGGTTAAAAAGTTAGTACATTTTGCTTATGAAATATATGAATATCCTCTAAATAATGCAGAAGTAAAATTACAGTTAACAGAATAAAAATAATTAATCTGTGAACTTCTGACCGTGAAGTTTAGACAAGCATAATTCATGCAGTAATAGACATAGCTGTCATTCTGCCAAAATGCAAAGATATATCATTAATTTATAAAGATTTTCCACTAGTGTCTTGTAACAAATTGCGTCAAAACTTTCTTTTTTTTAATAAATGAATTATAAACATTTCATACTAATGGAAGTACAATATATTCCATCCAAAAAATTGCAGTTATAAATAGAAAGCAAAAAGCCCTACATTTACAGTTTGAGTCCATCATTAAAATAAAAGCTAGCAATCCAGAGAGTTTAAAGAACAAGTAAACTTATTAGTCCAGAAAGAATCTGGCTGTAGGCAGTTAGAAGTTAGCTGACTCCACTAAATTTTGCTAAATTGACACTATGCCTTTTAAGCTGTTTCAAATGTATAGTTATTTTTGTTCTGATATTTACATTTATTCTATTTTAAAATGAAGGTAATAAAAATACGTATTTTGTCAAAATGAAGGAATAAATAACTATCATGTCTAACTTACTTCTGTCACCAGTATAAGCTTGAAGATAAGTCAGTACCATGGTTATATTAGTCTCAAACTTCTTTTCTGGTTTAAACATATAATAGTCACTTCCTGTTTTTTAACAAAGAGCATATTCCGTATTCTAAAGTCTTTGCTATTTAACAATATCTGCAAATTTAGAAAAATCTTTTTAATTAAAAAAAAAAAAAAAAAGGTAATCTTCTTAACAGAATTACCATATTAGGATTTACTGGATGTATTTATTTACTTTCACTAAACTAGCTACTAAATTTCCTGGAGGATCTCAGCCTTCAATGAATATGTTGTGGCTCCCAGTCAGAATAATTAATGAAAAGTTGACCATTAAAATAAATTAAAGAAAAGCAAGAAATCTGGGTCAGTTATAAAGACACTGGCATTTTAGACCTTTATCAGGTAGACCTGGAGTTAACTATCTGTTTGAAGGAAATAAATAAATAAATAAATAAGTTAAAATAGCTAGGATTACATTGAAAACACTTGAAAGGTCTTAATAGCAAAAATAAAGGACTAGTTAGTATGGTACAGCTGCAATACTTAGTCCCTTTAAAAAGAGGGAACAGTAGGTTGAGAAAAGCTCCTGATATTTAGAACAGTATGGAAAAACTATGGAAGATCTATGAGAAAATATAGAAGGTCATACTCATTTATAAATATGTTGCATGTATTACTGAACGAAGTTATATGCAGTCGTATTATTTAAGATATCCATTTTAATGTTTTGGAACTATTTATTGTGAAAAAAAAAAATCTATTTAAAAGTACCAAAAAGTTAAAATTTCTTTTTATCAAAAATGTCTAATTTATAATGTCTGCCTGTGATAGATGGCAAAATATATTTATAAAATGTTTCATAAATTTAGATACCATACTAATATATATGTGTGTACCTACGTATTTGTATATAAAATATATGCATCTTTGTATCTATCAAATTACTGTACTGTGAACATCACACCATGTCATTCTCTTGCTGAGTTTAACTTATCTTCCACAGATGCTTACATTATTATACATGACTAAGAATGATATTTCTATATGTAGAATTCTGGTTTGTGTAAAACAAGTATCATAACTTTGGTCAGCATTACTGGTTATTCTGTCCATTAAAATACTTGTCTTAAATATCTTGTAGAAATTATTGACTAAATTACTCAACTGTTTGTATCTATGGCAATGAATGTGGTAATTTCATGTATTTCAGTGTGCTTTAAAATTTGCTTTGGCACTGTTCAGCTTTCATCGAATTTTAACATAGCGACTTCTAAAGAGAAGGCTTTGATGGCTTTTGTGCATGAAATATCTGTTTTATCTGGACTAATACATTAAAGCAATAACTGGTTAAAGAGATAAACTATATGAACTTGTTTTCCATGCTCTTGAAAAACTTCATGGCATTACTACTTCTCTAATAAAAGCACTATGTATCACTATATGTGTTGGAAATATTTTCAAAATAGACATTACTTTTAAAAAGAGTGAGAAAAGCATAATTATAAAATACGTATGATGTCATATTAGGCAAATAAATAGATTATCATTATATTAAAAATAATGCATTTTTTTTATTTCACATTTGTTTATTTGTTTATTGTTTTATAGAAAAGAATATAGCTACTCCAGAAAGATCACATTTGGGGCCATCTCATAAGGAACGGATATCATTTCGAGACCATCCAGTGCAGCTCAGCGGAGGATGGGGGTCAGGAAAAAAAAGGCAAAAGCTTAAAAATATTAGTTGAAAGTTGGAGAATATTTACTGGTCGAGTTAATTGAATTTTTGGTTTCCAAAGCATGTGGAGAGCTGTTCCCTTTTAAGTCTGTGAATATCAGTTATTTTAGGATTTTAGTTTGTTACCCATATATCTAATGTCAGTTAACTAGATTTGACTTATTTTATTAAACATGGGTTACAGTGGGTTTTTTTTTTCTTTTCTTTGGTGTAAATATTTTATATCTGCCAGTAAGTTATCATCGTTTCTTTTTTGAATTGCTTATGCGTTCATGTGGCATGGAATACAAAGTCAATTAATTGTACAAGAATTGTTTAGAATGGAAAACATGGAACAAGTTTAGGCTTGCTTACAGGAACAGTTTAAGATGTTCAGATGTAATAATGGTTCATGCTTACAGTTTCATGTCATATATCAAAATGCCAAATCCTCATTGTCTCATAAATAAATAAATAAATGCTTGTAAAATGGCTCAAGCAGCCAGCAATGTCATTCTTGGAGAAGTGTATTTAGAATATTTTATTGAAGTGGCAAAAATTCACAGCACTCGAGAAGAACAAATGGTGGTGATCCAGCTATCTTTTCCTAATAATACAAAAAAAAAAAAATCTTGAATTTTCTTCCTAAATTATGGGAATAATATGACAAAGCAACCTATTAAAGTTGTGTATTTTTGAAGATTACAAACTTTTTTTTTTCTAGAGGAATAAAAGAATAAATGCTCTAATTTTATGCTGCAGTAGTTGCAGTTTGCATCTAAAAGACACTGATAACCCAACTGAGATTGCTCACATAGCCAAATTCCTTCAGACTCATGCATGTAGAAGATTTGTGGTACAAAAGGCAAGAGAAAGAAACAGAAGAAATACTATTTTTAATGTTTATATTACTTTGAGAGATAGAAACCTTGAAATGGGGACCTTATTTCTTTCAGTGAATACTTCATCCACATGCAAGAGAGCAAAGGCCCCTTGATTTCAAAGACTAACATTAAATAATGTTTTCCCGTTAGAGCGTAGAAGCGAACTCAATCTAGAGAAATCTGTCTTTGTTTTTTGTCCGTATCGTGAAGCCTCAGCCCCCTGCAAGCTGAGGGAGAGGTGGGGAAGCTAATGGGGCTTGAAACTTCAGTCGGGGAAGAACATAAATTCTTATGTTGTGGCTGTTTTTAAAATGTACTTGAATTCCATATGACATTGTTTTGTGAGGTGCTTTTTATGGTAACAGGCACATATGACTGTGGACTGAAAGCAGTTATCACTGCTTTTTTCACTGCTTTTTTTTTTTTTTTTTTGAATACTTACATTTATTTTAACTTTCAAAGATGGCTGTTTCCATGGAAACCTTCTGGTATTGGAGGTGAAAACTTTAATACTTTGCTATTTAAAATTAATTTAAAAATGTGGGAGTTCATTTGAATCAATGTGCTGGTTTTAGTATCATTTGAAATTTGAAAAGTCAGTGCTGCTTACTCCAGAAAGGATGTAATTACTGTTCTGAGGGCCGATGATCAGTGCAAGTTGTTAGGCCTGGCTTTGGGAACCCTGCTTGACATCTGCAGGGTATAAAATAGCATCAGATGGTTATATTATGTGATTTGTTTTCCAATGTATGTAGGAAGTGTTAATCTGATATCTCAGTTGGCCATACGATTCCTATGAAATGTCACCACACAAAGCCTGGTGTTCCTGTGGTCTTAGCTGTACCATCAAGGATATTAGTTCTGAAGGAAAAACCTCCTTAGTTAAAACCCTTGTCATTACGTGTGATGGTGTAGCCAGCAAATAGATGCGCCACTGTTAAGTGCGTTAACTAGAGATCACACTACAAAATCAGGCAGTTTGCAATTTGACATATCTTGCAGTTTATTCTCTCATTACATCTAGGATGTGGATACAATATTCTGCACATCCCCACGGCTGTGAGTAAAGCATATTTGTGTTTCAGAATTTGTAAGGTTTGATTATAATATAATGATAATATCTTCACAATATAGTATCATATAGTTGCTAATATATGAGTATTAATACTGTGTAGTATGTAAGGACATATCTCAGAATATCTAGTAAAGATTCAGAGTTCATAAGGTATTATAATTATTATATAATAAAAACCACTATATAAATGTTCATACCTGATCTCCTTTGCTCTCCAGATGTTCCTGAAAGTGAAGGACCTCTGAACCTGAATAAAATGTTTTCACATCATATTTTTAAGGCTTTTGTAAAGAGAAAATAGCAGCTTTTTAATGTACAATCCACTAAGTTAAACACTGGACTGGCAGTATTTTGTGGCATGCCTTTTCAGTTTCATAGTAACATGCCTTTTCAGTTTTCACTATTGCTGAATTGATACTGTCATACTTATGTTAAATAGCATACTCGAGAGAAATTGTTATATGGCATGCCAAAATATGTTACTGTCTTCACTGCATAACACTGCAATACATACAGCATATCATGACTTATTATTGTATGCAACACGCTTCTTAAGATTTTGAGTGCTGAAAATATGGTGTATCTGGTCAAATATGTATAAACGTGCAATTTTTTTTTTCATCTAATAAAAAACACTTATTGCTTTCAAGAATAAGTAGAAGCAACCCTAAATCTGGGCAAACACTTGCTGTTCCCAGTCTTACACTCTGTTAAGGGCAATGGTAAACACAAATGTCTTACGTTGTGGTATTTAATGACATGACTATTTTGAGTCCCATCCTGTACAACAGAAAGCTGTTTTCAGGGGGATTTTTTTATTCTTCTTCTTTCTCAGGTTTT
>VZSV01000095.1:1004821-1056941 GCA_013398735.1 Nothocercus julius | reverse complement strand
AAAAAAAAAAAAAAAGTTCTCAGTTCAAATTCCAAGAATTATATGTGACAGTATTTTTTATTAATTGCAATTCATATTATCGATGCATTTTCCACGTTCTTATATAGAAATAAGTTTTTAAGTAGTACCCAGTTCATCGTGAAACTCTTGTCTATGTGCACTTGAGTCTGAACTCCCCCTTTAACCACTTATTTCCCCACCACATGTGCAGTGAACTATGGAATTACTAAAGTGGAGGGACAGCCGCTGCACACAGAGCTGAGCAGGCCTATGGACAACTGCAGCAACCTTAGGATGTCTCCGGTCAAAGGGATGCAGGAGAAGGGCGACCTGGATGAACTTGGAGATAAGTGTGACAGCAACGTCTCCAGCAGTAAGAAGAGGAGACATCGGACAACTTTCACCAGTTTGCAGCTGGAGGAACTGGAGAAAGTTTTCCAGAAAACTCATTACCCCGATGTCTATGTAAGAGAGCAGCTAGCTCTGAGAACAGAGCTCACTGAGGCCAGAGTCCAGGTAGGAACCAACCTCAGCATTTCTGTGGCAAGATGCGTGTCGTAGGGATTGACCAATGACTCTCTTGGGGATTGTACAAAAGCCCGTAAAGCTATAGTAATTAGCCTGTTTTACTTTATTATTATTATAATTATTATTTTTTATTTATTTATAGATATGAGCTGCTATGATAAACTAACTGGTTAATTTTAAAAGAATTTGGACTCTTCAAAGTTGTTTAAAAGATGAGAAAAATGACATCAGTACAGATGGAGGCTTGATCTCTAGTAGCCTTGTTTTATAGTCAGACTTCCAACCAGTGAATATGCAAAGTGTTAACGTGTAAAGATCCCATTAAAGAGAGATGTTGTAGTTCAGAGTGATGACGATGCAGAACACAACTGCAGAGGATTCTCCACTTGTTATGAAATGAAAAGTACAAACTAAAAAATAATCAAATTCTTTATTTCTACCCAAGAAGATACAGTGAAGCTGCATATATAGACAAGCATGTATATATTCAGTATATATTCACACCCATGAATGTGTGTGTTTGCATGTGCATATCTGTGTATGGTGACAACTCAGTCCTTTTACTTCTGTAGAATGGAATGAGTTTAATGCTTACAAAATTGGGCAGGACATTTGCTTGCTTTTAAACTTGCACAACCAATTCACAACGCTATTCTAACTTTTAAGAGAAACATACTGTTGATCACTTAGTGCTGCGTTTGACTATGTTAACGATGTACGAAGTTGATTTGTTCAGCATGTGCATGTACAGTAATGCTGACAATATTTACGTCTTTGAATGTGTAATGGTGAGAAAAGAAGCTAAATATACAGGAAACACAGCTCCTTCTCCCTTAAGATATCTTCCCGCACAAATGGGTGTGAGTTGCCTTTTGCAAGTTTGTCCTATTTTTAGAGACCTTCTCCATTCCTGTAATAATCATCGTTTCAATTTCGGGAATAGGAGTCATGTAGTTTCTTACAGACTGGGATTAATTTTTTTTAATTTAGTGACTTGAATATGATAACAACTTCACAACTTGTAATTAAACACATACTCACACATGTATATAAAGAAAAAGACGTCAGCGCACATGCATACAACTGAAATTAAACCAAGATCACTTTCAGAAACTAGTTCACTAATTAATTTTATAAATAAATGTTCTTTTCATGTCTATTCAACCAGCTGACATGTTTGCTGTTGTCATCTGAAAATAGAGTTCAGATTCTTCCATTAGTTACATTGATACAATACCAGTGATGTCAATTTTCAATGTAATTTAGTTTAGTGTTTTTTTTTTTTTTTTTTTTTTTAAACTCTTGAGGCTCTGTTTAATTCCTTCCCACCAGAATTTGGGAGATCTTTTGAAATATGACTTCTATTCTTTAGAATTTACCCTGACTTAAAAAAAATGCTATTGTAATATTTAACCACTGTTCTTCCAGTTGCATAATTCTGGAATCATAAGAAATATTCCCTTAATAAATTAATAAGGGGTTAAAATAAAATGAATAACCTTTTTTTTTTTCCACAGTTACAGAAACTTTGTATGGTAAAAGTATTAACATTAAGAAAGCCTATGTGAAAACTTAAGTACGTCTGCACTAGACTTTCATATAATATATGATTTTTTATTTTATTTATACACATTTTGCTTTTTCTATGCATAAAAAACAACTGATCTTTGCATTTCTTATATGTCAAATATGAAAGGAAATGGCGAGCATTTTTATCCAGGGCAGCAACAGTATTCCATCACAAGATTAAGCAATTTAGAAGGACTTACATCATTAAAGGCCAGCATCTGGCAATTCAAGGATAACAAGCAGCAGATTTTTACATTGCTTTGTGCAGGCAAATGGTTACTTTATCTCTGCCAAGAGTCATTTTCTAGTAAAGTGTTGTAAACAGAAACATTTTGGAGGATTGTCAAAGGAAAAAAAAAGTATGCCTTTTTATTATTATTATTTTTCTCCTTTAGTTACCATAAATTCAAGCAAATTGTTTGATTTAGGTTAGTAGGCCGATCAGCTGGATACCTTACACACATTTCCCTTCACCGCCATTTCTTCACAATCCAATTTAATTTTTGTCCTGCATACATGCAGAGAGAGCCAACCTGAACCTAATTTATCTGAGTTGTTCTCTTTCCTGGTGCATGTCAGTGTAGTAATTGGCACCCATTTTAAGGAGATTTTCAAGGTCTTTTTTCAATGAAAGAGCCTCATTACTAAATTCCCTTAGCGTGTTCTTGGTGCCTCCTGTGGAGACAGGAGAAATTTTTCTTTCTTTTTGCTGAGCTTCAGCCATAATAAATAATACAAATTTACCAACAAGGTCCCTAAAAATATATGTTTGGCAGTTGTATGCATGGGCCTTGCTTTGACTGCTGCGTGCATTTTTATAAACTGCACAAACTAAATTTGTAACAAATCTTTGGAAATTGAAATGAGCAAAAATATGCCTCGTTTAAGCAGCATCAAAGGGAAATTAAGTCCTTCAGAGGCCAAGGCAAAAACTGCATTATAAAACAAATAGTGTTTTTTTTTTTTTTTTTTGACTCACTAGCAGGAGGTCACAAAATATCCCTCAAAATATGATTTATGATCAGTGTCTATCAAAAATAGATTTATTCAAATATCTTGTCTATCTAAATGGATTCATAAAGGAGTAGGAATATAAGAATATTAATCAATTCTATTGTTCAAATAAAAATAATGATGCTATTAAGGGTATGACATTTTAAAAGGGTGGGAATAAATTTGTTTATAGCTGAATAATAAGGACCGACTTGGATAACATTCCCTTTATAAGGGAAGAGTTACTTTGCTTAGCAGTCCCTTTAGTTCACCAGAATAATTACTTCTAATCAGTTTTTAGGCTGGGTTTCTCAAAATTAAACTCCTGGAAAGAGGAGAATGTTTTTGACAATCACAGGACATAGATACGAGTCGCAGTAAGAACAGTATAATAAATAGGTTTTGAGATAACACATGTTGCTCAAAATAATGGATGAATCAAAAGGCTATTTAAGCATAGAGGAAGCTTTTAGTTAACGAGCATGGCACTCTTTCACATATACGTCTAAATAGTTTCATAATGTAGGTGTGAAATAGCATTTTTTTTAGCCTTCCACTGCTGGAAACATGCATTCTAAAAAAAAAAAAAAAAAAAAAAAAAAAAAAGAGAGAGAGACAGGCAATTATCACAATAGTTTTAAATTGTCTGTAATCTCATAGTTTTTATTATTTTCCATCATTGTTATCTGTCGTCCTTCCTCGCTGAAAACCTTTTTCGAGCACAAACTGCTGTCCTGGGAGCCAGTTTGCTTTTTTTTTTTTTGGTCTCATTTAGTCAGTGGTCATGAGAACTTAAGTAGAAAGTTTCTTCACCATGTGACTTGCTGCTGAATGTAGTTCTTCACCTAAAGCATTCAGCTCTCCCAAAATTTGCACTTCTTGATAGCTGGAGCAACTTGCACCAACATCTTCAGCTTATTTTTGAGACAATGGAAAGGATATAATATATCCTTTTAAAAGACAGAGAAATAACTTAAGATGTATTGAAAAGATTTGCCTTTATCACGGACTGCAAGCTGTTCATTTGCAGGCAGAGGACTTCTTTTTCCTAGATACACAGATGTTTTGAAAGCTACTGCCCCAAATCTCTGGGCTTTTCACTAAGACTCTTTAAGCAGTCCGTGAGCTTATCTTCATGGTTATTTCTTCATTTACTGTAGGTTTGGTTCCAGAACAGAAGAGCAAAATGGAGGAAAAGAGAACGCTATGGTCAGATCCAGCAAGCTAAGAGCCATTTTGCTGCTACTTATGACATATCGGTTCTTCCCAGGACTGACAGCTACCCTCAGGTATGGTAAAGACCAAGTAGTACTTCACTTCTGGCTTATCTCCTCTTCCATCCCCAGGCATATGCTTGTATAGAAGATGCATGAAGGCCTTACTGCAATTAGTTTTCCCTGCTCTTTATGGATTTCTTTATACATTTATAAATTTTATAAAGGTGAAAAACACTATTGCCACAGGAGCTGCCTTGGTGAACAAAAGTTGGAGCATCTAACATGAATAATTAACCATCAGAATGCAAGTATTTATTTAAAGAATGATCTTAGGAGCTGCAGAGTTTTACATAAGTTATGACAGTTCAGCTGTACCCAAATAATTGGTGATATGGCTGTGCAACATATATTTTTGTGCATGTAAATTTATGTTGGGATTTGAATCATTATAGGTCAAGGCACACGTTTTGAATGAGGGCTATACCCATTGAGACTGACAGGAATACTGCCATTGTGACCTCAATAAGGTCAGGATTTCTCTTCTGGGGTACATACAGTCACAGGCACGACTGTCTTGACCATTCTGGTCTTGCATGTTTTGCTAAGATGAGGCATAAACTAAATTTCTCTACAATTTGCTTCTGAGGACCCAGCTATGCACATTCCTTTATGGATCTGAATAGACTATTGAATTCAGTGAGTCTTCTGCATCATGTCATGAAGCCACTTTGTAGTCACCTACAATCAGGCTGTGAGAGAGATGCAGAGAGAAAATATAGCACTTTTTTTTTTTTTTCCCTCAGTTATTCCTCTCTTATTACATAGTAAGGTATTACCATTTAATAAAATCTTAATCTTCTGTTTCTATCTTCAAGTCTGTTTGTTCCCTCCTTGTCTCACTTTCTGTCATTTTTTTTTTCTGCCTGTAGTGCATTTAATACTTTTATTTTTGCAGGCTTTTGTTTTCATCTCTCTTGGTTCCCATTTTTATCCATGACAAAAACCAAAACCAAACCAAATCAAAATAAATAAAGCAAAACAAACAAGCAAGCAAACAAACAAGCAAACAAAACCAAGCAAATTTCTAGTAGGGATCCCTGCTGTAAAGTACTTCCACCTCTAGTATTTAGTGCAAGATCAGGTAGTAATGTTTCTGGCAGGTTTAGTACTGCTGCCATCTTTATCAGCATTATTGCTGATAAACATACACATCTAGTCGGACTTTCTTTGCTCATACTCAGTGCTGGCAGAATGTGATTAGTTTTGGACCAAAGGCCTCAAGCCTAGCTGTCTTTGTCCTGTGTCCAATTTAGAGTCATTTGCCTCTCAGAAGTTTAAGTGTTTCCCACTATGTTTTCCGAAGCAGAGCTCATAACTCGGGCAAAAGTATTTCAGAGATATTGGCACCTATTTTTTTACCTTTTTGTGTTTTGTCATGCAATACTTCAGCAGCACAATTTACATGAGAAACCATTGCACAAAACATGGTGTATAGCATTGTTTAGGAGGATACAATCCTTGCCTGGGACCTAGGTAAGAAAGATATTTGCTGCAAAAAAACTAAGTACTGCTAAACAGATTCTTGAAGAAGTAGGTGGACAGCCACCCACAGATCTCACTCAAGGAGTCCAAGCATCTTTTGAAGGCCTTTCTGACTTCTTTGTAGTATCATGATAGATAAATGGGGACACCAGGAAGAGAACTTAGGCTTTGACTTTCTATCCCTGGCTCCATTTTCTAGACTAAATTAGCTGCCTTCAAGCTAATCTTATATTTGTAGTGAAACTTAACTTACAAGCTTTTCCATTCTCAGAAGCTTCTTCAGTATGAGATGAGGAACTAACATAGAACATTTGTAGGTACTTAAGATAGTTGCCCTAAAATTGATGTTTCTGAAAATGAAATATTTTTTGAGTTATAGAAGAACACTACTGACAAAATTCTAAAACCAAAAAAAGTCTATTCGGTATTTTCCGATTGTTAAAAAAGATGAGTGAACTATTTTTGTTCGCTTTTGATGAACTTGGTAAAATGTGTTCTTCCTAGGCTGATGTCATGCCTAAGTTATAGCCTGTTAAATTTTTTTTAGCACTGCTTTATAAATTCCTAGAACCAGAAGGTTTAAATGGAAAACTTGATCTATAATCTTAAATAAAACATCTCTGAAATGCATAGGAGTATAAAATGTATATTAATTCGTATACAAGTAAACATGCAGTACTCACTCAAAACCATTGACCTACATTAAGATAAATGCGCACACACACATAAATAGCCTCTGGTAACCTACGCAAGAAATTTGTATTGATTTAGCTCCATAATTAGGGTCACGTGTGATCATTCTTGCTTAGTTTTAAGAGTGGTTTATCTAATTTGTCCTGAAATACCACTTCATGGACAGGAACAAGGAGCTAAACTAAGCTCTGAACTCACTGTACATTGGCTATTTTGGATAAGTTCTTTGTGAATAGTTTGGCTACATGGAAAAAGGAAGGTTTCTTATTCCTCAATGAAGAAGGAGAAGGCTACTTTGCAGTATCCTGGAGTACAAATTTGTATCCAGGCAATTATCACAGAAGATTAAATGTAAGCTAACATTCTTGTTAACCTCATGGTAATGTCTTTCACATGCTTAAGTCCTTGCCTTCAGTAGAACTATATATGTACCATATATATAACTTATTGAAACAACAAAAATCCAAATTGAAAACACAATGGCCACTAACTCACTACACACAAGCTTTTAAACTAGATCTACATTTATAAGTGGCTCAGACACAGAAAGTAAACCTACAGTACATGATTTGCCTATAAATTCATGTAACTATCCTACATATAAGACAACGGTGGTCTGAATGTTGGGTCTTAGCACTATTATAGATTAATTTCCGAGAAAAATTCTATTATTTTGCTACTCTGAGAAGTCTTACATGTAGAAAAGTTAATGTAACAAAGGAAACCAAACATCTATTCAGGTTTTTCTGTATATGCAAGAACTTTTATTGTGACACTGGTATCCCTCAAGATCAGACAGGTTTTGCCATATTTTCAGAAAACTGTATTTTCTTGGGGGTTGCAGAACAAGTATCATTAGATCTGGATTATGAAGCCTTTACTAACAAGGAGGAAAACAGACTTTCTGTTGTTGGAAAAAATATAGGATGATGTTCAACAAGGATAAAATAAAGCTGGAATATTCACTGCTGGGTGGCAGAAGAAGCAAGAAAAAAATGTGAATTTCTGCTATGCATTATACGAATTTGCTGTCTGGAGATTTCTGCTTTGAGCCCCATGGACTTGTTCCCAAAACAGACATCCCACTTCCATTTGATCGGAAAACTCAGACTCTTTTGCAGCCAACAGAGGGTGTGGAGTCTCCGGCTTAATCTCTTCACTAATCCTTCATCAAGTACAAATTAAGAACACAATGCCTTTATGCATATAAACTGAAAAAAATATTTTCAATTTATCTCACATGGAAGGGTGACTCTGAGTTTTCTATTCCCAATGTAACTTTGCTATTAAATTACATGCTTTAATCTTCAAAATAGTAACAAACAATATTTTTTATAGTCCATAATTTTATAGCCCATATATTGATTTGCTTAATTTAATCTAACTTTTTTAATCTAACTTTTTTTTTTATCTAATTATTTTTACAGTATGTTGACTGTAGGTGTTGGTTGCTGTTCAGAAAATAACTCCCATTAATTATACTGACAACACCTGAATTCCAAGGGAGAGCAGTCAGTATAATATTTTGGGACAATCATTTGCTGTTTACATGATTTTTCTAGGCTCTCTGAACCTACTAGTGGCAAAATAAAGCAGTGGAAAAATATAATAAAATTAAATCAAATCGTCAAGAGGCAAAAACTAGCATCAGATGAAACTTTCCAAACCCTAGATGTTTTCAACATGAAAAATAACACAAACTTACGCTGAAAAGTGGACTTTTCTGGGTAAATTTTGTATATACTCTTCTTAAATTAACTTTATTAGGTCATTTCAGTCTTATTAGTCTCAGTATTCAGGTTTCAAAATTTCCCTTGCTGATGCAACATGTTATGCTCTAAGTCATTTTTAACTGCAGCCAACAGTAATTCAATGGATAAATCCTTTATCCCAAGCACTTTGCACCTCGTTAGCCAGCAATATTCTGCTGATGGTGTGAAAGTTAAGAGGCAGCATCCTAACGGGGGAAAGGAGTACAGATTTACTCCGTGTAAACACAGACTTCCATAGCATAGCTCAGCTGCATACATCTATAGTTACTATAGGTGAATTTATACACCTAGTTCAGGAAAGGAAAATATAAATGTTTCTTATCCTTACTGTTCTCTTACATTATTGTTATCCACACAATTACTTCTGCTATGAAACTGAAGTCATGTTCTCTGCCTTTGTGAGAAGGCTAATGTAGCGAAGAGTACTTGACTTTTTTCGAATTAATGTGTAAATCTTAAGATATAGGAAGGGACCAAAAAACACATTTTTTTTTTTTCCATCTCCTCCTTATTTACACACAAAAGAGAGAAATTTGATTGGTAGCTTACATTATTAATAGCTCACATGGAACTGCAGCTTTTTCTGCATAAGATAAATTTAGTATATAGATGTTACCTGCATAAATGTAAGCACATTAGTGCATAAACAAACACTTGCATTGAATTGTGTCCTTTAAAAGCAGGCGTAAGGAGCAACAGTTTTCTCTCAGGGAGGCTCTTTGCACATCTCCATTTGAATCTTTTTATCTTGCATGTTCTCTGAGGTTGTTCTCTATTTCACTTGCTGTTGTCATTCTTGTCACTTCTCAGGTCTTTTATACACTCCTGTGGTTCTACTCTCTCTTCTTTCCCATACAAACCACTTGCATTTTTCTTTTCTTCTTTTCTTCTTTTCTTTTTTCTTTTTTTTTTTTTCTTTTTTTTTTGGGGGAGGGGCGGGGAAATGACGTGGAGTGAGGGTCTTATATTTACTTTAAAATGCAGGCAAGAGTTGGGCAGGACTGATTTTTTTTTTTTTTCCTTGTTAAATCCAGCATACTGTAGATGGGAATATCAAGAGCAGATACAAAAATTATAAAGGTTTGCGGAACAAGAATAATACAGGAAAGAGGTGTAAAAAGAAGGGAGAAATATTGAACTCTCTCAAAAAAAGAAGCGGGACGAGGCTAAAGTACATGCCATCTGCCGGAATGATAAATCAAATTATATATGTTGAACAGCATGGCATCACATGATTTGTTTTGGCAACCAAAGAGTGTAGAAGTGGTATCAATATACATGTGTTATGTACTAAGCCCTTGGATCATTGTTACATTTCTGCTCTAGCTCTAGTACATATGGGCAATTCTCATTAGCAATAATCAAAGTTACATGCTCCAATTAAATTTTTCATATGGCATATATTAGACACCACATGTTATATGAGTTAAAAATTCTTTTAACTGTAATAGACATATAAATGACAGTTAATCACAATAGTTCACTAAGGCTATGGGCGCACTGATTAAGTAGGAGTAGATGTGGTAGACATATCTGAGCTATCTTCAAAGAAGTTTTATCATATACTCATGCTGTCTAGCTGTGACAGCATGGAAGTCAGGCTGGGCCACCACCTGGATAGTGTGTCGCTTGCCACATATGTGCTGACTGTTGCACTGCTGTGATTGATCTTCCAATAAGAGTAACACTTCTTCTTATCTTTTTGGGTGGTGCCTATTCTACACAAAGTAGATTGTGCACTACACTTTTATTTTTTTTTTCTAGGTTCTAAACCATCACTGTATGTGGCCATCCTTGGAGTCTCAATATTTTGCTTGTTACGCTATTTTTGTGAAAACATGGGTTCCTTGAACTCTGTGAGTGGCTTTAACTGGGGCTTAATTAATTATTTTAAGATAGGATTTTTTTTTTTTTAATAGCATTTTCCAAGGTATGAAACAAGCCTCAGGCTACCAAAGGTCAATTTGCCTTTTACAGGCATATCTGAGAACAGCTCTCTCATCTGCACATGAACCCTATGTGCTTAACAATATAGAAGGCTTCTGCATGTTCACCAGGCCAAATGCTGACCTTGTTGTTCCAACAGTGTAGTAATGACAACAAATCAAGAAAAAAAAAATATGTCTTGATATATAGGAAAAGGTACAATGAGGGGCAGGGACGGGTGTTAAGCCTTGGAACAAGTTGTCCATAGAAGCTGTGGAACCTCCCTGCCTGCAGACATTGAAAATTTGTCTGGACATGGCTTGAGTAACTTGATCTAAATTCAAAGTTAGCTATGAGAAGGGCTCTGGATTTGTGACGCCAGAGATACTCGTCAGCCTCTACGGCTGCATCCTCAGGATGCGATGGCAAACCCCTGTTCATCCTTTGTTCCTGAAAGGTCCCCTGAAAAATGAGGAGACTCTGACAAGGGCAGGCCAGATGGCTTATCCTGATGGACCAGGAAGAGCCTTGAATTATGAATTGTACAGTAGTAGGTTAGAGCTAGAGTTTAGAGTTAGAACTAGAGTTTATATAGTGTAACGACTGTTAAAGTATCTAACTAAACTCTCTCTTAGTGCAAGACCAGGATATTTGTAGTTTCTGGCAGTGAGGGACAAAGAAAGAGGGAGAAACAAAAAAGTAACAGTTTGGTCTTTTTGATGTCCTCCTTGTGAAGGCCAAAATCATTCTGAGAAGAGAGACAAGCTTTAGTATCTAGTTACATTATTCTTATTATTTATTAGTTCATATACAGAGATGATAACTTTTATTTATTTATTTATTTGTTTGTTTGTTTATTTATTTATTTATAAGAAGAATTAAACTATACAGCCACTCAAATAGAAAATATGTGTGCTTATGCATGTTGACTGCAATCTGGGTAGACAGGCTACTAAAATAGCATGAGAAAGAAAAAAGGCTGAGACAACGCAAATGATCACTAAAGAGAAAAACTGGAGATCTGGTTTTATGCAATCTGTCCGAGTGTTGTACAAAAAGACTAAAACTCCAGGAGCTCAAAATTTTGAAGTGAAAAGCAGTGAAACCAAATGGGATGACCTGTTACCTCAGCCAATTTTCCTCTGCACAAGGTCATATTCTCAGTACATGATGTCATAGTCAGGTTAAAAACCAACCATAACTCTCCTCTCCTGTTCTTGTCACAGCTATGAAATCCCACTTTTAATTTTTATTTTATTTTATTTTTTTCTATTGGGAAGGGTGTGTATGTGTTTAAAATATACAGTAGGTAAATATATTGAAGGGCTCTGGTAATTTCATGGTAACCACAAGAGCAAAGCTCAAGTTGTTTGTGATGTTAACAGAAACCAGAGATGTGCTGTATGTATAGCTTCATTCACAGTCTCTGAATTGCCTTTTATATAGTTCATGGATCACACAGGAGTTTAAGAGAAAAAACATTTCTTTAAATTCATGTACATAATGTCCCTTTTCCTTCCAACATACCAGAGGAAGGCCTGATAATTGTGACTTATTGTAAAACTTTACTGAATTTATTTTTTTAATAGGATTCCTTTAATAGGATTCACAGGAATATCTTTGGTACCTAAATGTCGCTATGAAATATTTATGTTGCAATTCCTCACTAAAATGTGAAAATATATCAAGAGAGAAGGGATTCAGCCAACTAAAATGAAGGCATGAAGTGTGATTTTCATGTATAGCATCAGAAGAACAGAAATTGGATAATAATCATACTTTAGAAAAGCATAACAGTCTCATGAAAAAAGACACAAAACTTCTCTAGCATCTCATGGCATTTCTGAACAATTCATTAATTTGAATTTCTCTCTCTGATGAGGGAACACTGGGCACCAATTTGAAAGCTTTAAGAATGAATAGTTTGTTTACATATTTCTTTCACAAGAAAAATAGCTATATTTTAGGATTTGTGGCTGAATTCTGCTTTGATTTACACCTGTGCAATCTCACTGAACTTGAACTGAAAGAAGTTTGCCTAGGATAAAAATAACAAGAAAACTGGTGGTGCTAAATTTGCAGCTTGCTACAGACCAAGCTAATAGAAATCTGGAAGGAAAGACTGATTTTGTGATACCTCCAGACCGCATACGTTATTGAGCACTTTCAAACCGAGCCTCTGAACCTTTTGAAGTCTGCCCATCAAGAACTTATTAAAGACATAAGTTGTGTGTGTTCCCATTTAAACAGATTTTGAGGAAAATTCTTCTAGTAATTGCATCTGTGCAGCTTGGGCAATTGCAGTATTTGGCATAGTGTGTCTTAAAAGGCAATATGAGCAGGTCGGATAAATGAGACTCTGTCTCGTATGAGTTAGCTCTGGGCATGATGAGCTCCTTCAGATTTAGCTCATGTATTAGAGCTGTGTAGATGCATTAGTATCCATCTGGGCAAGTTAATTCTGTCATGAAGGGTCTGAGACTAAACATTCCGCTCAGAAACACCATCAAAGAGAATGGGATTTTGTGTATGTATTCATGTGTTTTTGAAATTCCTACTGCCTTCACAATGAATTAAAATTGGAAATTCAGTACCATGAAAGCTTGTTAAGTTTGCATTTCTTGGATCATTCTCCTTTAAAGGGCTTTAAGAAGTCCACACTTTATATTTTAGAAAGGGCACTGCATTTGTTCTGCATAGTGTAAAATAGATACCACATAGTATTTATATTATATTAGTAATACAGCTTAGCATTGTTAATATTACTTAGTATTATTAGTATCATTTAATGTAGAATATTTAGTATCATTAGTATATTAGTAATTAGCAATCTTTATACTAGTATCTATTGTGGGGATAACAGGACATGCTCTCACCTTGAGTAACCTACCAGGAAATTCAAGTAATTTTAAGCAGTTTCCACCAGCTGATGGCCTCATTACTCATTCATTTTTTGGTAGCTAGAGTAGCTCATGCAGCACCCCATCATCTCCCTCTCTAACTCTCATCCTCACACTTTTCCCTCAGCTCTGCTGGCACTGTACATGGTACTGTCCAGCGAACCCAGTCACAGAGCTTTATTCAATTCAGCACCCTTTTTGTTGTATTATTATTTTTAACTGCATCAGATCCCTGTTCCAATTCAGCAAAGAGCAGTACCAGCACAGCTGAAGTTGAAGAGTATGGGAATAGGCAACGTGTTTTATGGGAAGAAAGAGAAAGAAAACTCAAACTGTTGCTTAACCTGTCACTGCTGTTGCAGGAGACATATAAGTAACCATGAAACACAATAAAGTACAAATAAAGGATTCTAATGTTCCTGAACAAAACAAAGACACAAGTTTTCATGCTGACCAGCAGATTTCTGATCTTCTTACTTCATAGCTGAAACAGAATGTGTGTAGTTTAGGTTTTCAAGCTAAGTGATTTTTTAATTTAATTTTTTTTTTTAACTGCAATTTTCTTAGCCACTCTCTTCTGTTCCTTAATTACACACTATGTAGCTCTAAATCTGCATAAGCTGGAGAAGGCAGCAATCTTGTGAGAATTATTGTGTGACTCTCCAGCTGATATACATGCTTCTCCTCTGCTTTCCAACCCTTTTTGGGTCCAATGTTCCCTTTTTGTTATAATTTGCATGTCTTTATATTAGTATATGAGAAAATTTCCAGGCAATAGGACAGTCTGAAAACCCTGAATATTGAGCCATAAGAGAAGTATTGCTGTCTTCGGCAAACTTCAGAGAATCTTAAATGCTGTTGTTGAATGCAACAAACTTCTGTAATCAGAATGGTTCAAATAGATCCAGAAAAGGCATGTCATTTAATCTCCAGATCAGCTGCCTGCTCTCTCGAGGACCAAGAACAAGTTTGTCTGATTGCAAGTAAAAATTGGCTCAGGTAGGTCAGGTAAGAGTAATAAGGCAGCTGAGGATCATGTCAAGCTGTGGAGAGTTTCCCACGTTGTTTGAGAATGTTCTCAAACTAAAAATTGCTGAAGGGAGAAGGCAAAGATGGGGACTGAAAAAGCTCTTAAACTCTCACTAGGGTCTCTTTCCTCCTGTAGATCTCAGGAGGCCTGCAAGAAGGAGCAAATATCCTCCATCTCCTCCCCCAGGCATATTATTCACTCCATTACCTCTGAGCAGGTCACTTAGGATATGCAGGAGTAGATGCCTGGGATGTACCCGACTAGATGTGCTAATGTACATGTGTGGAGAGGCAGCTGCACTGGTGTGGGTGGGCATCTAAGTATGCATGTGCACATCTGTGTGAACAGGGAGACTAGGAAGAGCAAGAGTCTTGGGAGATGTGCTGCTACTCTGACTGTTCTTGCAGGAAACCAAGCTGGAGCACTGACCCAAACTCGTTCTTTTCTGACACTGGAATTGTCAAAGAGCCCATAATAGTTTGTTGGCTCCTAATGACTCAGAGTCACGTAAATGTGAACATTATTATCTTTTAAAATCAGAGTCTAATTATTTAATCCTCTGTATCTGCACTAGATCTCAGCTAGATGAGTTCAGTGAACCATAATTTATCTCTTCTGTTTGTTGGTGGTTTGGGGGCTACGTGTTCTTGCGATGTCATAGGACAATGGGAAAATAACAACAACTCAGCACTAGAAACATTTTTTTTCACTCTGTGTGTGTGTATGTCTGCATGTGATGCCATAATTCATTACTTACACTGACCTCAAATTTGGCAAAAAAAAAAAAAAAAAAAAAGAATCGCTCAGCCACAGAGATAACCTATATATCTTTAAGCCCAAATTCCTTTGTGGAATGGAGTTGCAAAGGGGAAGGCAACTTAGATTTGAAGTGGGAACTCACTTTACAATGCTAACCAAAGAGTAATTGCAGTCACTCCAGCGTATGACAGAGGAGAAACAAAGACATGTGGGCTCAATCCCAATGCATCGGAGCAATAATGTAATGAGCAGACAACAGACTTTTAGGAGGAAGGCAAGCTTAGCAAAGTAAAAGAAACAGTGAAGGACATATTTCTAGGCTAAGCTCTCCACTGTGAGTAACAGCTACACACATCTATACAGTTTCTAGCTTTTTTTTTAATCAACATTCAGGGAAGAGATTTAAGTAAAAGCAGAGAAAAAAAACATAAAGCTCTATAGAAGAATGGCAGGTGTAAGAGAGGAATGGTGAAGAAGGAGGTCCATATAGATATGACAGAGAGATATGAAGAGTGGAAAGTTTAAAGCAGAGAAGGACTGAATGTGAAGTTTGGTTACAGCAAAGGGAACAGGGGATGAATGTAAGAATGTACAGTCAGGGATAATGACAGGAGCTGACTTGTTCTAGGCCTTGGAAATCCTTCTGTCTGTGGATGAAATAATAAATATGAGAAATATCTATCTGTAAACAGTATGTATATATATAGATGACAGGAGAAGGCTTGAGACTTAAAATTAAGCTTTAAGTGACTGCCAAGTAGAGAAGGCATTACACATCAAAGCTTGCATACGTGGTTTCTCCAGATCTTCAGCAGACATTGCTGGTAACCACAAAGTTTGTCTCCTAGGCTGTCATGCAATGTTTTCCAGGGCCACACAGTGCAGCCAGTTAAGGCTGAGAGCTGAGAAAGAAATGCCCTCAAGAATATTTTTGTATAACAGCATAATGAAAAGGTTTTTCATCTTAAAAGAATCTGTGAAATAACTTTAGGAAGAATTCCTAAATACACTATCAATCATGCTTGCTTTTTATAGATTTTTTTTTCTTTTTTAGATAACTATACTATTGAAGATTTCATTTAAAATATATGTGTTGGGCTTGCTAGTTTGAGAAATCTTAATTTGCTTGGTTTACTCTTTTACACTATTTTTCCTTTTACTGCGACAAATTTATGAGTAGAAGATTTATAATGACAACAGCTATGGTATTGTATAACCTTTAGTTGCCTCTTCTTTGAGGTCTATTGTAAGTTTCCAGTGGAAGCTTTTGACTGGCTGAACTGATGGGCATGATGAATTTCACTGTTAAATGTCCTGGGCAAAGTTACAGAGTAAATGGAAGACAGAACAGAGAATGAGATTTAGCAGCCATAGCTCCTAGGCAAATGATCTTTTGACTTGTGTAATGCTGTAGCTCCCTGGCTGTGATCCAGTGTTTTGACTCTTGCAGTATCTTCATGGAGTTTTCTAACATGATTGTAGAGAACTAGTTAAGTACTTAGAGAGCAGAACTAATTATGGATACGCTAAGTGAAGCAAAGCAAATAATGCAGAAAACAAGAGATGAAATATCTAAATTTAATCTTATTCATTTTATATGTTCCAGATTCAGAACAATCTGTGGGCAGGGAATGCGGCTAGTGGTTCTGTGGTTACTTCCTGCATGCTGCCACGAGATACTTCCTCCTGTATGACACCTTATTCCCATTCACCACGGACAGATTCTGGCTACACAGGCTTTTCAAACCACCAGAATCAGTTCAGCCATGTGCCCCTCAACAATTTTTTCACTGACTCTTTACTTTCTGGGGCAACCAATGGACATGCATTTGAAACCAAGCCGGAATTTGAAAGGAGGTCCTCCAGCATTGCAGTTCTACGGATGAAGGCCAAAGAGCATGCTGCCAATATTTCCTGGGCCATGTAATATAGCAATAACCTTTCTTCATTTCTTTCTTTTTTTTTTTTTTTTTTAATAGCAAACTGAAGACATTTTTATTTCCTGTATTTAAAGGACACAACAATAAGCTGCTGCGTGTGAAATGCTAGAAATCACGGTATACACAAAGTCTGCTTAAACAAATGCAATATAATATTTAACAATAAAAATTAAGAATAAGCCAAATAGATTTACCATGCATCAAGCTCAACAAGCCCTTTTTTTTTTTTATATAAAAACAAGTGTTATACTGGTTGATGACATATGATTATAGAACCTGCAAAAAAGAATAAAACTATTAAGCAAATATGTCTACTCAGTTGTGTTTCTATAAGTCCTGCATGCAAAATTAATGCTTTACAAGTGAATACTTGAAAAAAAGCAATTCTATAGAGGAAAATAAATTTGCTATATTAAAACAAGGGGTAAATCTCCTAGCACACTGTGCGGAAAGGAAAATATATGACCTTTCATGCTGTCTATGGAATCTGTAGTCCTAACTCTATCAGCACCGCGTTGCTACTCTGAGGCAGCTCTTCTGCTATATCTGTGTTTAGCTTATTGGACTTGTATCAATTCACAACAAATGTAATGGTCAAAGGAAATAGTTCTTTATTTTATGGGCCTGAGTATATTCCTATTCAAGTTAAAGAGTGTTTTTTTTTTTTTTTTTTTTTTTTTTTTTTGTCAAAAATGTCACTGGAAGCAGGATTACAATGTTTAACAGGGATTTCAAAAAAGTGCATATATTATTTAAATCAACTGGTGTTTAAATTAAATCTTTAAGGTAGTAAATAGAGTATCTTGAAGATTAGGCGGTTAGCAGAGAGCATTGAAAACTACTGGAACACAGACAGCAGAATCTAGATTTAGAAAAAATCCCCACAACAACAGCAAAGTCTTACTCCGAATCCAGAGAGACTTTTGCTAATTGTCTTTTGTTTCCCTACAGTTAAGTTTACAAGAGAAAAAAAAAAGACCTCATCCTATGAGGCTTGCCAGTATGAATCTGTAACAGATCTTGAGATGTGACAAGAGTGCATTCCACTTAGTTTTAGTTACAGTTTGTTGATACTTTTGCTTATTTATTTTTATTTTTACTTTTCAGAGTGTAGAACAGCTTTGCGCCCTTTAAAACTCCACAGGAAAAATCCTTCTGACTGAAGTGGCTGCAGGATTTGGCTCTCAACTCCCAGCCTATCACAAAGGAATTAAAATGTCAGCAGACTTTCTGACATTTCTGTTGAAAAAAAAATAGAGGGGAAGAAAAATACTTTACATCTGGAGAATTGCTATCTGCTTTGATTTACTTCTCCTCCCTTTCCCCTGTCACATTCCAAGCTCCTTCAGATGAGTGAAATGTCAACCTCTCTGAAAGCAACAGTCAGTTTCTCAGGTTCATAAAGGCAAAGTAAATTAATTGAAATAAAGAAGGACTTGCATGGCTGTGACTAGAACAGGATGCAAACTCTCTCTGGGCACCCCCTGCTCCTTCTTGCTTTTCTCTCTGGCCGTTGCTCAGAAGTGGAGGGTGGGTGCAGGGAGAAGGGAAGATCGGCAAAACACGTTTCATCCCAGCAGTGCTCAACTACTGCCCCTGCTCGTAAAAGTAAGCTCACAGGAACTCCCAGACTGCCTCTGCTCCTCCTCCTCATGAGACTAAGTGTGAAAAAAACAAATACAAGAGGGAGCCTTTCTCTAATTTTTCAGGGCACTAAATGCATTTAACTCTGTAACCGTTAGGAAATGAGAGTTTTATAGCAATTTGTTTTACTAATCTGTTTGAAAGGAAGCTTGCCCTATTTGTCATTAGTAAGAAAGTCAATGTTTGATACATAAGTATTCTTCAATCTCTGGTTTCTTAATTTTATTCTCCTTCTGAAAATGAACTTCAATGTTGGTCTGAGGACCTGGGGAAAAAAAATTCAGGCTAGAATTTATCTTTTTTTTCATGGTGTGCTTAGACAACAGTAAAATGAGCCTTATGATTTAAAGCAAAAAAGCATTTTATGAGCTCAGGTAAATATACAGGGGTTTTAACAAGGTTTATAGAGACGCTTGTGCCATAAGCAGAAGGATAAAATCAGTGAAAATACCTTTTTTCTTTTTTTTTTTTCTTTTCATCAGGTCAAACTGTTTCCAATTTTACAATGTGTTTTTCATTTTTTTTCAGTTTCTACATAATCATTTTTTAAGGTATAGCATTTGGAACACGTCAAGCTGATTTCCAGATAATTTTTATTAGAGTATCATTAGCGGATAAAGCAGCAAAATCTTAAGGGGCAAACTTCGAGACACTTTTATTGTTGCCTCTCCTTCAGTTTACTGATATAATTTAATAGCAGAAGTTGTAATTATTGTCTCGTGAAATCCAGAAAAAAAGTTCGTTTTTACAAGGCATTTTATGTCAAGAGTAAATTTAAACAATTCTGAGGAAGTTATTGAAGAAACAGAATGCTTGGGGAAAATAAACAACCATTTTCAAGACATTATAGCATATCTAGATGCTTGAAGCCCCCCAAATAAAAAGGAAAAATCAAAGACTCTGTCTTCTTCCTGCTGATTTTTATTAAGTGGAAAAGGATTCAATACTAATGAATTTTTCCTCCCCATTTTTAGCCAGAGAGATTATTCGCCACATCTTGCTAGCATAACCTTATGCATTAGGCAAACAGGTATTCAACCCTTCATTAAACCTGAGGTGTGATAAGTTGCAGATCCTGCATTAAGCCTGTCATGCTTTCGCATCGGCTTCGTCTCAGAGTGACGGATGGTCTGTTGGCCGCAGTGTTTCATTCGGCTGATGAAAAAGTACCGTCGTGTTAGATGTCAAGTACTACAACAGGGTCACATTCTACTACTTTTATTTAGCAGTGCTTTACTCCATGAGTAGATGCATTGATGAGAGTGGGACTACTCACATAGGCCAAATTGTGAATCCCTTGTAAGCTCTTGTTCACAATGGCCCTATTCATGCAAAGAGTTGCTCACCACAACATGAGTAATCGGTTCATAATCAGGCCCAGCTTAAGGTACTATTCAGCTCGGGTAGGGATGGCAGAATCTGGCCCATGCTGGCCAGAGGCCAGGCTCAGATTTTACCCAAGATGAGTAGCGTCTTATTCCACAAATAGTGCAAAATAAAAAGTCAATCGAGCTATTTGGAAAGTTCTCCTTTTATAAGAAATCTCCAGAGAAGCATTTTAGTATATGCAAATAATTTGAGTAAGTTTCTATTCAAGTTAAATGATTTTTTTTTTCCCCACTGGACTGTACTCCCACGTTTGACAGGACTTGTGCTCTTGTGCTTTGATTTTGTCCACTTAATGATTTCTTAGCACAAGCAACTAATCTTTCCACTGCTTCTTCAACATGTGGCAAATGCACTAAAAACAAAAGGAGGTGATTTACATAGCCTTCCTGCCAAGTACTTTAACTAATGCTTGAGATATGTGATCATCATGCAATGTTGAGAAGTAAATTTATAGAACTTCTGGGCAAAGAGTTCCTATCCTGTTAAAAGAGAAAGTGAAATATTGTTGTAATTATTGCTGCGAAGAATTTGTGATGACATATTGCTGTGCTGTTTTTTCTTCTATGATTGATTCATCAGCAATCTGAAAAACTTAAGCCTGTGTTCAAAACCAAATCTTTGAATACGTGTAAATTCTTTTATGGAAATTAATGTCTTCTTCCAGATTTATGCAGATTCACATGACTGATAGACAACATTGCATTTAGTGGTTAAAGGCCGAGCTTTCTTACCATAAAAATAGTCAGAAAAGTTTGATGCAAGTGATTTCTTCTGCAGTTTAATCATCATCATCACATACAGAAACATGTAAAGGAAGAATAAGCTGAAATGAACTGTATTTTTCACTTCACTTTTAATGTCATAGTGCTTTATAAAAAATTAAAAAAATCTCATTTCAATATTTAAAAAATATTTTATTTTCAGTGCAAATTTTATAGTAAGGCTTTGAAGTGTCACGTTGAACAAATACAACAAATATGGTGCATTTAGTACTGATACATTTTCACATGGTAAAAATAAATGCTTTTACTCTTAAAGAAAATATATATATATTTTTTTTTTTCAGATAAACTAATCACAATGTCTTGCTTGAACTGAAACAGCATTAAAATGCATTTTAGCACAATTAAAGTGATAACATTCAAAACATTTCCAGGGGAAGCTCTTTCATACCCCTTTAACAAGGGTCTTGCTCCCTTGTCTCCATAATCCACCTTTTTTTTCCTCTCTGCAGTGGTGTTGCAGGTTTGGGTGGCATCAGAAGGACAGCTAGACATTGCAAGTTACAAAACTCTCACTCCAAGGGCTATTTCTTTTTTTTTCCCATTTATTTTATACCACTATTAACCAATTCAAAGAAGGTAAAGCATATGCCTAGTTCCACCAGGCTTACAGCTGCTTTGCATTGCCAGTGCAAAACGAAACAGCTGCGGTACCCTGTTGAATTATCATTTGAAATATTGGTGGTATAAGCAAATTTATGAGGGAAATATCCAGGATATAAAATCATGATAGTTATAAGGACATATTTTAGATTTAAATTGTGTAAAATGAGCAGCAGACTGGGCAAGCAGCGAATGGGAGGTGTGTGGGAGGGAGGCAGGGTGCAGAGAGTCCAAAGGTCTGAGTGCTGGGAACGACAGAGAAGCTCCAGCAGGGAGAGGCAGTACTGGCATAGGGACGGAATGAAAAGCCAGGGGTCTCTTGCTTCCCACCCTTGCCTGAATTTTACCAGGACCTCTGAACATAAGAATTCTCCTACCTCTCTGCTTGCAAGAAGATTATGGGATTAAGAAGGGACATAAAGAATTCAAAACAAAACAAAAAAGAAGAAAATTGCTTGAAGGGGCAAGGCCAGTATGCAGATGGGTGTCACTGACAATAAAGCCATATTGGGAAATTAAAAGGTAATCTGGGGGAGAAGCATCCAGTCTCTAAATTCTGCCATCCTGCACTTCATAACTTTCCCCTGTATTTTTAAAGAATCTTGAGGGTAGAGCTTTAAAACACAGAGGTAGTAGGACCAGTGAGCCTACTAGACTCCTGAAGTGCATCCTGTCTCCCTTGTACCACTGGCTCATTAAACCTGAAACATCTGTGACATACTAATGAAGGAACATATCTATTGTCACAGCTGTCTCACATAAGACATATTTGAGATATATACATATATATATATATATATATATATACATACACACATATATATATTTTAGAGGGTGGGGTGGTTGGGGAGGGGGGCAGAGAGGTTGTTCTATTTAAATAATCATATAGAGATTACACCACTCCTGACAAAATCAATGCCTTCAAATGCAGTCCATGTGTGAGACGTCACTGATTTTGGAATGCACAGGGGAAAAATATTGCAATATATTCTTCAAAAGCCATCTTCTTATAAAAGAACAAGGGCTGCTCTAGAGTCCTATCACTGAGCAGGTCAAAACTTCAGCTTAGTTCATGCCGCTTGCCTTCATAAGCGGCATGATTATTACAATAGGGTCAATTACTAGCCAATAAAGACAGTGCCTAAGCAATAACATTGATCAAAGTCAGAGGGGCTGTTGGTATAAAAAAAGATTACTTGTAAGACTGCAGGTTATAGGGTCAGCACAAAATTCATACTTTCTGGCTGGGCTGTACAGGGGTACTTGGTGACTCACTGGATGATGGTGGTATAAGAGCTCTTTCTTGAGCTGGCTGCCCTGAAGTCCATTTCATCTCTCAGAAACAGGGGTGACTGATCTTTGCATCTTCTCATTATTAAATTCGATGAAAGAGGCTTGGTTCTGCCTGCCTCATACCCCCATGTTATAAGGTCCGTATGCACACACCAGCCCAGATTTAGATCTACCCTCATCACAGCTGGGCAATGCTTCTGTTATAGTCCAGTATCTTCAAAGGGTTACACTCCCATCGCCCAAACTACTCAGTGAATGCGCCCAGTAAATGAGGGGGACTATTAAGTGGATTAAAACACTTTTGTTAAAAGCAGAGGAAAATCCAGTCTGATTAACAAACTGATTTTCATGATAGATTTGCCCTTCTGATTTTGAGAAAGACAAAAGTATGCTTAAAATGAAATGAAAGCAGTATCTCCAAAGGGAGATAGAAGTATCTGGAATAGTATAAAAGTGTGTATACTCAGGTGTATTTACTCAAATGATTTTGTCTTAATCATTAAAACCAGAAACAGCTGAAATCTTTAACTATGAAAATAACAATCCAGTATGTAGATACTATGTTTTTCTTTCAAAGTGATATTAAAGGAACAACTCAGACTCTAGAGTGCTAAGAGGATGTTTTTTTAATTAGTCTTTAAAATATTTTAATAATATGAATGAAATACATATTCATCCTCTGTGTTGAAGTGACATCAGACATATTTGTCCATGTATGAATGATATGGAATGATTTTGGGAGCTTTTTTAGAAAAAGCCCTGGAATGCAGATCTGAGTTAGCATTGTTTAACAAATGCTTAAGTAATATATACAATGAGAAAAGAGGAAAATGTCTAATTAGTGGAGAGTTTATTGAATATTTAGAGCCAGAAAACTCAGTGTTAGCGAGGAGAGATGAAATTTCCTTAACTCTACTCAAAAATCTCTGTAAGATCAAATCCTATTCCTAATTTTAGTTAATGGAAATCTTGCCAGTGACTTGACATAGGACCAGAATCTGATCCCTAATGAATACATAATAGATTTACTATACTAAATTAAATTGCCCTGGAACACCATTACTTAGTTTATATGAATGGTTTCTTGTTAGGTAGTCAGTTCTGCTATTTTTAAAACACTACATTTTATTTAATCATTGTTGTACATCTAATTGATTATAGTAGGGTTTGTTTTTTTTTTTTTTTTTTTTTTTTTTTTTTTGCTAAGATCAGAGAGACAAGGATGAACTGAGCAAAGCTTTTTATTTTTAGGTAGACCTGTTCTAAAGAGGAGTATTAGTTGTAGTTTGAAAACAGTTCTATACCTATGCTGAGTTACTAGTTCAGAGCAGAGCATTAACCCTTGTATAAACTAACTGGGCTAATTCTCTTCTGGAATTTAAGCAAATAGTGTAACTGAGATAAACAGAGAGTCACTTATATGTCCACATTTATCTACACTTCCTATTTATACTGCTAAATGCTTAAAACAACACTGGCTCATAAATTTGCCTTTTCGGTCTCATTCTTTTGGCAGTGTTTCCTACATGCTGCACTTTTAAGAGTGCAGTTTGGTCTCCTCTCAAATAAATAAGAGCCGTGGAAGGCAAAAACTGCAGCTACAAAGTAGTTCTAACCCATTAAATGCAGATGGCCCACAGGGGGTTTAATCATAAGAGAGAGAACACACATCATGCTGAAATATAGAGCTGTTTTCTATCACTTGTTACCATTTGAATGTCTGTCCCAGGAAAGTGAATTCAATATATCTTCCTGGCCATCAGTTGCCCTCTGAATACTCCTTCTCTCTCTGATGTAGCTAGATTTCCCTTTAGAACATACAGAGATGAATGAGCTCTTACCACACGTAGAAGTGAAAGAAAACATTTCTTTCTGCACCAGAACAGATGAGATTCATCATTAAGAGAATGGATTTGACCTTGTCAAGTGGACCAAAGCAATTTATAAACAAACTCCTACAAGGGAGGCTACTTTTGGCCAAGTACTATATTAGCAGTGTTTTACTTATGCCCACTGCTACCTTACAATAACTTCACAAACAGCCTGACTTCCTGAAATATAGGGTGCTGAGAGATATCACAGATGTACCTAGAAACACTGGGATAGCATAGGGTTACTTCCCTCCCTAGAGGCTGTGCAGAAATATGTCTACCCACCTTGCTATCTCTATCTTGCCAAAACTTGCTGATCTGTTATTCACTGCCCAAATTAAAACTTCACTTGATGTTTAGCATGTGTATTAACGACTATATTTATTCTTCAACTTGTTGCTATTATATAGTCATTTGTATAAGGAACATCCTGTGCTATTTTGGAATATATATATTCAATACTTAATTGAAAAGCATCAAATTAGTAGAGGACAACAAAGCAATTAAATGTGTGACTATTTTGTTTTCAGTATGGGAAGAGTATATGCAGAGTCAAGAGCTTGATGCAGAGCTGTTTAAATCAGTCCACATTCCCATTTCTACTGATAGGTCTTCTCCTTTTAATAGGATTTAAAAATTGTAAGTTGGAATTTTAACTCCTCCCAACCAACCCTATGCCAGATACACTGTTTTAGTGAAAACAACATTTCAACAGCTATAAATGCACTGTGGCCTGTATCTTATTGTCCTGCCCAATAACCACAAGAAAGCCAGAACAATAAGGATGAGCTAAAAGACAGCCCTAATGTGTAGGAAGAGAAGGCTATTTGCTAACACAAAACAGTGGCTATGTAATAAAGTGGAGGAAAGACTTAGTGGACATATAAGCTATGTATCAGTGGTAAGAAGGCTGTTACTATGACCTTAAGGACATAACCTCTCCAACCTGCATCAGCCCTAGTCATACCAGCAGAGCCAAATAGCGTTACAATCCCCGCTGTTTCTCCAAAGAGTGAGTAACAGACTATTTAAGGAAGGGAGTAGAGTAAAATAATCACTGTTTTATTGGATACAGTTCTCCTGTGCCATCTATCTTCAGCATTAAAAAAAGGAGTTCCAGTCACTACTTCTATCTCCAAGTCTACTGTTACAAACCTGTGATTAGTGATGATATTTTATTGTAATGTTTATTGCATTTGAAGGCTTAGTTAGGAAAAACGACTGGCTATGTTAGAAGGAGCTCTTTCTCTTAACAAAGAGAAATCTAAATGTAGTTTTTAGTAGAGGCTCCTCAAAGCCTCTGAGCTTTTAGAAAGTATGGAGACTCCATCATTTATGATTCTTATGTGAACAGCCAAGAGCTGGCTACATTTTTAGCATGGGAGAAATCTATGCTGTTCAAACTCTAACTGTTTCATCATAGATGCTCTTTAATGTTCCAAACAGGACAACAGTTTTGTTGACCGGAGATAAGAATACTGACCCCTTGGAGGTCATAACAATGAAAGGAATTTTCCAAGTCCTTAGAAGGCATTACATTGCATATATTCATAACTGCTTAGCAGATTTATGCCTTATTCATCAGTGGGTCAAATTCTCAAGGTCTTCTGATATTAGGCTGAGAAAAGAGAAAAAGGGCCCTTGACTCCCTTTTATTGCTATTATTTATTATTCATGTATCTCTCTCCTTCAATGTGTACTAGGTGTCAAATATGTAGAGGAGGGACCAAGTTCTGTTATTGTCCCTAGTTTTATAGTCATATTTCTGTTCTGATTTCCCAATCTTTAAGTCCTGAGACCAGGATACTTTCAATGACAGTAAATAGGAAAATAATAATAATAAAAAAAAAAAAGTAAAAAAAAGATCCTAACAAAGAAAAAGTGATGTGTGTGAGTGTGTAACACATTTATCTTGACTAGCATTTATTATAAATACTCATCTGTTTACACTCTTTAAGAGGAAGATCAGGGTTCACAGGGAATTTTTATTACCCTGGGAAGAAATTTATCTTTTTCAGAATAAAATTTGGCTTATTATTTTCCTTACGTGAAACAAAAACAAATCTCTCCCTCTTGGGGTAAGGTATTTTGTTAGGTCTCAAAATCTTAGTAACAACATTAATTTATCCTGAATTAGTGTTTGTATGAATTTGTAGACATGAAATTTTCATGTGTTAAATTTGGTCCTGTGAATTAATGAAATAATCACTTTTCTGTTGTTCTTCAACAATATTGATTCTTTTGGAAACTGTAGCCTAAAACAAAAAATGCTATTTCCCATTTATGCTGTGTGTCAAGGCTCTATTGAGAGACCTTGGGAAGTTGTCAGAAGGAAGAATTCTGTAAACTGCAATTGCTTGCTACAGAAGACATTTTATTTATTTTACCTTTACCACCTCTTTGGCATCTAAAACACATGTGTAAAGTGTTGCCGCTATTTTCTGGTTTGAACTTAGAATACACACACACATTTATTCTGTTACCTTTTCATTGCACAGCAATCTAAAGTTTGGGTTTTTTTTTTGGAACTCTTCAAGACTTTGAAAGTCTCTTCTGCTTTTCTTTTGTTAATATCCAAGTTGACTGTCACCTATTGCTTCTGCTTCACCAATGTTTGTGAAGTTGTTGTATGGCAACATATATTACTCCTCTCATATTGCTCTGTCTTGAGGTTAGGGCCCTCCCATGCAGTGTTGGGACTGTCTTCCTTGTCCTTGTGGATTTATATACAAACAATCTAGTGCCTCAGAGCAGAAACTCTTCTTAATTATGTGCTGAATACTTGTCACAAATACATACATTATATAATTCTTGCAGGTCACCAAACACATAAATTCCTATCTGTTTCCTCATGTTTATCTGTCATTCCCAATGAAACTCCCTATTTCTCTTCCCAGTGGGTATCTTCCATCTATTCTGCTACCTGATTATCATGCGTTAATCCTGTCCTGTTAATCGTTTTACAGACTCCATTTTCTTCCTCAGCTGTATCATTTTTGTTATTAATCCAGTATGTTTTTTCTGCCTGCTGCCTTAAATAGCTTTCCATGTACTGGCCATGACATTTTTCCACATAAATGCATGCTGTTTTGCTTTTTTTCTGTTGTATGCATGATTCATACTCAAAGACTTTCTTCATTTACTATTTATTACAGAAGTGCTATCAGTATTTTAGCTTTTATTAGCACCATGTATCCAAGAACTTCCTCTGCCTGTAAATATACCCGTGATGGAAGAACCATGGTGGTAGAAGTGAATAAACCTGAATTCATATATTTCTCTGGGTGAGTTCTGGAGGATAGAGAATGAATAGGTGTCTCCTTGGATCTGGCTAGTTCTTTATGAGTTGTACTTCTGCAGAATTCAGGGACAGAAAAGAAGGGCTCAATTCCTTCATTGCTTCAGAAGGAAGTCATGAGGGGATCCTTTACACACAGCTTTTTCTTTCTCACACGAACAGATGAAAGGACTCCATATCTTGGATACAGAGAGCAGACTAATGGAAAGGAAGAATGTACATGAACTACATTATTTCGGGGGAGTTATATGTTGTTTAATATGTTACTCAAATAGAACAAATTGGTTTTGCACATGTCACAGAACACAACTTGTTTTAAAACTAACATATGATAGTTTTACAGTAAAAATTTAACATTTTATTTTCTTTTGCATTTTTAGTAGTGGTCCAAGATGCATTTATCTTACCTTATCATAAAGATATACAAAGACATATTATCCTCTCACCTTTCTGAAAAGGGGCAGGTAAGGTTTTTTTAAGGTAGAATTAGAAAATGTCTCTGTTTTTATTCTTTGGTTCCTTTTTATTCCTCTTTTCTCTGTGTTTCTCTCAATGAGTTTTCCTTTTCCTTCCACCTCCTGGAATAACAATGAAGTGGAGGACCCTTTCCTTAAGATAGAGAGCATCTTTAGAAGAGGAGACAGTGCTATCACTCAGCTCGAGGCCATCAAACAGAATTTCATTACAGGATGTATTCCAGGATAGGACTCCAGCCTCTGCTCCCATGAAATGAACGAACATGGCAAATATTTCTAGAAGAGGGTGGGAAGTTTTTCTGATGCAAATTATTAGATGAAAGAAGTTATGCACACTCATACTTTCTCTCTCTCTCTTTTTTCTTTTTTTTTCCTTTTCTTTTTCCATGTATAACGAATGCTAAGGCTTCCCATGCAAAATTGAATGGCTATAAACAAAAGGAAATAAAAGGACATATCTCCCCAGAATTCCTGATGTCTTGTGGTTGGGGCAGTGCTGAGGTGAAAAAATGGAGATTCTGTTTTTCTTAGGCAGAGGAGCCTGAGCCTGGTTTCAGTCTCACATTTGGGTGAGAGTTCCACAGCTGAGGATTCAGATACCAGAGTGCGGAGATAATCCCATCCATGTGGGGTTTTGACGTGTTCTGAAAATTTCAACAAATTCATTATTTGCAAGAAAGTTTGAAAATTTGGAAAGGTTTGGCTATGAGCTATGCTCTGTATTGCTGAGACCTAGGGAGATGCGACCTTTTAGGACATGCCCAGAAAAGAATTCTTGGCAGTTGGACTATTTTAAGTTGAAGACATAGGGGCTCCTTGAGTTAGGCTACATCTTGGCCGGGTTTTGAGATTGTAACTTTCAAATTTAGGCATTACCTAAGTGCCTCAGTTTTCCATGATATATACACATACCTGTCTGAATTTAAGGTGATTTTGGATGCAAGAATAGCTTCTGATATAAGCAAAAGTCTTCTTAGTTTACAGTGGCTTACTGCAGACTGTCTCCAAATAACTATGATGAGCAGGGAAACCTGGAATATAAAGTGAAATCTCTGCTGTTCCTGTCCATGCCTTCAGTCATTGCTCAAGTCCCTAGTTGAGTGTCCACTGGGAATCAGATCCAGTCTGATTTTGCTCACCACATGCTCTATCTGTCTCCTCTTGTTCTTTCTGTCATGCCCTGCTATTTGAGAGAGATATACATAAAGAGTGAGATGAGGAATCAGGAAGGAAATGAGGAGACTAATATTTACAAAAATGACCTGCAGAGGTCTGAGCATATATAACAGATTTCACAAAAGTATGGGAGATAGGTGGCCAGAGTTCATAACGGTCTTAAAGTATCCTATGGTGAGAAAATTCCCTTCCCCAGTCCCTTAAGGGAAAGGAGACCTGCTCCAGGGAGGTCATCTGTGATGTTCATTATCTCTGAAATGCAACTATTTTATAAATCAGGTTCAAACAATGTGGAGTACACAAATGTATTCAAACCTCTGAGGGCAAGTATGTGGAAAGGTTCCTCCCTCTTCCTACTTCCTTCTCCCTCCCCACAAGCAAGGCTTGCAGATGTTTTCTTCTGCTCTTTATTCTTTTGTTCCTGTTTGGCTGTGACCCTTACTCCCAACTGATTCTTTTTTGTCAAACTTTGTTTTTTTCTGAGCCTTTGATCCTGTGCTTTGACTCTTGCAATAATGAACATGACACTGTTACTTTGCTAGATTCATTTTATGATTCCTTACCCCTCAGAGCACCCACGAAAAATAGTATATACTTTTTCCGTATGTTTGCATCTTATAGAAAAAGAGAGATTCTCACAAAAACTGACATCTGGGTTGAAGGACAGGTGAAATATGAACTTGCATATGTAGACTAAATACTTAGGAATATATATATATGTGTGCCCACACATACACAACCCTACACATGATTACATGGGTGTGTATATATACATAAATGCATACATATATATAAAAATATATATGACTATACATTCTGTTTTTGTCTACATTTCTTAGGTTTTCTGGCTTNCTAAGAGTGGTAGAAGAGTGGTAGAAACAAGTTCAGCAGACAGACAGCACATTCAAGACTTTGGCTTCAGCTATCAGGGACAACCACTGTTCCTTGTTCTCAGAAATAAATGTTGCCCTATCATGGAACTATATACACTCCTAGCCCATCCAATGCATTTTTCTAGTTTCTGTGGCCTGATATATCACTTTGATTGAGAAAAGTAGGGGAAAGAGGATATGCTTCTGCTCCAAGGAAAATAAGTGTGCACGGATGGACAAAGTTCTAGCTGAATATAGCCCATAACATACACTCTGAGGATATCATAAGCTATGTGTAAGATCAGTGATTGGCACATTCGTAGTTTTCCACCATGAAACTGAAATACTGATAACTTTATATTAATGTCTCACAGTTGGCAGAAATATCTCTGTCAGAGCACTTTGTTGTTTGAGTCAGATGCATATGTAGAGTAGTATACATGTGTATCTATAAATACAGAAAGTTCAGCTTGAGAGAAACTAAAAAGCCTGATTCTCTGTATACCTACAGCTCCTTTCAACTGCTCTGGTGATTTACTAGGATCTTAAAGTTGGTGGATCTCCTTTGAAGTAAGGTGACTCTGTAATCAACACAGAGCTGATCAAGGAGGCCCTCTCTCCTTTGCAACAACAGTGGAGGAAGTTATTTAAGGTTACTATTGTCAGCTGCACACAGATCTTTAGACTATTTTAATTTATGCTATAGGCAGGCAGGCCCCAAGGTGTGCTCAGATGATCAGAAGTAGTAGTAATAATTTAGAAACAATATTTTTTCTCAAGTCTACAATTCAGCTGGAACAGAGGGAAACAAATACAAATTTTGTAAAAAGGTAAGTAGAAAGGAGAAAAATAAAGTTCAATAAAGACAAGTAGAAAAGAGAGGGGAACAAGATTATTCTGCTTCTTTCAATGTTTTTCTAATATAGTCTCTTAAAATCAACCTGAAACAACACCAAGAAAAAAACAAAAACAAAAAAAACAACAAAAACACCCACCCATCAGATCAAATCCACTGGAAGAAGAAGCCTGGCACAGTGGATTTGATCCAGAAAATTTCCAGCAATCAAAGGAAAGACTAGTGAGATACCTTGTTTCAGAGTTCATGTGGGTTACATATAGCCAAACCCTGGATAAAGACATTGCTCTGCATCTGACCTGATACCATGGCTAGATATATGCCCAGCTAGCAGTACTGGGAAACGCATCTAGGGCCTCACTTTCTAGTGATTGTCTTTCTGTAATTTGAAATTTGTGCTTCCCAGATATAAATTGCAGAAAATAGAGTGGTTCTTGTTCCACAGCTGTTGGCAGAAAACTTTTATTTATTGACAATATAAATAAAAGCCTCCAATGGCTGGTAAATTACCTGAAAGCTGGCACTCTTGAGTAGGCTAAAAGGAAGGTTTTTGTTGGAAAGCTGTTCAAGAGGTATGTATGCTTAAAAATTGAATCATTTTTCCAGGCTATACGACACACATATACATTTCTGTTACTCAGGGTTTGAATCTATTTCTGAACTTCCTCAAAGTTTAGAAATATTCTGAAAAGTTTTATAGAAGCTGACATAAATCAAGGGGAGTAAAAACAGATTAAACTACATATTTGTAAGTAAACTGCACTAAATAAGTGTGTTCTGATCTGGGTTACCTTCCTCTAAATAAAAAAAAAAAATTCCAAAGTATCTGCTAGTGCCAGATAATCAACAGCCCATGGACTTATCCCTCTAAAAATAAGGAAAAATGAGGCCTGAATACAAGAATATGGAATATTGCATGCTTGAAGTTTTAAGTTTCTCTTAATGGAGATATGTAATTAAATGTATGTACAGAAAAAGGGCAGGTTAAGACAAAGATGAAGTCAAAGTATCCTAACATATTTCTCTTCTGTGCCATCCCTACTATCCTAATATATGTACATGCCTTTCCATATGCCACAAAGAAGAATCTTTGCATATCTCCCCTATGTAGGATGATTTGCTTTCAAGCCCTGAATTTTCTTTTGGTGTTATTGGTTGCAGATTTATGGTTCAATCAGCTTTGTAGAAGCCTCTCCTTTGATGGACTTTCCTTGGGCATGGTGAAATATATGCTTCCGCTTTCCTTTTTTTTGGATGGATATTTTCTCTTACCCCGCCAAGTTTTCTTTAAGCTCTGCAGAACATGGATTGTATTTCACTGTTTAATTTAGATTATGTGCAAGCCACTCACTGTGCTCAGATGAGACTCCATTTAAACAATCTTTATGGGATGACCACATATTTATTACTCTACATCAAAACAATTAATAATCATGACTAGAAATGTTAGAGTTAAGAGGTAACAACTCACTGTGAGGAATTGCTGTAGTCCTACTTTTCTCTTTACTCTCTGTTGTCAAGTTTGATGAGATGGTAAATCCAGCTATAGAGCTCTAGGTATTGGATTTGAAAGCACTATGTTCAGCAAAGGGCAAAATACTGACCTGATGTAAATTTAGTTTACTTATTTAAATTTCTTCCAAAGATTTTGATAAACTAACTTTGTTCTGGCAGATTTTATGCCAGATCAGCTACTAGTGGCATGCTACTCAAAGTTTTCCCTGCAGCAAATATAATCTGCTTTCTGCATCTATAGAAAATCTATTATAAAAGCGCAAATCTGGTATAAATTCTGCACTATGCCCTCTGGTAATATACAAAAAAATATAGTTATACATCAGTAGATGATTTATGTTGGTTTACTATTGCTTGGTCACTTGGTTAGCACATAGATGTGGTATTAATGCTAATGGGAGTCTTGTGGTGTTTATAAATTCAGGCATATTTACCAACCAGAAGTTTCAACTGATTCCTACTTTGATTCTATACTCACAAAAATGCTACAGACTGCTGAAAAAAAAATATGTATATATTTTATAGCTCCATGTAGATTCTGGAGGACAAAAGAACAGAAAAAAATCTTCTCCAAAACTGTCAAAGCAGTCCGCTCCATCACTTCTTGGCCTTTGAAATTCTTTATAAAACTGTTCTCACTGCAACGTCCTTCAAACATAAATGATGCTGATTACAACAGGGCCTGTGAATACCCTCTGGTCCATTGGCCAGCATGATTAGCTACATCTACACTGTGAAGCATCTGGGCAAGGGCCACCTTTGTTAGCAGTAAGATATCATTATTTGTATATGTTATTTGTGTATGTAATTTTTTCAGTTCAGGGTGACCAAAGCAGTGTGGAACCTGGTCTCTGACCATCAGAATGGTGTTTCTATCACATAAAACAGGGATGCAGAGCACATCTTGAGCAGTAATACAAGGGCAGTGGATATTTTGGGGGTGCAAAGGGTTCTAGGACAGTGTGGATCATGTTTAAGTTTGAAGAAGCCTAATTTTGTTCAGTCTTGTACATGCTCCTTACAGTGAACAGTGCCTGGAATATAATGTTCCTTAAATTATGTGCAGGTGTTATGTCAGAAAGCTGGCAAGGGCCAGCACTGTGCTACTAACAAATAAATAGTGAGGGTCATCAGCTTAGTTTTATTTAGAAGAACAAGCAGAGTCTTTGGCCATTGTCCTTATGATTTTCAAGTTAGTCAGCAGAACTGGCCAAGGTAAAAGGGATTTAAACTTTTACCTTTGTGCCAGGCAGATCCATTCAGAGTTGTGAGTTTATTGTTTTGTTGCTATGATGTTTTAAGGACACAGGCATTTGTTAAGGTTAATCTGTGGTAAGTGGTTCACCCCAGTAGCATACAGCACACCAGCTCTGTCTGTCTATATGAAGGCTTTTCCTCCTAAAAAACCTACCCCATATTTTTTGTTAGGTAAAATTAAAACAGTAATTGATACATCATAAGCTACATACCACATACATTTTTGGGGGGCTTTTTTTTTTTTTTTTTCTTTTGTATTTAGGCACATACATCATGCTAATTTTTAATTGTTTAAAATTGATCTTATCTATATAGAAATTTTTCTGCAGACACTTCCCATGTGCCAATGCACATATTTATTGGTCCCCTGGAGGTACGCTGTAACCCTTTAGAAGTCCAGGCTTTTTAACTTGAATTATATCATATCCAATTTTTTTATTTTTTTTTTTGTAGAGAGGAGAAAGTCGCATATCATTTGTTCATCACTAATTTACACTTAACTTCTCTGAGTGCTAAAAAACAATTTTTATATTCTTTTATTTAAATTGTGATCCATGATTTTCCTTTACGATGAGAGCACCTGAGACCCAGAATGTAAGTTTTAAACTGTAAGATGAATTGAATATCTAACTTCTAAGTAGAGTGCTTATGAAATCATCATCTTTGTGAGTGAAACAGGGTGCATCCACTCCTCATCTAAATTGGAAATCCATGCCCATACACTTCCTTATCTTGTGTCCAATACACCCATGAAGCTTCTCTTCTAGTTGCTCGTTGATGAACTATTTTTGTCCTTATACTAGTCCTATATTAATACCTTTAGCACAGATTGTTTTTATTTTTTTTGTGTGTGTTTTTTTTTTTTTCCTCTTATGCCATTATTGGAAAACATTGCAAATTAATGTTGAAAACAATATTTTTCAATTCTCAATTTTTCAAACTGATCAAACATTAGCTACTGTTGTTGTATTCTCCAAGGTAACTTAGCTTGGAAAGAGGAGAAAGCATAGATGAAAGCCTACTTTCTCCAGGTGTAAGGCAGGCAGTATTATACGTAGTATACATTTTGGGCTCTGCACAAATTAATTTTCAGTTAATTTTCACATGTAATAAGTTCCATGGACAGGATTTCATCCCATGCTTCTCTAACTGGTCATATAAATTCCCCTATATGTAGACACATTTAATGTTTTGCAGAGTTGAAGGGATGTTATTGTGGACTTCAGATATTAAACCAGAATTGTGTCTCTTGATCAATATAAGGCAGAGGGTGATCCAAAGCAGAGCAGTCACAGACATCACCTTGGATAGACATGGCTGGCATTAGGAAGCCTTGGAAGTAGGCAGCTCTAACCTGAGTTGGTCAAACTTTGGCCAAGGGAACAAAGGCATGCCTGAAACTGATATTATGTTCTCATTGTGGAGTATGTGAATGCAGCATTTATTTAATAAAAAAACCCATGACCTTATATATGAAAGAACATTGTATTGTGTTAGAAACTTTTTCATTAGGAATAGCTAGGAAAGGCAAGTTGAATCCAAGGAAAATTTCTTGTACCAAGGATGACACCTGAAACAGAGCCACTGTAACAGCTGTGGCAAGTACCAAGGGGTATTTCAGCATATGAGTCTCAGGTTTCTCTATAGCATATGTAAATACTATTATTTCTGCTCTTTGACATATTGGGAAAAAACATTGCATCCACTTCAGGAACATTTTGTCGCTGACACATGTCATTTTTGACTCTGGTGATGCTCCAGGTTCAGTTAAGCCACTTCATGAAAGGCACAAATGGCTGTGCCACTCAGGCTGCATGTTGAATTCTTGCTGTATCTGAGCAGAGAGTGATGGATGAGCTGTGTGCAAGAAATTGCGTAAACACCTCTTAAAAAACCACAGCTGCACTTACATCAGAGTCCTGAAAGTCAGACCAAGGGGAGGAAAAAATCACTAAAAAATGAAGAAAGAAGGAAAAGTGGGATCATTTACAGAGGAAACAAATTTAAAGCACATATAGAATGCTAAAGTAAATCAAAAGTTGGTCCCCCCCTCTCTGTTTAGAACATTCTAAACACTTTTTTTTTTTTAATATTTCTGAAGACTATTAATGTTTATTTCTCATTGTGACTTTATGCTTGTTGTGAATGTATTTCTTATTTGAATTTACATGGAGTGATGAAGTTTTACTTGAGATCAGGATTGTCTTCTGCTAGGTCCCACATGGCACAGGACAGTTCTTGTTCTAAAGGTTTTGCACACAGTTTTGCAAAGTGTTTGATAATGCACAAGCAAATCAACGTGAACCAATGCAACTACCTGTGATAATATATTGCTTGTTCTGACAGCCATAACATTTCATTGCTTCAAGCACATTTGTAATTGCAGTTATCACTAATTTACATTGAATCTCTTGTTTTACCTGAATGAGTTAGAAATATTTTGTTTGCAGAAGACCAGTAGCAACTAGAAAAAAACTGATCTTTTAATTGACCAAGATACTTGCTTTGTTAAAACAAAACAAAGCAAAACAAAACAAAACAAAACAAAAAACAGAATCCCCATACAATCTGGACAATCTGGCTATCAGTGAAGAATGGATCATGAAAAGGTGATGTAGAAAAGCTTGCATGTCTCTGCTTCCCAGGAGCCAAGAACCTTCAAAGAAAGTCAGAAGTAAACCACTATTGAAACAGGGTTTGCCCACAGCAAGAGCAGTGTGTGGACACTGTTGGCTTCTTCCAGGTCTCTGCTGCCTGACTTTGTCTTCACTGAGTTGAGCTTAATTTTAATTAAATTAAAGCTTAATTTAATACTCAGTTATTTTCCCAAGAAGCAATCCTATTCTCTTCCCACTGGTCATAGCATCATAATCATATATAAAACTTGTACAAAATGCTGAGAAAGATTTATGAAAGATGCTCGAAAGACAGATACAACTTCAGCATTTTCTTTTCAGCAGGTTCATATTTATGAAACTTCATTGTTACTCGCACACAGTTTTTCCATCTGTACCTCACAAATGGGGGTGGATTACAAAGATCATCTGGAATTAAGATCATATTTTTCTTACTTTTATCTTTCTGACTTGGATTAGAGGTGTAGAGGTGTAAAGTTTACAGAGGTGCACCTAAAAAAGGGTGGCCTCAATACAGGTAAAGTCAATGGCCTAAATACACTGTATTCATGATGTTTATTTTTAGTTAAAAATGTACCTGAAATTGCCTCATTTTACAAAATAAGCATAGTTTTTTTTTTTTTTTTTTTTTTTTTTCCTATAGAACACTTTATTTGATTTAAATCCATTGACTTTTTACCCAGTTGCTTCTGTACCAAGAATTTAGGCATATGCACACCCACACCCAAGCATACATACACTACACAGACAAAGACAGAAGCTTTCATTTCATGTGCAGAGACATCCATCTTGCTGGCAGTGAAAGGGAAAAGAAGTCTTCCAGGAGCTCATTCCAAATGCAATGTCAAGTTTACAATAAACAGAATAATCACCCTGTTTACTGGATTTATTTTATTACTTTCCTTGTGATTGCTTTTTTTGTAAATAAATGTGTTCCTTGGTATGAATTTATTTTGTTTTCCAGAAAGACAGACAGATTTGCTTCCTTTCCCTGCCATTATAATAATGGGCAATATATGTTTGTATTTAGGTTTCTTTAGAAACCTAAGCCAGACAGCTTAGGCAGCTGTTGATCTTAGAGGATTATCACAAAGCAAGTTCACTTTGCTTTAGATCGTAATTTGTCATTCAGGACAAAATCTTGATTGTGTTTTTAAAACAGTTGCATTTATAAAAATGGCAACTCCAAAGTGTATACAATATATGAAAAATGACGTACTCTTTCATGAGAAACAGCACAAGTCCACGGTAATCACAGGTTATCAAGACAAGTAAAGCTTATGCTTGTATCAGCCATATGGCCAGTAATTGAATACAAAAGAACAAAATGTGCTGACAGAGACAAATTTTCTCCTGGAACCTCTGGTTGCTTTGACTAAGCCAAACCGTTCTTGCACGAGCTCTTTCTTTATAAAAATGAGGCAGGATTAAGGCTACTTTTTGACTGAAGGACCTTCCTGGGCCATTGGTGGCTCTCATATCAGTAACATATACTTCACTCATGACTTTTTTACATACATAAGAAAATGATTCAGTTCTGAATTAAACTGTATATAATGGTGTCATTAACACAAACAGACATATAGTTTGACTAACAAACTGATTTTGTATTCATTTATTCTACGGCGAGTTTTTCAGGTAGCGGTATCTCACCTGGGATTTATTCCGGCTTCGTACTACAGCATAAGCACGTCCTAGGTTACCACTGAAAAATCACCACAGTGCAGGATGATCCCTTGGCACAGAATGAAACAGAGTGAGAGAGAGAAGGAGAGAGGAAAAAAGACAGCCGTATCCTACTCACCTCTTTCCTGCTGGCTTAGGCAGGATTACTGTAAAGGAAGAAAGGTTCATGTCTTGTGTCAGACCCTGCGAGTTTTGGCTTGCTGATACCTTTAGTAATGAATATTACTTTCCTAGCGTGTATAAGGACTTTTCAAGCACTGAACAAGGACAAAAGCCTGAGATGAGTTCACTATAAATGCATAAAAGTGTCATAACAGTGGCTTTGTCTGAACCCAAGCAAAGAAAAAAAAAGATATAAGAGGTTCTAGTGAAGTTTCAATATATAGAAACGGCTCATTTCAACTCAGATAAACCCTAAAGATATCAAAAATTTCTCATCTTGCAGTAAAAAAAAAAAAATAGCAAAGAAGCATTTTCAGGTAATTTCTCCGAAAAAATGAAGAACTGGGTTGGCAGAATTAGCAAGCTTCCTTGGATTTCAGCAAATATCTTTAATGGAAACAAAACCAAAGAAATCTGAAGGAAAGGACTCTAAATGTTTTGTGCAGCTGGTTAAAAATAAATCAGAATTTTGATCACAACTACATTTTAATAAAGAAAATCTACCCTATTTAATTAAAATCTCAGGTAAGTCAAAGCTCTCCTAAAGCTTTGTTTGTCATGACTGCTTCTTGGATTGACCTAAAAACAATCTACTTTTTCTCCATATTTTTATTGTTTCAGTTAACAAAAAATCCCATTCTTGCACAAATCTATTCTGATTAACATTTTCAAAACACTATTTTTAGACATATTTCTTGTCATAAGGTATAAATAAGTGAATAAAAGGGAGAAACAACTCAAAGGGAAGCTGAACATTTCTTATTTTAAAGTAACTAAATATACAGTATAGCAAGTTTTATGTTTCTAATGATCGATAACTACTCCGTACAGAAAAATGAGCAATGCTGTATTCTGCCATTTTTAAATATCCATCAGTCCATGTATCTTAAACATTTATAACTATCTGTCATCACTGTCTTCTGAAGAAGCTTTACAAATAAACCATTCAGTATTTTGTTATTTGATAATGGGTAAATCCTTTGGTATTATATTAGCATACAACACGGGACATCATTAGCCTAGGGAAAGAGTCAGCAGTAAAATCAACTGGAGATTAAACTCTTTCACAAAAGTTCAGTACTCATTGAGTGCAGTGTTAAACATGCTTGACTGCTCCGCTCAATGCCGTGGCTCTAGCTGGGGTCCCAGAACCCTAGTTAAGTTTTTATAAGGCTTTTCACTAGAGAACATAATTGTTATTTCCACATAGCTACATTCAATTTTCAGGGATTACTTTAAGTGTGAATTCTCAGGTATTTCTTCCAGCTGTCTCCTGTCAAACCATAATCCCATATACTGAGCTTTGTCCCTGCAGGGTAGGCACTTGATCCTAGGGTCAAAGGTCCTTTAGCTCTTGACTAATGCACCTCATTAGAAGAGGAAAGCAGAATGTCTCCAGCAATTCAGATGTCAGGAGAAGTAAAAGAACTATATATTTTTAATCTTGTTAAACAGGTTTGGTTTATTTTAGACACAGAGAAAAAAAAAAAAAGGCTTTTCTTTTGTAGCCGCTTGAAGCACCAACTGTCTCGTTTTGTTTTACACCCAGAGTAATGCAGGTGTGTGCAGCTAAACTGAGTGGAAATAAAATAGTGGATAATATACATTATTATTATACATATAGTACTGTTTTTCTCTTTTTATGGCAGGATGTTGCTAATACATTGATATATATCATTACTCAGTTACTTGCAGTAAAGTGAATGCATTAGTTAAGTGAAATGCTCTTTTTTTTTACTCCTTTATGTTAATATTAGGTAATGGTTTTATCCTATGTTGAAAAATTATCACCTCATAAAATATCTGTTTTTGGTTAAATCATTAACCTGGATCTTAAGTACAACTGAATCCCTAACCAAATGTAAGTTACTGCAGTTCCTACAAATAATGTTTGCTGTATTCTCAAACAAATTCCCATTGCGTTATGAATTGAACAGTTATTTTCACTATGGCAAGACCATGTTTTGAATGCTTTTTCAGTTTAAATTGACATAAGCATTTTTAGCTGTTTGTCACCATTGCTTGCTAAAGAAGCTTTACAAGGTAATTACATGAACCATCTTGCTAGTTGAATTTGAACTGTAATTATCCAATTATTGAGCCTCAGTTATTGCAGTAAGTCAGCTTACATGCTGATATTGAAACAAATGAAAAGAAAGAAATTTCAGCTATCTTTATACAATCGTTAATTAATTGTTAAATTGTTAAAATTTAATTGTCAACTGTTAAATTGTTAAAATATACATTTTGTGTATTCATTGAATGGAGATACATTAGATGAGATCTCAATGTCTCAAAAGTCAAAAGTGAACTTGCATGGATTTAAAGGTACCCTGACATGTCTAAAATGTGTTCCAGAAGGAACAAAAGCCTTCCGGGACTAAAGGTGGACTTTTCTGGAATGTTGATAAGCTTTAAACCTGGGACTCCAACAATAAGAAGAAACAAAACACAGCGATAGAGGTGATATCACAATCTGAGTTTTTCTATAGCAACCAAAATATAACTTCCATTATTATTTAAGCAACTGAAAAAGACCGTTACTCTTTTTATATAAAATTCCCTATTTCTCTCTTACCTATGATACATATATATGAAACACTAGTTTATTTTATAAGGTTAACTGATAAAGTTGGAAAATGGACAATTGCGGCACACAAGTCCATCTTTCTCTTGAAATTGTCACAGTTATAACAACAATACTTCTATGACTTATGTAATGTCAATTATCCTGAACAAAAATGAAGTTTCAAACACCTTCTCTCTGCACCCACAGGATCATCAAAATTCATCCATTTTAACTCATTCTGAGCTGAAGATGTACTTATTCAACAGAACAACTTGCTTCTCCTTAAATCACCATTTTGAGACTTTCCTGAATACAGGAAAAAAGGTGAAAAGCCTTTTCTCCTGAAAAAAGGAGATAAGCCTGTGATTCAGGTAGAAGGAGAGGGCCAGCAAAGACAAGAAGAAAAAAACTTACATAACACCATTTTACTCTTCTGTTGTTACAGAGATATTTCTTTAAGCATTTTTAATATCAGTTCATCCTTAGGTTACAAAACTTGAGTGATTCTTGAAGATTTGTTTGCAATGCACTAGGGTTTTCTACCACTATTGATAATACATAATATAATATTTTAGCTTCTTTTGAAATACATTTCTGAACAAACTTGAGGTCTTACTCAGTTTGGAGACAGGAGGGGAATTGAACAGTGAGGTGTCTTTTATTTCATATGTTTATTAACCTGAATGACACACATTTTAACATTCTTAAATGAGGTGTGAGGAAACGGAGGGCTGATCTTCCAGTCCCAGCACTTGCAGTCAGCACTGCAGTCCAAAAAGATGGCTGTTAGGGCTCTTTCCAAGCCAAACAACAGCTGTTCAAGATGTGCAACACTTTTATTTTTTTTTCTTAGATTTTAATTCAGTGCGATAGCTGTGATTTTCTACCAGACTTCACAACCTATAAACGCATAAACTATGTGACTATTTTCTGCTAAACTCTTGGGCCCACTCCATTCATGTCCCTGAGCTGCCTTCCACTTATGTCTTTCTCCTAACAACTACTTTAAAGAAAAAGCAATGGCTTCGAGGAGGCTAAATCAATCTGCAACAATAATGCAGTATAGTTTGGGTTGTAGTAGTGAGAATGGAGTTACGGGACAACTTCATGTTCATCTCACCCATACATATTATTTCAAAGTGTCATTTATTACAGCTGTAAACTCTAGCCGTCTGGTTTATAAAAGCAGTATTAAACCCATCCTGTTTGAAGAAAAGCAGTTGCATCTGAGGTAGCTCTCACTACCAAATTGTTTTGTGTATTTATTTTCCTGCTGGCTATTGCTAGCTGCTACAATCCTCTTGTAGCAGCTAAATATAGCAGCCCTGCTAACCTTTCTTTCTTTACTGCTGATTCACTTATATATATTAACAGGCCAATCTACAGTTTCAGATAACCTGCAGAAGAAGCACTTTTTCCTCTGAGTTTAGTAATATTTTTTCTCCTACAGTGCCTTAAAAAGGAGGAAAAAAGAAAAAAAAAAAGGGAGCAAAATTATATTTTTTATTTAGTTCTGATTTTGCCACCAAATTGATGATGGTCTGCAGACAGTCCTGTTCGGTAGCTGGAACACTGCTGCAAAGGTGACAGGTAACCCCAGAACGGAGAGGTTAGCGGCTGCTAGAGAACAGACTGTGTTTTTCTCTGTCTCCAGAAAGGCTAGGGGGTTAATTTTGTTTGTGACAAGTGCCTTCCTTTTCTGTGTAATAAGAAGCATCAAACATTTTGTGTAGCAATGGTATTCTTTTCTATTGAAATTGCTCACAGAAGAGAATAGTACCTTCCTCTGTAGGCTGCAGATATCAAGGCAAAACAGACCTACTTTGGTGGAAAAGGTAAAATTCAAGATTACTTGAATTAACAGAATACTTTCTCTTCTCCTAAGATGTGAAAAGACAACACATTTCTACAATCTTATTTCATTATTCCGGTGAGAAAAGAAGCTCTCAGAGAAAATTCTTAAGAAGCCATTACTTCAATATTAATACAAATACTATATATTTTACATTGCTACTGTTCAGCATCTGCAGGCTTCCTCTTATGTGTCCTTTCTTATGAACAATATATATGCTTTTGATTTAGGAATCAATAACATTTTAAGCTGTAACTTTAAAAGGAAAAAAAAAAGTGGGGAAATGATTGAATTACATAGAACATATTTTTCTTCTAAAAAGTAGTAAAAGATTCAACAGTTCAAACTGCTCAGGGGTGATCACATTTCTTTCAGAAGGTGCACTGTATCTTGGGGGCAGTGTATGTATCAAATACTGCTGATAGGTCAGCAGATGCTTTTTTTTTTATTGAAAGTCACAGAAGAGTTGCAATAAAATCTGCATTAACAGCCAGAGCTCAAACTGGGACTGCCTTGTGATTTATGCACTCTCCTTTGGTTTTGATCTTTTAATGAACGTGACTTGCCATTTTATGTACTCTCCTGGGATTTTCTCCCTTACCACTCTCATTACTATACTGTCACTGTCAGTCTGATTTTGCAGTTTCATATAATTCAGGAAAATCAACTGCTAGCAGTCTACTGCAGATAATTCTGTACTTTGTTATGGCTAAGGTTTGATTCAAAATGCAGTCAGAGAAATGAGAAGCCTTTACTTACTTTTAATAAGCTTTGGATCAGGCTCTGCTTTTGACTGAAGAACATGCTTTTGGGGGACATATGATTTTAGGTTATTTCTTGTGCATATAAAGTTTTCTTCAAGTGTCCTACTTAAAGCTAGACACAGCAATGGCAATCAAAAGCCTCAGTTTCTATATTCCTCAGAACAGACAAGCTGGGTATTTTTCTTGAAGAAATAAAATTGTTTACAATTAAAAATTTTAGTCTAGAGACTACAACATATGGAGATTTCTTCAAATATTGTCTATAACTGTTATTTACATTTAAGTCTCTGCACAAGATTTTACATTATACTTGCCTTATGAAAATAACTTAAGGGGAAGAATCATTTTTCAAATATTATTAATAGATAAAAAGTAATCCAAGGATAAATGCTTCCAGACTGCAGCTACTGTGTGTATCTAGGCTAGACATATATATCTCAGTGTTTTGTTTTTTTAGTCTGACTAATTGTCTTTGTCTTTAATGACTCTCTTTTAAATGTCTGCTTTATGTTTCACAAATACTTAATCATTACTTTGCTTCATCTATTTATTGATAGAGTTTAAACATGCACATATGAACCAAAGTGACATTACCTGAAGAAACGTTGGGCAGAAATCTCTCTTTTTTTTTTTTTTTCCCTGATACATCATTTGGACCATATTTTTGCTATTTGGAGCTAACAGAAAGAATACCTTTACTCTCTTTCTGTAAAATAAAAGACTGTGGAAATGGGAGATGTTGCAGAATGCATAAAATGTGTTTGAAAGAGGACCACAGGAGAAAATATCTCTGCTCTAGAGCACATCCTGGCCTGTGTGAATTGTATGAAGAAATCTTGTAACTCTACTCATGCAAGTGAACGTTATACATGTGCTAAAGCATAGGAGAATGGTGTCTTATAGATGGAAGCTCTTACACTCTAATGAAACACCTTTGTGTATGATATTATGTCAATGGAACAGCATGTGGCTTTGGTACATAAAAAAAGCAATTATGGAAGTAATATTAGAGCCTGACTTGCCTTTCTCCATTGGTTTCAGGGTTTCAAGCTGCCTAATAGCTTTAACCTGAGTCAGAATGATAGCACTTTCCCTCTTGTCATCATCTCACAATAAAACTTTCCATTCTTTTAATGGCCCAGGAGCCCTTCAGATGTGTCATTGGTATTTATATTAGAAACATTTCCATTAGCCAAGATTTTACAATTCACCTCTGATATTTTGAAACTGCAGTCTGGGATATTTTAAATAATAGTGACTTGGTTTCTATTTTATTTAATGTCTTTTCCCACGTGTTGTGTCTTGAAGCCATGGTAAAGCACATGTCCAGATTTCAGAGAAACCCCAAAACATAGTGTCAGATGATATAGCTATAAAGAGCATGTTATAGTGGTAACCTACTCGTATTGGCCACTGATAACCTGCACCATCTGTCTTGCCTCTGACATGTTAGCTGGACAGGAGGGAGATGGGGCAGCTTCTAAAAAACGGGAGTCACTATGAGAAGAAACAGCAGGCCAGCAGCAATCAGGCATTTTGCTGAAAAGTTCAAGAGATCATCTTTTTTTTGGTCTTCTTTTACCTGCTTTAATGTCCTTTATCACAGCAAATATGGTATTTCTTTAGTGAATTATAGAAGATGACTCATTCTTTCTGCCTTTCCTTAATGCAGTGCTGGTGGTTGCTTTGGGTTCTTGGAGCCCCTTGGCCAGACAAATATCTGGGCTCTGCCTACTCCTGCTTTTTTAGGTCTGGACATGAACCCTGGTTGGCCGTGACACAGCTGCACTGCTTCAACAGTTCTGGCTATTTTATTCTATCTAAAATAATAGCTGCTAATAGCTATCAGCTAATAGCTATTATCTAAAATTTAGCTGGCTAAGTTTTATTCTATTTTATTCTATCTTTCTCCTTCCTCCATTTCACTTTGAAATGTCAAGCATCTTACTATAAAAACAGTCTGATATCATTTGTGTTCTATACATTATGCTATTCATTATAGGCTACTATATGCATGCTACAAGTTCACATGAATGCATATATACAGTTAAGAAAGTTTAGTATGGCCTATTCATGCATACAGAGGAAGTATTCATTTTTTTAAAATATTTTGAGACCTAAACAATATATAGATCTTTCCATACAGTAAGTTCACTGCCTAAGAAAATGCAAGCTTCTCTGGCACAAATGCTTGTGAAAATGCATTTGATCTCTAATGGTTTAATAAGCTTTGAAACACAGTATAAATTTATTGTTTGATTGGAAATTTTCATTCTGTTCACATCTTGCTTGTTAGCTGCAGAGACTGTTTCTGGCTACTGACTAGATGAAGTGGGAATTTGAAACAGCAGAGTAACTGTCTCAGCACTTGAGAGCTTCGTGTAAAATCACTGAAGGGGGGCAAGTCTTAGTGTAAAAAAAGGGAAATGTTAAAAGAAAAATTTAATATGCTTTACATCCCAACTACTGGCCACTCATTCATATCATGCTGTGTATTTAAGTGGTTCTCCCTTTTGGTTAAACAATGAAAACACCCCATGTGTGAAAGACGGATAATCTTCCATTTCACAGATAAAAGTCCTTTATGGATACTAAATTATACCTCTTCTCAGACTTACTTTCAAATTCTTCCTTCCTACTGCAAATAATATTGAATTGAAACACAGTTACCTGGGGCACTCATTTGAGCTGAGTATATTTACAACTTTTTTTCTTCCTGTCTTTTCTTAGTTCATTCTGTGAGCAGAGCCTTAAAGCTTTGAACTGGTGGTTTCTATCTATTCAGATATATTTGGTTTACTTTCTTTGCATTCTAAATATTATGCTATTCATTATAGGCTACTATATGCACACTACAAGTTTACATGAATGCATATACACAGTTGGGTAAGAAAGTTTTTCTGGTTTGGAATCCAGTTCTGGAAGAGTAGATGGAAGTGTTCTGGAAACTGCTCACAAGCTCCTAAGAGGCGTAATTGCAGCCATCTAATATCATTTCCAGTGACAGTTACTGTGATCTAGTCATTATAATGCCATTATCTGTATCCTTACCAGAAGCATGAAAGATCAGATGCTAATGCACAGTCTGGATCCACAGCTAAGGTCCTACCCCTTCCCAGAGATCTTCCTAAGTAGTCCCCAGGAGCTCTACATAGGAGATTCAAAAAGACAGCCGAAACTTGCCTCCAGTTCCTGTACAGGAAAAGTAACAACTTCCCTGACTCAGTCAGTCACCTCTGACACTTTTAGCTGTGGTCTTAGTAAGACCTCAATAAGGTCTTAATAACAGTCCAAAGTACTGTATAGCAGCTTTTACTGGCCTGCTGGGTTCCATTTCTTTCTTAATATGAGCTTGATTTTCTTAAGTGCTGCCTACCCATGAGCATTAACCATTTGTGATCAAGTAACACCCTCCCCCACCCAAATGTGTGCCTAAAATTAAACTACAGATGGTGTTCACAAAGGTTAACCTTAGCCCAGGGTGCAAAATCCTCTCAGAATCCTTCCACAGTCAATGGAAAAAGGAAATGTCTCCTTTAATGCAGTATTCCTCAGTCTGTGTTCTGGGAACCAGTAGTGATCTGGAAGACATCTGATGGTAGTTCATGAAAATGTTGGAAACATTTAACCTTCGCCTGCAGAAAACACCTCCAAACTATATACAGAAATTCCTGCATATGCACACAAGCAAGTAATCAATTTGGGAGAATTTAGAAGTAATAAACAAATCTTGAAAGGGCATTTGGCTGTAAATGAAAACCATTATGATAAGACAGCATAACACATTACTAAGATTTTTTTTTTTTTTTTTTTTTAAATTTTGGTAGACTTTCAATTAGAAAAAGAACCAAAAACCTATTTTTCAGGCTTTATCTCCCAAGCAACTATTCAAAAATGGTAAGGAACACGCCTACCTTGGATAAAGCTGGCTCTCATGAATCCCCTCACCTTTCTGTATTGAAACAGCAACACATGAAAAAGGACTTTCATGAAGCTGTATGGCAATTTCCTGAGAGCATTATATCATATATTTCCAAAGCATGGTTTGAAGAAGCTATTGAAAAAAAAAAAATCTACGTTTTCACCTTATAATAGGTAGCTGGAGCCTATACTTTTTAAAAAATAATCCTGGAGATGCTTGTTTTTAGCACAAACATTTAATATCAGCAGCTTTACTAAAGGTGAAACAGACCTACACAATGTCTCATAAAAATATCCTAAATTGCAACTAGAAAAAATATAATATTTAAAACTTTTCCATTTGTTTTTTTATATGACTGAAGAGTTTGTGAATTACAACGGCTATATGGTTATTCGTATCAAGTAAAATTCACTCCCATGTGGAAGGCACTATAAGGATTTCTGCCTAACAGATGGGCTTCTTATGCTTTTAATTCCTTTTGGAAATCCTAGCTTTGTTGTGTATGAAACAAAGAAGAAACTCTTGTGAAGGTCTTCCTGTGCAATCCTCATCTATTGTGAACTGCACCAAGGAATGAATCTGATGCTATGTGCAGCAATTATGTTAAATAAAAACAGTTTTGAACTGTTTCTTTGGCTGTTCAGAACCATGTTTGCTAATTTTAAGATTACATATATCTACTACTTATTGCTCAAGTTAACACTCTAGGCCCAGGGAGGGTAATTTATAGTAACCTGTAGCATAATCATGACTTGCATTCTAATTAAGAGTGTTTCCGAACAAATTGTGGTTAGCTTCTGATCCCAGAGATGTCCCTTGGGACACTTCTTTCTTTTCATATGGACTGCACCAACTAATTTCATGCGATGTATTTTTTACGTGTCTGAAGAGATGTCCCAGCATAGGCATTCTTAATATTCGTCATTCCAGGAAAAGACAGTAGAGAAGATGCTTTATCAATGAACAGTACATCAATCTAATAGAAGACTAGATTTATACAGATTTCTAGATTTTGTTAAAAAAAATGGGAAAAGGCATTAAATGATAGATTAAACATGAGTTCTAGGGATAGAGAATTCGTGGTGTAACAAAAAAAGTCCTTTTTTTTTTTTTTTTTTTTTTATGTGAGTCTTAAAAGAACTGAGCAGTCAAACCAAAGGCTTAGGCTATTAATATATTTAAACAGTGCAATATACAAATCATATCCCAGGTTACCTGGTTACTCAGATCAATCACATTGTGACTACTTCCTAGAAAGCATCTCCAGAAATGGCATTACAAGGGCACTAGGGCATAAAGCTAGGGCAGATGCTGCACATTTGGGACTTGACCCAGTGTGGAGTCTTGCTGTAGCTGACTATTGCACCTGGATCAAGACACTGTCTTTTCCACAGTTACATGTAACTGGAGAAAATTAGATACAAAAGATTTGTGAATCATTTGTTTAAATTATTTTCTGCTTGCATTTCTGATAGAAAAGTCCCTCATGTTCCTATACTTGTCCAAAACTAGTTAAATTTGGGAGTAGTAACAGGTAACTATTCTTGAGGAAGGAATGTGAAAAGCAAAAAGTTTAAACCAGAGAGTTATATTTCAAAAAAAATGACGAAACTCTAATTTCTTTGCTTTGCTAAAGTGATTAACCTTTTTTGCAAGTGGAATGAAATAAAACACAATAATCAAATACCTCTTCATCTGTTTTCTTTATAATTTAAAATAGATTTTCATAATTATTAGATATTTAAAATATATGCCTGAAGTCCGTATGGAGTAAGTTTTCATTATTTTTCATAAACGTTAATATTTGTGAAAGAACTTAGAGACTAATTTTTTGGACTGATACAAAACCTGGCAGGGGAATGAAGTGCTATCTTGCAAATAGCTGAGATGTTCTTATTAAGAATAAACTTTCAGCACTTCCACATTTTTCACAAATAAAATAGTTAGGTTTTGCTTTTTTTTTATTCAGTCAAGGCATTTCATTAAAATGTGTCTGTTAAAATGTATGTGGCATCATAGCATGGAAAATTCAATATGAAAATCATATCAGATGTAAAAAATAGTTTTTGAAATCTTCAAAAGGGATATTTTGGCAAGGATTTTTTAAATTTCTTTCTTGATTATGATATATGGTTTCTACAAAATGAACAGGATTTTATGAAGTATTTCCATTCTAATTGAGATGAAGTTTTAAATAGAAAAAAACAATTTTTTTATGGATTTGCAGCTAGAAGTAGTATTTTTCTCAAAGAGTTTAATGTTTGCAATTACAATTAATTTACAATCATAAATTGCCTTTAAATCAGAAGTTTTTTTTCCAAGCATACTGAACAGAATGATTGATCAAGTGAACCCCAGTGTGGAAAGAGGGACATTATCAGAGAAGTGAGACTAAGAGTTGCTATGAATTTACCTACATGAAACGAGACAGTGCCATGTATAAATACATGAGAAGAGGGGAGATGAAAAACATTTCTTTGAATAATTCCCAACTGGTTCTAAAAATGAAGTCAAACGGTTCACTTATCATAATGCTATTATAGTACCCCTTCTAAATGAAGATTAATAGCATCATGTTGCATTTGTTCCTAAATATAAAGATTTCCATTTAATAAGCTTACCCTGAATTATGTCCTCAATGCAACCACTTTTTCGATCTCTTGCAAAAATATCTATCTTTATTGGCTTTTAGTAGTAATCCAGAGCAACGTCTCTCTTGAAGACTGTGTGCATTTTTCACAAACATGTCAACATACACTCTATGAGGAGGACATTGTTTACTTTGGATAAGCCTGTTCCCATGAAGGATAAAACCATTCATTGTGAACACTTATGAAGGACAAGAGTGAGTGTGCTACTTATGAAATGTTTCGTTATATCGTATGTGGTCTCCATTATATAAATAATTCTTTCTCCTCATCTACTTCTCTTGAATAAATAATTAAAGGGAAAAAAGAGTAGAAAGAAATAAGTATAAACAACTAAGTCCTGTTAATTGTACTTCCTACTGAAACATCAAAGTGCTTTTGAAAATACAGAATATATACACCTTTCTAAGATTTTGCATTTTGGCTCTCTTTAGGGTGCTGATAACTATATGCAACAGTTTCATTGAAAATATTCCAAAAAGTTCTGTTTAGTGATTATTTTGATAGAGGGGACACAACTCACTCCAACTCTCTCTCTCTCTTTTTTTTTTTTTTTTTTTTTAAGGGAGGCTCTTTGTTCTGCCCATCTAGTGAGAGACTGCTGTGTCCATATAAAAGTGCTTATCACTGCCCCATAACTTTTCTGTCTGCTGCCATCATGTAGCTGTCACCCACAAGAGGAAAGGGAAAAAAAAAAGAGGGAAGACTGACAGAACACTAATAAAAATAACTGTATTTTGACTACTCTTTTTGAAAGAGTAATCACACCAAAATCAGTGGTTTCTATTTATACTGCAGTAATGTCTGGAGGTCCTGATAAGAAATTCAGGATAGCATTTTAAAAAGTGAGTAAATAATGCAGCAGCTAGATTTACAAAAGATTGAGGACAACTAATTCATACTTTAGGTGCCTAGCTAAGTCTAAATTTAAGGTATTTGATGTTCTCAGTACTCTGCAGTAACCTATATTTCTGCTAATGGATGTTTGCAGAACTGAATCAATAACACGTGTATAGACACATCAGAGGTCATGATGTAGACTTCCTACCACCTATATTTCCTGTTTGGTCACGAAGTGGCCTATGAAATACTCTAATAGCATGATGGACTTAGCAATTCTGGACTCAGAAAACCTAAGAACCTCTTCTTTGTTAGTTTCTTCAAGGGTAATCAAGAATTTTGGTTTCAGTCAAAAATGTCATGGCTGTATTTATATATACAGATATACAGGACAGCAGGGATGATCCCAACTCAAATGCCTCTATGTAAACGCATGCAGCATGGGGAATTTACAAGGAGATGTGTGTGTGATTGCAGGGCCATGATCTCATCGCAATTACTAAGACATGGTGGGACAGCTTTCATGACTGGAATGTGGCCATGGATGGCTTTAGGCTTTTCAGAAAGGACAGGCCAGGAAGGCGAGGTGGCGGAGTTGCTCTTTATGAGCAACTGTATGGAGCTCATCTGTATGGATTGTATGGAGCTCAGCATAGGGGAGGACGAAGCGCGAGTTGGGAGCCTGTGGGTGAGGATTAAAGGACAGGCCAACAAGGGCGACACAGTTGTGGGAGTTTACTACAGGCCTCCTGACCAGGAAGAGGAAGTGGATGAGGCCTTCACAGTCAGCTGCAAGAAGCCTCACAATCCCAGGCCCTGGTCCTTATGGGGGACTTCAACCACCCTGATGTCTGCTGGGATAATCACACAGCTAGGAACAGACAGTCCAGGAGGTTCCTGCAGAACGTTACAGATAACTTCTTGATGCAGGTGGTTGATGAGCCAACAAGGGAAGGCGTGCTGCTAGACCTGATACTAACAAACTGAGAAGGTCTAGTGGGAAATGTGAAAGTTGGAGGCAGTCTTGGCTGCAGTGACCATGAGATGTTGGAATTCACAATCCTGTGAGGAGGAAGCTGGACAAGAAGTAGGACTGCAACCCTGGACTTTGAGAGAGCTAACTTTGACCTCTTCAGGGAG
>VZSV01000095.1:972826-993257 GCA_013398735.1 Nothocercus julius | reverse complement strand
AGGTCAGTCCCCAGCCTGTACTGGTGTCTGGGGTTATTTTCCCCCAAGTGCAGGACCTTGCACTTGTCTTTGTTGAATTTCATAAGATTTCTCACTGCCCAGCTATCCAGTCTGTCCAGGTCCCTCTGGATGGCAGCGCAGCCCTCTGGGCTATCAGCTACTCCTCCCAGTTTGGTATCATCATAAATATAAACAGACATGATGATTTCATTTAGATGGAAGGACCACACTAAAATGAAATAATTTAGTAATGAATTGGGTTACTGTAAATAAAAGGTAGCATAAAATTGTAGATGGTAGTTACTTAGTTTCTTGTGAAGAATGAAGGAAAATAAATCTTCACAGATATGAATGTGATACACATGTCATGTTGAATGTCATACAAATGCAAATGTCATGAAATGAATGTCATACAAATGCATATGTATGTAGGTGTGTGTATCTATCTATCTATCTATCTATCTATCTATCTATCTATCTATCTATCTATCCATCTATCTATCTATAGCATTAATTGTAATGTAAGCATACATTTCAGCCAAGTCAGAGTACAGAAGCAGAACTGCAAGATATGGCAATGCAATTCTGTGTGAAAGGTGTCTAGTTCTGATGTGGAAATGACTCCAGCCCAGGAATAATGTTTAAGATATTTTTGTCAGGTTAAATGGAAAAAATACACTTGAGCTGGCTCAGGACGGTACTAAAAGTGGTCAACAACCATCCTCCATGAGTGCGATACACTTTTCTAGACTGTCTGCACTGCTGAGGAACTCTTTGCTAATTTTATCTATCCTTGTGCAGAATGAAAGTGCTTAGAAAGGAAATCTTGGTTGTAGTGAAATCAAAGGCAACTCTCCTGTGGGCCTTCACAGAGGCTGGATTTCATCCTGCTCACTAGACTGAGTATAGGTAGTTCTCCTTTCATCTGGGACCACATGAGCTGTAACTCTATGTGTGGTTTAGCCTTCTCTTTCTTGCTTTTCTGAGAAAAATATAACATACAAAATATTTTTCCTTTTTTTATTGATGTTTTTCATACATATTTAGAACACAGTCCTAACTCAGCAAAGTATTCTAAGCACATGTTTATACTCAAGCCATAGTGAAGTCAATTCTTAAGCAGTTTACTGAACTGAAACCAACATATTTAAATACAATATTGTGGTTATTCTTTCTCTTGGATCCAACTTGGCATTTGCTGGATTGGAGACAGCCAAATTTCAACTGTACCATTGCACTCCCTCCTCCTAGAGCATTATGATTTTTTTGAATCATTAAAGCAGAAATGAATCAGCTAAGACTGTATTTCAAGATAAAATTATTTCAAAATTGAGGTTAATCATATCTGGCAGTTTGGGGTTCAGTATGAAAATGTGGACAGTTAGATAGGAAGGCAGATGCAAATGTGTAGAGAATAATGTTTAGAGGAATTTGTAGCCTGACTTTTTTTCTGCCATTCATCTAAAACCAATAAAACAGAGAGCTTGTCTGCAAGTGGAAGTATTTGCAAAGGAAGCAAGAATGTGAATATTGCAAAGGCATGATTGTTATATCTGTTTTATTTCTTGCATGGACACCCTTATTAAAGTTCCTAGATGTAGTGTAACTGAATCCATCTCTAAAGGGAGAATGGAAGAAGCAGCTTACAGACATCACTTGTTGTAGAGCCACTATAATAGAACTGACATTCTAAGCCATTTTGTTTTGCATAAAATACAGTCCTAATTATAACATTTTAGAATGAAAACGTTTTGCTTTGTCAATCTATTTGTTGATTAAGCTTTTGTGTGGAATTGCGGGATGTTATCTATGTGAATCTACAGCACTGAAATGTGCAAGGCTTCAGGAACTTTTGAGACTAGGAAATCTGTGTGTCTTTTATCCTCTGAATATGATTAATGATGCTTTGTGTTTTGCAAGACATTATTAAAAACAGAAGCCTATGACTTCATTGTCTCTGACAATGACTTTGAACACGGGGTCAGTTATTCCACTTTTACATTTCTTTGCAAGATTAAAAGAAAGTAAAAACAATTGCACTGGGAGGGGGGAAACTTTACACAGATGTGACAAAGCAAGATACACACACGTTTTCAATATGCTCCTTCCAATGAAATTTCACCTCATTCATATGATACTGCTGGTAAGCAAACACTAGTGACAGGCAGATCTAGCCATCAGGAAAACATACTGGGTTCAGGATTATCTCAAGTGCCATATGGTTGAATTGCTGAAAACGTTAAGGAAGAAGTTCAGAGTTTGACTGGGGAAATTACAAGTAACAGATGCAATTTCTTATTTACATTCCTGGAAATTCAGTGATTGACAAGAAATCTATCACTATGCAAAACTGAAACAAAATCTGAAATAGCAAGGATTTTTTTGAAAATATTAATGAGTTATTAAATGTTTATACTTTTTCATATAAAATGCACTGCTTTCACACATAGAATATGCTAAGTATTTATATACTGTATATCATTTATATGATGTATTGTCAGAGTGGCTGGAAATACTAGATCTTCCTTTAATAACTAAGCACGAAATTATTTACTCTTTTTGAACTATTCTATTTGCCTGTGATGCATTATTTTATTTAACATTTATCATGCAAAATTCTTTTTTTCTTTTATTTTTCAGCCAATATCTTCACCTTTGTAAACATCAACAAGATTCCAATTGTACAAAATTGTACAGTTGTACAATTGTGCCCCACAAAAATTATCGGGAAAGGTCAAAATTATTGCAGCAAAGCTAAGGAACCTGAAAATATGCTTGCAATAAAATCACCATTGTATTGCCCATTGGCAGAGAAATGAATATTATCTACACTAGCAGTATTTTTGCCATTAGAACACTTGTTCAGAGAAGATACCAGCAATTCATAGTATTTGGTCAGCCAAATGTGTTTTTCATTGCTTCTAACTAACTTATTTTTAAAAATTAGTCTTTCCGATGAAATTTGTAGCAGGTTAGAATATAATGGAGATGCTACTACATGATAATAAATTTCTCTTGTTTGTTACTATTATTAATATTATATATTTTATAATAATATAATATTATTATATTGTGTATAAGGTCACTTTTGCTGAGTTCTTTTACCTGATGCTTTTGTTTCTCGTTTACATTAAATGATATTGTAAACAGGCAACATTGTAAAATAAACTTTACTAAACCCACAAAGAGTTAATGCAATATTTTGAGGCTTTACTAATTGGATTCTCTCTGCCTGATTAAAGAGCCTTTCCAGAACTGTTTGACTTGTCACTAGTCTAAAACGTCACTGAAATCTGACCTGCTTTTTCATTTTCTATCCAAGAGATTTAGAGAAAAAGGTTGGCTGAAGAATAGGATAGGAAAGATTATTATAGAGTTTATATTAACCCAGAATTTTACATAAGACAGTCTTAAGAGCTATCTTAAAAATGAATCAACACAGCATAGAACAACAGGATTTCTGTTTCCCTGCAGTTAGCCAACACAACTAACTTATATTTGCAATCATTTTCTTATCAGCTGGAGTTGAGCTGAGAAATGGGGTTTCAGGTCAGTGAAAATACTTTTTCAACATTTCCAGCTAGTCTGATAAAGGCCAAAAAAGTTGAAAAGCAGAATGTGACTCTCACCATGTTTTACTCCGGAGCATGCTGTTTTCACAGCGAGCTATCTACACCTTTATGTCCCACGCATCCTCTGCTGGCACCTGGTGGCCTGTCAGCTCCTCTCAGATTGGCAGCTGCTCCCTGGAGCTTGTATAATACTGTCCCAGTTGCTTGTTGCTGACTAGCAGCTGAGTATTTTTATAAGATTTTTTTCTACTGAGTGTATGGTTATCTTTACTATGAGCATTCATGTGGAACATTAGTCTGAGAAGACACAGAGCCTGAATTGGGCTTTTCTGCAGAGCTGGGATACATGAAAATTTGGGACCGTCTTGGTCCTCAGTAGCCCTTGGCTTCTGAAGACTAGAGGTTATCTGAGATCCCAGGGATGAAACTCTCTGTGCTCTTTGATTCCCAAGTGAGCTATGTCTTCATGCTTTGGAAGTTAAGGAGCTTAAGGAGCTACTATGTATTTCCATCTCTGAGGAAACGCCCATCTGGAAGCTTCGTAGATCATCATCAGAAGAGTCAGGTAGGAAACCTGGTAGTAATTCAAGGTAGTTTTGAGTCTTGCCTGAGTTCCATCAGGCATTTATCAAAACAGGTAGGTGTTTAAAATTCTGACACTCCTCCCCACAAAAAACATCTTTTTTTTTCACCAAATTTACAAGAAATCCAATTCTTCGGAAAGGTGAGATTAGTTTCTGCAACATGAATCTTAAAAATTCTGGTGAGGAATGTGGTCCTACCAGCCTCTGGACATCCCTGCAACCTAGGCTTAGAAATGTTTTGCATCAGTAAGCCTATACTGTCAAGTCACACAACTCCTATTACATTTTTGAAACAGCCTTTCTGCCAATACAGAAATGCCTTTGGAAGAAAAAAAAAAATACAAAACAAACAAAAAAACCAAAACACAGTATTTTGCCCTGACATAGGTAACTTTTCTTAAACAGCAGACAAATAAATGTTTAAACAAAGACCAAGCAGGGGGAGAGCTTTCACAAGTAAAAGTGAAAATCCAACAGCAGCTTATTAAGTGTTGCGTTAGTGATACTTCTTCATGTGAAAAATAACATACTTTTTATGATAAACAATGATATTACTATCTTGTTTGAAAATATCTAGTAGCATGTTTTATGGCATGTTTTTATAGATAGATACATCTTTGATACATNTGTAAGATCATTATCTTGAAAGTCTAACAAAAGAGCACTGTTGTGGTCCACTGATGAATTCTGCACTTACTTAACAGTAGTGTAACTCTGAAGAAATCCCTTACTCCATACAACAGCAGAGCTGATCTAGTTTAAGAGCAATTTAACCAAGAGCAGGCTGTTGTCCGTGCTCTCTTGTTTCTCTTCATAATCAGTTTCAGAGAATTACTGTTCTAATGTTACATACACCTCACTGGTTACCAGGCCACAATCTGACCTTAAATTTGTATGAAAAATTAAGTGGAAGGCAGACGATTGAGCTGTGGTTTCTTTCAGCTTCATATCATTGCTGTTGCATCTGGCTGAGGAAAAAAAAAAAAAAAAAAGAAAAAAAAAAGCAGCTGCCTGATACCGGGATGTCACTTTCAAGTTTTACACTGAAAAAGCACTAAGCTGGGCTTACTCAGAGTCATTTTTCAGCCAATTCTTCTTCCTGGAAATGTGATGATGTGAAGACAGACAGAACTGAGGGAAGAAACCGTCCAAAAACCATCTCCCTCACTCTATTACTACGAATCACCCCTGTTATAGATGGAAAACTACACATACCCAGCATGCTTCAAAGAAGTCAAATGATGTGACAAAGCCATGAAGTTAAATTAAACAGATCTGATCTATACAAACAATTCCATGTCTGCATATTTTTCCTTTTAATTAAAAAGTAGCTTGAGACCATTGTTACAATGCGCAATATCAAGTTAATACAGTAAATCAGAGTGCAAGTGGGTTTCTGGGGCACGTCTATCTAAGAGAGTTTCATGGCTTGAGCTTGCTTGGATGAATTAATTGAATTACAGCTTTTCTCTATAAGGGTAAATGAAATCTAGCTTATTGCAATGTACACTTTGAAGAAAAGCTTTTACAATGTCCCTAGCATATATTTTAACAGCCATAAATTTAGGGGGCTCACTTTTAACATCTTTGCCACAGTTGTTCTAAATCCACCATAGAGTTACAATTTACATTCATTTAGAAACATCACTTAAGGATTTTAAACCTTTTGCACTTCAGTAAATCACAAGTACATTTTCACATTACCTAATCACCCCTTTACCCTCATGGGTTCTGGAATTATGCAGTATGTGAGCTTAGAAATGAAATGTATTGATTCTGAGTTAATATTTCTCCACTTTTTTGTTAAGACCCAAACACACACATCAGAAATAAGGGCAGCAAAGTCATTTACTAACACACTTCCTCTCTGCCCTAACTGAGGCAGATGATCTGTCAAATGAGTGATGTGGTAGCTAGAAAATTCAGGCAATTAACAGGGGAAGAAATATACACCACTTCATTGCTGATGATTTGAAAACTCCTTTGCTATTACGAGAGGAACATGAGTAGAGGGTTCTCATTTCAGCCCAAAGTTACTTTATGAGAGTGACAGAACTGTTCTCCTAAAATCTTTTGAACAGCATTACTATTACAGCAAAACTCCAATAAAGTAGAAGGTACTCAGCCCCTGTTACTCTTTCCTTGGGCACTATTAACTAAAGAGAAAAAAGAAAGCAGGATTATTTTCTTCACATCCACACAAATGTTCCCAAAATGTCTCCTAAAGGAAAGTATGTCAGTGCCTGTGGACATACACTGATGGCTAAGCGTATATTCTACCACACCTTGGTCTCTTGTGTATTTGAGCTAATAATATGAAGCTCCCCACTAATCTACAAAACAAAATCAGGTCTTCTAGGACAGGATTTGACTGACTGACTTATTTCATTGGTACTTTATGATGGACTGAATTTGGTCACTTCCCTCCACTGACTAAAAATGGAGTATTCATGCCTAAAATAGCTGTACTCAAAATATAGGATTACTTCGTATCAGATGGATCCAGCTCCTAGAGATATTGTCTGACTTGGTATAAGAGGTTTTACGGACATGGCAGATGATAGTTCTTTTTGTGCTGTTGCTATTGACCTCTCTGACCAAATTATAATGTAACACTGGAAAATACGAAGAAAAATGATTGCAAGGTCTGAATGGGGCCTTATTCTCCATGTTTTTCTAACCTGCTAATTAATTATCTTCAATAGTGTGATCTTGATCTTTAGTTAGTGTAATAGAAGATAGGTTCATTGTTTCTGCTGATTGTTATTCAAGTTCTAATCACATATTGGACAAAAGATTCTTTGTTAGGATTTCAGCACTTTTTCCCTTCAACTGTGGCACAAGAATTCACAATTAATGTTTACGATCCTTCCTTCTTCATTGCCTCAAGCAAAATTAGGATATATGTCTCTGTCAGCTGATAAGATACCCACAGATACCCAAGCTAGCTTTAAAGAACTAGGTTGAGAAGAGGACATGTGATATAATAGAGATGTAAAGACACAGACGATCTGTTTGAATCTTTTTTATAAGTTATGTGGAACAGAAAACCGTTAAATTCTAATTCTTTTAAATAACTAAGGACAACCCAAAACTAATGTGATGCCACAGCCGAACTCAGACTGATGGCTAGATTCAAGGTTAGTTATTACTGTAGCTATGACTTGACCCAGTTTGATTGAAGGATTTAGGATCACTGGTAGTGTTATAGCATCTCTGGCATTTTCTCATAAAATTCTAACCACTTTTTTTACATTGGTTATCATTGGCTTCCAAAACACCTCTGACCTTCAAACTTTCTCACAGATCGGCATCTATAAATTTTATCTGATCTCACTGAAAACACTGTAAATGTTGTATGGATTCATCAGCCAGCACTGGACTGCAGATGATTGCCTAAGGGATCACCAACAGTCCACGGATCACAGTGCAAAACAGGTGACTTATGTCCTTATATTCTTTTGCTCTCTCAAGGCAATCAAACTTTGTCTTACAACCTATTTTAGCTGGTAATACACAGATAATTAGATGACTTAAGTGAAAACAATAAAGCAACAATACTTCTTGTTTCAATAAACATCCACATTCCTTTCCAATAAATATGGGGAATATGGGGAATATGAAATATGGGGAATAGAAGAGTAGATAAAATATGGCTTGGATTAAAACCAATATTTGTTGTTTTTTATAGCCTGAGTGTGAAAAAGCCTACATAACTGATACGTTCCAGAGAAATGGCAAATTATTATAAGTCATTGAGATGCAGGGGAAAAAAAAAGGAGTATTAATACATCATCATAAAGCAGAATTTCCCATTTATTTTCTGGAAAAACAATTTTTAACATTATGTTCTTGGTTTATGTTAGTGTGCCTGCTAATGAGAGATTCAAATTAATTTCAGCTGATGCCAGGAAAAGAACATGTTCAATGATTCTGGGTAATGCATATGTGTGAAATACCATTGCTGTTTTATTAGACTGTGAAATTACTGCTCACTCTTATGGAATAATAAAAAGTATATTATGGAAAGAGTCTTTATGCAATTCCTAGCTATAAATGATAGATATGTTTTATACTGCAGGCAGTAATATTTCTTCTAAATGTATACCATATCATTCTTTAGTTTGAAATGTAGGAGTAGACTACTCAGGCACAAAACCATATGCTAAGGCTAATGCCCTGTGGAATTTTCAAGCAGACTTTTAATATAATTATTCCTACTTACCAGAATTATGGAGGAGAATGTAGCACTGGATATCAGAGTTTACAGTACCATACTCTAATGAAGTACTAATGAAATCCCTCTGTAAAATTTCTTAAGGTTTATTTTAGACATTGTTTACTCTGTATTTTTAGTATTATTAGGTCTAATGAGGGTAAATAATGTTCAGAGAGATAGATGTTTTAGATATTTCAGCTTATCTATTTCTCTAGATATAATTTTATCCTAGATAAGATTTTATCCTACCTGGGAAGGAAAACAAAATTTGTGGTAATATAGTTCAAGGAAGGTTTTATTACCCTCAGTTCACTCAATATCCTATATTAAAAATAAGTCTTAGTAAGCTTTTGATGATTATAAGTGGCAAAACATCAATTTCCCTCAGAATGAAAGAAGGATCAGGGAAATAGATTTTAACATTTATGACACAAAAGTAATTAAAAATTACAATATTATTTCTAGAGTTTTATTGCTAACATGTTGAATAACAATAAACTCTTTATTCCTTTTTAATCTGAAGTTTAAATGTAAATAAAGTTTAATAAAATATACCTTTCACCTCCGTGCTTGCAGAATGACCATTTATATTACATATTCCAACTCAGTTCATTAAGTTTATTGCACTTGGAGAGGGGATGAGGAAAATTGCTCTGGCAAAACTTTTACATTTATATAAAATACTGGATCTTTAAAGCTCATAGCAAAACTCTTTTAGTGTTGCTATATAACAAGAAAGGTTTTGTTTTTGAAAAAAAATATGCATGAAATAAACCCTAGATTTTATATTTTTTTAATTCAAGATTATTCTTATTACTATACATTATCTTACATCTTTTCCTTTCCAGCTAAATGTTGCAAATAATGACATGTCCTCCATTTCTCTGAATTTTCCAAACAGTAATCTTTTCATTATGCAGTGAATCCCAAGCCAAAAAGGAAGCAGTCACTCGGTTTCAGACACAGACTAACAGCTCTGACTAAGAGGAAGCTACTCTTGATAGCTATAATTTTCTCTATTCTGTGGTAAAAAAATACTTTATATGTCATTAAAAATTATTTGATCCAGTAGGGCTGCACCACAAGGGTGAAATTAGCCTACACGAAATACTCAGCAATTATGAAATAATTTAAAAACTTTTGCTTATTAAAAGTTTTATTTTTGAGCCTATGTATATTTATAATATATATATTATAAATGATGTAATTTTATATAAGAATATGATTTATTGCTACTTGTAAGGTAGCACAAAACTCAGAGAACTGTTTTTGCTGTTTTTCACAAGATTTTTACATCACGTCATTGCTTTCTTTAGTTTTGTTAATATATGCTTTGAATGTCCCACAGCTGAAGTACCAAGACAAAAGTGCTAACTATGGTAAAAGTCCTAATATAGAGTTGTTGTTGGCATTTTCAGCATGTAGTGTCATGTAGACCTGTCCTCTGAAAGGTTAGGTGACAGCATAAAAACAACAACAAACAACCCCTCAAAAAACATCATAGGGTAGTCTGTGCTTGTCTTCCTATGACTCGAACTTTATCAAGATTATGTAGTTTTGATGTTAGGCTGGATATTTTCTTCTGTATTGTTTGTTTTCTGAATTATTTTGACTTCTGGTATAACATTAAGTTAGTCTTGGTTTTGATTAAAGGTAAGGAATAGTCGCATCTACCAAACTTTTGTGAGAAAATGCAATCCCCATCCAGTGTTCTGTTTAAAATATCTTTGTTAATCTCTCCAAACTCTGAGGGGCTAAATTCCAAATGTTTCATAAAATGCCTAACATTAAATAGCAGAAAATAGGACGTGAAGGAAAAATAGATGTAAGAGCACCAAATAAACCACAACAGTTTACAATAGATAACACACAACCACAAAAGATTGGGATTCATTTCTGAAAAACATCTGACAATCTAAATGATTTCTCTGACCCTATGGATGAGCTGTCAGCTTCTCTGTAGCATATTTTTTTCCTATGTTTCCTTTCAGCAGCAGGATTGATGATCCACTCACTTTCCTCTTTGTTTTTTACAAGAAAAAAAAAAAAAAAAAGGTTTGTATCTCACTCAGGAATTTTCTATGGATTTCAGCGATCTCTTGAGTCTTAAATAGGAGGCCTAGCTTAGTGGACTTTAAACATACTTACTTAAAAGTTTAATTAAAAAATCATTCTTTCTCAGAATAGAGATTAATTATATATCCGAATAGTCTGGATGTCCTGTGAAGCTACTTGTGGACTAGTTAGTGGTGACTGACAGGACTACCCAGCGAGCCAATGTGTCTCTTGTTTTGGTTTATCAGATAACTGGTGAAATGTAACACTGATGGTGTCAGCTTCCTATTTACAGTATTGTTGGGTAAACAAAAACTGCAAAGGATTATTTGGAATTTTTCACTCATTTGAATTCTTAATTTGTCCTTTCTTGTAACGTTCCTGCTTCTAATTAACAGCATTTAGAATGGGATTAACTCTCTTTCTGCCTTTACCAAATATGCTATGACTAATTTTACACTCAGAGTAGAGCTTTCTATTATAATTACAGTTTAAATGTTGCATGCACAACTTATATATATATATATAATTCCATATTTATATATACACATTCCAACATGTTCCAATATTTCAAAAAGGGAATCTGAAAGATATTATATCATCTATCATGAATTTTTGAAAATTGGCTTGTATGCATTACAAGTAACATCAATAACTTATAAACAATCTCATACCTACAAATGATATTTACAAATTTATAATAAAATATCTAAACTGTATTAAAACCTGAAATGTTTATTATCCATTTCTTCTCAAATCAACCACTAGTTTCTTTATACAAAGATCCTGTAAGTTCCCTTCATTTACATTATTTTCTCTAGGAATCATATGAAATCTGAATATAATTAAAGCACAAATTTAGCATATAATGCAGTGTGACAGGTTGGGAAGGGCAATCCTTTTCTGTTATAAATACTGCAATGGATAGCATGGTGATGGAATTAAATAAATACTACAGTTGCTAAACTATTGCAGGCAGGCTACTCTGTTGTCAGGGTTTTTTTTTTCAAAAAGCTTACTGAATTCAGTCACATTTTTCTTGTAAGTTAGAATATTGGCTGACACTGTGTTTCTGGAACTTGATATATTGTTCTCCTTCTTTTTGCCCTTTAGGATTGACTAGAAGATGTCTTCATCAAGGCACATAGGAGCTTCAACACTGAAAATCTTAGAGGACTCGGTTCAAAATACTTAAATAATATCTTGTCTGTTACCTGCATGGGTGCAGACTGTAACCTTGTATGCGTTTCTTTATCTTGCAAAACTCTCTTTCAACAAATGGAAATCTTGTAATATCTGCAAGGTTAGTATCAATGTTAATTAGAGTCACTTTAACCGTACATGTTTTATTTTTATTGGCTCATTTCCACGAGCATCTAATGTGGATAACAACATAGCATCCCAGGAGATATATCTCTGGGCAAAAGAACTAAGAACTCTTGAAAAATTAGGTAAGAAAAAAAAACAACAAAAAACAAAACAATCTCCTCTCCCCTCAAAAGTAAAACTTTCCAAAGATCTGTAAACAGCTCTCTAAAAAGAGTTCAATACTAAAATTGAATCCACATCAGCAGAACAAGAGATGGGAGTGGAAAACAGCTACTGTAATCTTTTATGTGACATAAGTTAAGGAGTATAATGCAAAGATCGAAGTATACTTTGTCTTGTCCTTTATGAAATTCTAGGAACTTGGTAAGAAAAGGCTAGTAAATCACGACTTCCAAATAAAAGTACATAAAGCTGAAGAAACAACTTTCTGAAGAGGTTAGAAGGAAACCTTGGGCACATTAGCCAGTGAAACTATTCACTCAACTACCAGCCTATCCCTCTACATAATAGTGCTTTGACCTATTTAAATGTATCTATTTTATATGAATTACCTAAATAAATTACAAACCGATTTGCTGAGGGATACAAAGGTGTTCAATAGCATGGATATGTGTCTGAACCGCCAGACTAAGGCAGAGTGGGGCACAAGTTTTCAAAGGTGGATATTATGTCAACCATGTTAGTACTGGAAAAATTTTACCAAAATAAGGTGGGAAAGGTAAAGGATCAGATATTTCCTTACAAATCAGGGAACACCATAAAATTTCCATAGAAAAGATGACACTAGTTGACAACAGCACCTTTCTCTTATTTTAAGAAATGACACTCAAGCTGGAATGAACAACAGCAGTGACATTAGAACACAGTAACAGATTTCTGATTTTTTCTGAAACTTCAAAACAGGCTGCCCTGATTTGAGGATTTAACTTAAAAAATACATTTTATTTTTCTAAATTCAAACTCCCTGACTTTACTTGGAGCCAGACATACCTAAAATAAAATTATGAAAAGAACACTGTAAAAAGGCTATAAGAAGTAAATGTATTTCTGTAGAAGTTTGAAGTCACATCTGCAGTATTGCATTGTTGTTTCCCATGTGATTCTTTTTGTGAGACAAATATTACACAAGTCTATGAATTTGAATAACTATAAATACTGAAAACAGGACCAGTTACAGGTGAGAGACTCTCCACTACTTGTGCTTGTAAAACTAAGCTGTTATGCAGTGAACCTCATTATTTTGTGTTTTCCATAAAACATAAATGTTATAACAACACTATTCTGTTTTTATGTTAAGGAATTTCAATTTTAATTTCAATTTTCAGTTTTAAGGATTTTCAGTCATAGACACATGCCCAGGAATCAGAATGTGTTTATTATGTATGAATATATCATTCTACCTTGCCACAAATTTATGGAACAAAACATAATTTACTGGTCAGATTATGCAAATCAGTATAAAGCCATTAGTGTGAATTTTAGTTCATAATCTGAGAATCTGGGTATTCCCATTTTGGAATCAAATATTAAGCTTATTCAACAGTATTTTCTGTAGCTTGTTCATACCATATTAGCTCCAGGATTCAAAGGCCTGAAGCCACAACGGTGACTTCAGATTCACAGAACTGCTGGATTTAAGTCTGATGAGACCCTCTTCTTTATCACAGTGAAGTTGCATATGTTTGCCCATTGACTTTAATGAGAATAGAATCAGGCTCCAGATTTCCTTTCACTTTTTAACTGTCGGCTTGCCATATCAGACAATCAGATTGCATTTATGGGTATGAGGCTTGATAGTAGTGAACTCTTTGAAGAACACAAGATGATTTTTAATGACTTAAAGGCTCCTCACTTCTGTCTTCTAGCCACTGAAAACTGCATTTTTTTTTTTTTTCCTAAAAAGAGGTCCTGATCTCTGGAAATCATGCCTTGTTGAATTTCCTTGGCAGACAAGATGGTACTGTGTAGCATTACATGTGGTTACTGTTAGTCACATCCTTGCTGTAACTTACCATAGTGCAGCTAAGCTAATGAGATGTGACAAATGGCAGCATGTTGCTCTACAGACTTGACTTCAAAAAATGAGATTGTCAAATAGGTGTTTATCCACTACTGAAGGCCACCTTCTACATTTTTTTCCAGTACAGAATGAGTGTGATTCTTCATTTTGATTTACTGATTCTGGTAGATTTTATTAATTGCCTTATACATTGCTATTGCTTCTAAGGGCTGGATGAAGCGATAAGAAAATCTTTTCCTCTTCTTTCATAAGAAAAAAGAAAATATACAGCACATCTCAAAGGCATAATGATAGAAACATTTCAAAAGGCCTTTGACTTTTGTCTGGCTTTCTGTAGATTATAGAATTACCAGAAACAGTTGCAGGTGACAAATGACTTCAGTAATTCTTAGGAGAGTGCACAGACTGATAAAGAACAGTTTTATAATGGTGTTTAGATATAGCATGATAGCAACCATATGAAAAGAACCAGTGGAAAATGTCAATTATTTTTGAATGATAATTTTTGAAGAAAATTTTAAAAACATTTTGCTAAATTTGATTTCTGACTTCTGTTATTCATCTAAAGTAGGCTGAGATTTTGCAAAATCATATCATGACAGGAGTAAGCTGAATACAAAAATATGTATTCCAGAGAAGGCAAAATTCATTTTAAAGAAACTGAGATATTTAACAAAAATTTTCCAGGCCAATTTAACAAATATTTTTCTAGTTATACACAGAGATCCAAGATAACAGCACAGACATTCAGTATGTATGCTTTGGTTTATTTTCTGGAAATACAAATGGGGGCAGTTCAGACATAATTACCACAAAATGGTTCCTATTACTAGTGTTGAAGCCACAGAGAATTAATAGTTTCTTGCTGAAAATACTATTCTGTGATTTGGAAGAAAGCAACCACAGCCTTTAAAAATGAAACACAGGGATAAAAATGGAAATTGAAGAAGCATAAGATACTATAGAGGTGCTCTCAAGATGATTTCTCAGGCCATCCCTTCATCAGTTTTGGAGAGTAAAGAATTTAGACACACTCTTTCTACTACAGTTGTTGCTGAGTATCAACATTTGTTACACATATGATTATGACAAAAAAAAAAAAAAACCCTCAAACACGCTTTTGCTTGTCTCTATGAAGCTGAGATGAGTAAAGGAAATGGAATTAATAGGGTGACACAGAACTTTAGTTAATAGGTATTACTTTATAGTCCTCTTAGAACTAGTTGAGATGGTGAGATTGGTAATAGCATCCAACCACCCTAGTGAAGTCAGTAACAAAAAATCCTTAAAAGACAATGAAACTTAGGATCCTAAACTAGATATTTATTTTCATTTTAAATTCCTTAGTAGTGCTGTTTGTCCACCAAATTCTTCTACAGTTCACATATGGTCATAACATATGAGAACCTATTCAGAGAGATGTAAGAAATTATTAAAACCGTATGCTATGGCATGCTTTTCTGTTGACAAAATTGCATATAGTCTATGTATGTATGTACATTTATCTGTTAAAGTGACTTCTAGAATATCAGTAGTAAGACTTTATTTTAGTTGAGTATATATTTTATTGACTTCTGGTTCCCCAGATAATTCTCACTCTAACACTTATTATTTTAGGACTGATCCTGTTATAGAGTTGCAAACAACTGAGGTGACAGTCACTTTATATTCTGCAATTTTCCTACCAACCAGCAACCGTATTTTACACAGTATCAAAAACTGGGTGATATCTTGGCTCTTGTCTCCATGGTAGTAAATAATAATGGCATTCCTATCATTTCAGAGATGAGATTTCACGGTGTCGCTTTATTATGAAAAACAGGCAACATTCTCACTATTAAGATACCTAAAAATACCACTATGGACATGTAACATACATATCAATTTTGGTGGTTACTGTTACACAAAGGTGATTTTTTTTTCAAAGGTCATAGCATGGTGAAATTCAAACATGTCAATATAAGAAAGTGTGAATTTTGTAATAGTTTCTCCTTTCCTTTTTTTTTTTTTTTTTAATTAATGCTAAAATCAATGTAAGTCAGGTTTTCTTCTCCTTTTTCTTCACCACCACCCCTTGGAAAAGAAAAATATAAGGTCACTGTGACTTTTAAAACTAAAGAAAGTTTGAAAAGTTAGAGTGATAAATTTGTGCTCTCCATTTTGTGCTCTTAGGGTTACTAAATGCTGGCAATATTTTTAAAAAGTTACAGAGTGGGGAAAATTAATAATAATAATAATAAATATAAAAGCTTTTATGGCACTTTAGCAGTGTGCCAGTTAAAGCATGCCATTGACTATGCACCAACTCCACTGGAGAGCCTTTGGTGTTCAGTGGAAATTGAATATTTCCCAGCCCTTGCTCTGCCTTATGACTGACTTCTCCTTTCCAGAGCATTGTAGGTGCAGTGGTGCAAAGCACAGGGTGTAATCTGACCATGCATGGAGACTGAGGTCTGGCACCAGATCCATGGAGCTGGTCTTCACTCATCCCTCTCCTCTGCCTCCCTCACTACGGAGGCTGTGGCCATGCATCCTGGTGCTCCATACCACTTTCTTGCCCACATCTGTCAAGCTCTCAGTAAAAATCTGGCGCTGCTAAACGTATGGAGGCTGAGCAGGTTGTCTGGGGAACTGGGAGCAGGGGCAGGCCATGGACTATTTTGCATGGATCAGTGAGAAGCAGAGCAGCGTGTACGACTGGGTCCTTACTGCAGAGAATTGGTGCATTATGTTCCCCTTCCCAAGCCACAACGTTTGCCTTGTGAACACCTGTTTTTTTTGTTGTTGTTTGTTTTTTTGTTTGTTTCAGATATCTACAAACTATTGATTTTCTCCCTTGCTAATGCAGCTCTGAACAGCCGCAGCCTCACAAACATGCTGTTTTATTTCTGGCTCCTCTCTGGAACTACTCTGTGATTATGAGAAAATTACACCAGCTGGAACATGCGTAAGCCATCAAAATGGACACCTAATATTGCAGGAAGGAGCACAGCAGAAAGGTTTGAATGTGCATCCTCCAAGGCTGCAGATCCTATTTGCTGTAGGTAATGCATGGTGCCCTGCATTACTGGGGAAGTTTGAGAAATATTAAGTTACTCTTGAAGATGCTCTAGATGGAGGAATGGAGTCTTCTGCGGGCCCTTTTTCAAAGCAGCAACTGGGATTGCAATTGATCTTAACCTTTCTCTCTCTTTCCTATATTAAGAATAAAGGCAAACACTTCTGTGATGATACAAATTTATTAACTATTCAGGAAAACTGGGGTTATCTCTGGAGTTAATTATTGTCTAATTATTTTGATTTTGGTATTCTTGACATTCAATTTGATATTAATTCAACATATATTATTTTATAGAACCAGAAAAATTGCTGATAACGGCAAAGTTACTGTCAAATATTTCACCAAGAAATTCAGCATAGTTATTGCTGTGCTGTATTTTGTTTTATGTTCCTAAGATTTGGATTAAAAGCACAATTCTTTTCATCCTGTGTTGAAAATACCTTAATGAGAAATAGTTTAAAATATTTCCCCTAATGCTGTTTACCAGTTTGTACATGCTCCCACATAGTCTCCAGGAGACCAGCAAATATTAAAAGTCAATAGGTGCTAAAAGCTGAATGTAAGTATAGAAAAAATATTGATTTTAATCATTGGCTATAACTGTTGCCATTTCATAAAATATATATATGAAGCATTTTAGTTATTACACTGAAATGTGTTTTCTAGTCTGAGTGACCATATGGAAGCAGAAAACCATTAAAAAATGAAAATAAGATGGTTTATATCACCTGCATAGCTTGTTTTGTTCTCTGCCTCCAGGCTTCAAAATCCGCTTCCCATATTTTTTCCTTTCTTTAAAAATAATGTACATCAGTTTAATTTATCCCAGGTCCCAACAGAAGGATCAGATTTTAAGCATTTAATGCTGTGGTTTCAAATCCAATTTTACAGTGTTCATCGTTTCAGAAGTGGCAGAATCCAAAGTGAACTTAAAAAAAAAAAAAAGTAAAAAGAAGAAAGAAGAAAGAGAAATCTCAAGCAACTCAGGGTATGTTTTCACTATTTTAGAGTTTTAATATAAAGCTGTAACATGATGAAGTTTTCTGGAAGTGTTACTTAGGAATAATTCTCAGTTTAAGAATTGTTTATTATTCAAAATAAGCAAAAAAATTAAATTAAGCAGTGTGCGTGCATATTCCTTCCATAAGCCCTACTGAATTTAGCACAGAGAAAACAGTTTTTCAGATTATCAGAAAATATATTATTTTCATCTTGAAACAAGAGTGCAGACTAGTAATTTTGCTGCTGAATATAAGCATACAGTATCTGGTCTAATTTTTCATTCTTCCTCCTCATAGGATAGGCTGAGCAGTTCTGGCCGTCCTTATGGCTAGGCATTGGTTTGAATTACACAGTAGCATCTCTTTAGTTTTCACTGTGTCATTAAGCCATCAAAAAATATGGTTCATATAATCTCTCCTGTTCCTGTGACATGCACCAGGGACCAAGCTCTGGTGTGTGGGTCGCTCTGTCTGGGCTAGTTCATGCACATGCTGTTTAGCCCATCTGTAGGGTGCAGGATCCAGAGCTTGCTTACTACTTAAAAACCAGCAACTCTCCTTTCCAGAGGGCGAAATCTGCATGGTGTGCCTCTCCATACACCCTGATGAATAATATTCAGCACCATTCACAGCTTTGGCTGGGATCAACTGGAGAAAATGGATCTGTTATTCAAAAGCACCTTTGGGTCACAAGAATAAAGAGAGAAATGCAGACTGCTTTTTTGGATTTGCATGGAGCTTGAAAATGATGGAGACCAGGAGGGGTCTGAACTCCTTGGGGAAAATGACCCCCTTGTAGAGGGCTTGCACCAGCGTAATAACTGACCGCTGAAAATGAGAGGGTGATTGTCACGTATTTGCTTGACACTGACAGCAAATATATTTGTTAATGTATAACATATATGCAATGTTGGCTTCTCATTGGTGTCGTCCGCCCTTCTCAGAAAATCCTGCTCCCCTTCAGAGACTTTCTCTCAGGGAACTTTGTAGTTGGTTATAAACCATAAAGGAGTTTAAAGAGTGGAAAGAGAGCCAATGAAAATTGGCTGTGTGTGATTTCTTACTGCACAAAGCTGGCTAGCATCCAGATCCTGTTGGAGGAAATTTGGGTGCAGTATACCGATTGAGCGTAAATCAGTAGTAGTGGTAGCACTGAACTTGCAGCCCTGACAAAAAAAGTGGCAGCTTCTTTGCAATCGCTATAGAATTAATTGAATTTACCAAAGCCAGCTTCTCCGTGACTGTGACGGAAGACTGTATGGGTACCTAGTGGAAGACTTTGGAAAGAAGCCAAAGATTTGATGGATACAGAAAGTGAATTACCTTATTCACCACAGAATGGGCTCCTCCAGGTCAGGGGTCAGACACATTAGTGAGGTAATGCGACAAAGCTTACACAGATACTGCTTGTTCTGGGCATGGCTGGAAGATGCTTGTCAGTCAGGCATCACACACAATCCAAGATTCACTTTAAAATATAATGTGGAGTAACCATGCATCATCCATATTGAACTTAGCAAGCCTTTCTGAAACATTACAAATAACAGAAAATAACTGTTTTTTAACTGACGTTTATAGCTTATGTGCAGTTTCCCTGCATTGCCTATGTATGCAGAATATTAAAATTCACTCTCTTTTTAACCAAGTGTAACCAAAAATAGCCTGGACACATGATACTGAAACTGCTCTTGTGCTACCCATTTAAGTTATGTATCAAGTCTAAATTTAATCAAGGCCACATTTTATTTATACATTTCATGCATTAAACTCATTTAAACTTTTAGTCAGATTTCATTAGGGGGAATACTACCATGCACATCATGCAGTAGTAAAGCTAATGTGCTTCAGGAATTTGAAAGGATTTAGAGATCGGAGGGTCTGATTTCAAAATTTCTTATTCTTTTTCTGCTTAGTGCTTGGAGCAGGTCTCTCTGCTGCACACGATTTGTTTCCTAGGACACTAATACAGTCAGCATGCTCTGTACAAATGTGTAAACACAGACATTCCCTGTAATCAGTGGTGGTGGTGTCTTAAGGCAAGATTATGTTTTTTTAGGAAATGCAATTTATGTTCAGGATCAAATTTCTCCTACAGACTGATAACGTCGGAGGTTGAATGAGATCATAAATATTGTGTCCTGACTTTTTGTCCGCCATTTAAGGTCTTCATTCCCTTTTTTACTGGTTTGTGAAAGAGGAAAATGATGTAAATATATCTATAGTAATTTTCTTTCTACCTACATAAACATAGAGCTTGCAATGCTTAATAATATGTAAATTTAATTATATATACCTAATGTTAGGGACAACAATAGTAACATTCCAAAATAATGTTGATGTTTCATTCTGTCATCTCATCTTCAAAGACAAAAAAGAAAATTCAAAAGAAAATTCAAAAGAAAATAGCAATGTATCTCTAGCTGAAATTCACTTATCAGGTCTGTTTGTCAGGTTTGTTTTGATGTGATTCTCCTTGGCACTGAGTCACCCCAACTGCCTATGAAGTTGTAAAACTTTATGCTGTATGTTTAACTCAAGCAGGGAAAATAAATACATTCCAGCTTCATAAGAGGGTAAACTTATCTTTGTT
>VZSV01000095.1:959775-972708 GCA_013398735.1 Nothocercus julius | reverse complement strand
GTCCTTTGCTTCTTCAGGCAAAGCAATTGGATTTTATTGTAAAGTGGGACATTTCTCTTTCTGATGGAATTTCCCCGTAGTCCCCAAGAATGGATTTTTGCCATTCTCATATGCATTGGATCATACAGTGCTGAAAAGTCAGTACATGGCAAAGCTTTAGTGACCCAGGGCATATTTGAACTTGTGATCTGGAGATGAAAGGCTTCATATTCAATTCCCAGTCCCATGACTCATCCAGTCCCCCAGCATAACTTTGGTTTGGGAAAGAAGTTTTTGAATTATCAGTGCGTAAAAAGCTTTCCAACAGAGTTGCAATTTTAAAACAGAATGGCCAGATTTACAGACATTTTAAACCCTCAAGGTCACACTGAGTTGAGAGTATGCAAGAGTTGAAAAGCAGACCTTACTTAGCACCTGTCTTCAAAACACTGCACAAAAGGTAACCTTGTTACTGTACCATCTAGGGAGTATGATCTCAGTTGCAGACATGAGATGAAGCTTAGGAGGGAATGGATTCTATAGCATTGTTCCTGCTTTCTTCAGACTATATGGAAACTACTACAAAGGAGCTTTTGATGACTCTGGACATGTGGCATGTCCTGAAGGGGAAAAGAACTTAGGGTCTCTGCTTTCGGGCAGCAAAAAGTATTATTACATCCCTGATCTCTGATTGTATCACTTTACTGATCTCTGACTTTTTGCTTAAATGCCTTCTGAGGGAAAATAATTTCGCTACCTCTTATATGTAAGTTGTGGTGGTAATCCTTTTCCCCCAAGCTCAAGTACTTTATTTCTCTGATATAAGAGTTTCTTGGCAATATGAGTTAGGCAATCAGAGGGCAAATGAGGAAAAGTAGAGTTCAACCCAAAGATCAAGGTCCTTGCTGTTATATTGCATCACTTTGAGTGTCAAGCAGAACACCTCCACTGTACATACCATATACAAGTCTGCTCACTCTCAGAGTAAGCCAGATGTCCAGGTGAGTAATTTCAGGCACTCATATCTGTCTTGCATTATTTATCATACTCAGATCTTGCTTATTTTAGCAGAATGAATTCAACTTGTGCAACTCTGCCATGTGGTTAACTCAAGCCTCTACTCATGCAGCGCCAACAAAAACAGTATAACAGTTCTTGTAGGTCTTAGATAACCTCTTGGCAGTTGAACTCCCTGGTGATTCCACAGCCATACCAACCATTATTCCTCACAAGAAAAAAATTTTGGAATGTGGTAGCTAAGTTAAAAACTATTTTAACAACAGAAGTCACAAGAAATGTTGCCGAAACAATGGAATCAGAAGATCAGGAGAGTGCCCAAAAAACTTGATTGAGGGACCTTGGTGAACCTGGATCCCTGTGAACTCCTCTCCTTTTGCCTCCTAAGCAGAAATTGTGGAGCCTTTCTGTTCCAAAAGAGATTTTCTGGCATGCCTCAGGAGAAAATGTATTGGTGCATACAGCCTTTATATCTTGTATAAGAAGTTACAGTGGAAACTCTTCCACAGCTTTACTGGGCCTGCTTGTGTCTAGGGTTGTATGTATAATTAAACTCTATTTTGGACTAAGCAAAATCTAAAATGCAGTCATTGAAGAACATACAAATAGGAAATAGAGATATAGCATTTTCTAGCTCTTTCTATAATTGCTCCTCACACGCATTGTTTTTCAACTGTCAGAAAATGATCATTTTGCATATAGCTTGCTAAACACATCATATCTTACTTCCACACTTCTTGCTAAACAAAGGGCAGGGCAGCATATTATCTGGGAAGAAACTGGGAAATTCTCATCATATGAATATGAAAATAAAAATGAAATTACATGACATAAATTTTTAATGGATGATTTACAAAAGTAGATTGAAAGCAAAAGACTTTTCTATAGGAAGGATTTGACAAATTTTGCAATGGGCCTCAACTGCAAAGGGATTACATCTTTGGGATAAATTAGTAGGAAAGGTAGGAAGCACTACCATCAGACATGTTTTGGTGCAGGATATTGATTTCTGCAGAGTATTCGTCAACCAGGTTTTGTGAATGCTGGATATAAGTTTTCATAATTTCAAGTAGAAAAAAAATATTACTAGGTTTACTGTGGATCAATATTTTATACCAAGAAGTTTACACAACTTTAATACTGTCTATTTCAAAAACAAGATATGAGTTTTTTTTTTTTTTTTTTTAAGTTCTGTTTTCTTTTTCATCCACTAGGTGTCAGCATAAGGCAACGACATTGAATTTGAAATGTAGGAGAAGTTTGCTGGAATACCAACTTTGTATTTGGTTCAGGATGCTGCAGTGAGATAATGGTACTTGCTGAAGGTCTAGCTCTGAGGTCAGGAGATTGAGATGCCTTGACCTCAACAGCTATTGGAGAAGACCTGAAGTTGATCACAAAGTAAAAAATAGATTGTTGCTACGAAAAACTGTAAATGGATTTTAATATTTGTTATTATGAATGGTGCTTATGAAAGTCTGAAGGTTTCATTGAAATGTTTGATTTGAGAATAGCACCTGGGGTTCAACTATTGCTAGAATATTTGCAAAAAGGAAGAGCATTTTACCTGACTTCAGAGGAAATGTGTCCTAGTTTCCCTCATCTGTATCATTTCAATCTCCCACTTTCCATTAACACACTCTACCTCCAAGCTGTCAGTCATCTGTCATAGGGTAACAAGTTACAGGAGTCCCAGGCAGAAGTCACAGCATTACTCCCTTCACGTGCAACAGCTGCAGATGGATCTTATTCCACCTACATGGACTATTGCTACATCCCTGAGAAAAAATATTTGAAAGAAAACACAGACAATGATCATGTGGCTTAGCTTTTAATAAAATGTTCTGTCACAGACTGTATTTTTTAAAGGATCATTTCAAACAATTTTTCCTTGCTGGAGTATTCATTTTTATTCACCTTTTTTTTTTTTTTTTTTTTTTTTTTTTTTTTTTTTTTTCTGTATGTTTGTTCACATTTTTTCAATTCTAGGATGTGAAAAAGTGGTGAGTATTTTTACGAGACTTTCCCTGCATTCCTTTTCTGGCCAGGCTGCAATTGCACAGAGCACAGCCACTTCCTGTGGCTTGTTCCTTAGCCACTTCCTGTGGCTTGTTCCTTTGCTGCTTGATTTTGGTCAGAATTAGGAAATTCAGCAAAAGAAAAATACATCAAAATCACTATCTTGTGCAGCTTCAGATCTTCTTCAGTCATTCTTTTGTTCCATAGGGAGCAGGTAGTAGGTTCTGAGAAATGGTTCCCTTCTCTCCTCTTCCTCCTTCCAAAATACCACTGCTCTGTTGAGGTTTTGCATATTCACTGGGCCTACATTCTACAACTTTCAGAAGCTCTTGCATTTATGCATCTTACCTCCAAGCAGGATTTTTGGTCTTGAATTTCAGCAACATACTATAGTGAGGATTTCACCTTTTTGATGAGCTGTCTCAACTTTGCACTAGTCAGTTGCAGGAATAAATCATTTCCCAATTATCTTGTCCTAATACAATACACCAGTCAGATCCCATTTTTTTCCTAGTACTGGCAAAGCTGAGAAACCATAGCAGCCAGTCTAGCCAACTAAAAAGTTGAGATGACGAACCTTAAAATCCCTTTGAAGGGACTCTAACTAGCTTGAAGTCTAGTGGTAACAGAGTATTAGGCTGCTTTGCTAACAGACTTTTCCTAGTCAGAGCTGAGAAATACCAAGGCAACCCTAGAATATTTGTCTTAATCTTACCTGAACAATTACTTTCTTCAAACAATGCAACTTGATTTGGGTTGGATTTGAGGTTCAGATAGGTTAGAATAAATGCACTATCAAAACTTTCACCTTAGAAGACAGATCATTTTTAGAATTTGGGGATACAATATTTTCATTTATTTGAAAAAAAATAAAAACAGTGACTTAAAAAATATTGTGCAAAACATGCAAATAACTAGAAAATAGGATAGTAATGCTGCAAAAAGTTCCAGATAACCCTAACTTAAAAACAGGGTTGAGAGAATTTCCATCAATAACATCAAGTCTAAGCATATATTTTGTGTAAGTTGTGCTAAGGGGTAACAGGTTTCGTATCAGTATATTTGTTCAAAGAATAAAACAGACAGACTTTTTTTTTTTTTTAAAAAAGAGCTCTTGGTGTTCATTCAACTCTAAGGAAATAAGTAGAGTACTGTAGTTTGAAAAGAAGGAAAGATGAGTACATGGTGCAAGTTACATTTGACTTTTCATTAGTTTGACTTCAGTGAAAACTCACTTTCCAGGTTAAGGGGATAAGAGTCTCCATGAACTCTCAGCTTTAGAAACACAGGTATGTTACTATGTGTTCTGTGTCAGTCTCTTAGCACCAGTCCTGAGAACACTGATTTTCTTTTACTTGGGCACTACGCAGGTTACAGAATCACAGAAGGGTTAAGGTTGGAAGGGACCTCTAGAGATCATCTAGTCCAACTCCCCTGCTCCAGCAGGGACACCTAGAGTATGTGGCACAGGGTCACATCCAGGCTGGTTTGGAAGAGCTTCAGAGAAGGAGACTCCACAACCTCTCTGGGCAGCCTGGTCCAGGGCTCTGTCACCCTCATGGTGAAAAAGTTCTTCCTCACATGGAGATGGAACTGCCTGTGTTTCCATTTGTGCCCATAACCCCTTGTCCTATCACTGTCCACCACCGAGAAGAGTTTGGCCCCATCCTCCCTACATTCACCCCTCAGGTATTTGTACATGTTGATCAGATCTCTCAATCTTCTCTTCTCTAGCCTAAACAGGCCCGATGGTCTACAACTCTAGGTCTATGGTCTGCAACTCAAAGCCACTGTTTGAATCCGCTTTTTGAGATGAACAGACACCTTATATCATTTAAAATATGCAGTTTGGGTTAAGACAATGAGTTTTGCTTTCCAAACACAAACCAGAAAATTTTTAGGGGTCTCTTATTTTGTTCATTTAAATATCTTCAGGCAGAAGCACATGACTAGACAGAAACATATAAGTGATTTTTGTAAGGTTATTCCATGTCTTGCCTCGAAAGCTTCTGTCAATTAGCAAGTTGAACAAATGAGACTACTAAGCATTTTAGATATATCAAATCCTAGCTTCAGTAGTTTGCTAGAGCAGGATTTCTCTCACTTTATATAACATATACATACATGTATATTCAAACAAATATTTATATGCAAATACATTTGAAAAGAGAGATAAGAAGCTTCAGTTTCATATTTGGAAACTCTTTCACAGTTGACAGTTGAGATGATAGATTATTTCCAGGATGCAACCACCAGAAGGCATCAGTTCATATCAGTGTTTTTTGTTAGAAACCTATGGTACCTATCAGTGTTTTTCTTGGATGCTAGGAACTCAACAGAATTTATAAGATGATTGGACATTTTCTACCAGTGAAGGCAAAGGGATGCTTATATGAGGTCTTTGTGAAGCCATTTATGAACAATATCTGGCCTCCTTTCTAGTACAGACAAGTTCTGTAAGGTTCCACCCCTGTTTTGCAGGGTACCAAACTCTTTAATCACCACCAGAAAGATCCTTATGCAAAAGAGGGACTGAGTGAGGCTAACTGATTATTCCAGGCTACCCTCTTCGTTTTCAGAAAGCAATGATGATGGTAAGTGTTGATAAAGGTATTAGATAAAATAAGAGACAACAAAATGTATAGGAACTCAGATATTTAAATTTTGTGAATGAACACGATCTTTGTAAACTAATATGTGTCAGGACATGTTACCTAAGCACTAAATAATGTATTTGAAAAGTATATACCATTTGAAGGAAAAATAATGAGCATAGAAATTCCTTTATTTGAATGTTCATTTTGCTAATCCATCACAGCAGTCTGCTGGCATCCTTTCTGTTGCCATTTCTTCTGGAGACAAAAACCTCCAAGGAAAGAGATGAGTCCTGCAAGTTAGTATGTTTTTCATCATATATAGACCCTAAAGCAGGTTAACTCTACAGATAAAAATCATCTCCTGGAAACTGATCTGGCAGTTAGTACAATCTAGGGTAGAGCACTGTTATAATCTGTTATGTCTGTTTACAGTCCAAAAATAGGGTAGCCATGAAGACAATGGCTATTTTATATTAGGATATGCAGGCTGTATCCAGGCAATATTTATTTTCATTTTCCAGCTTGTCTTTGAGATAGCAAACACACAAAGAATGTTTTCAAAACAGAAGTTATATCTCTCAAAAAGCCTAGATAGGCAGCTCAAAGTTGCTACTAAGTGCACATTCTGCAACAGTATAGAATCCAGGTCAACAAAACTGAACAAAAACCAGATGGATGAGTATAGGACTTTGATGGATTATTCTTTATGGTAGAGTGGTATTTTTATGGTAGAGTGCTCCAGAGAAGGCTTTTAGGGTTCCTGACAAGTGTCCAGTCTACGTTTGACTATGCTATAAGGTATTTCCACATATAGAATGGTTTTTCTATTCCAAGTATCAGACATTAGTCATTTGCTTCAACCATGCCATGATTTAGTGTGACAGTGAATACACCATGCTAGTCTCATTGCAGCAGTAGGAGAATTTATATTGCAAGAAGGATTGTGTGTCCTCACAGGCACAAGGAGACATGTATAGAATTGTACTATCCTGAAAAGCACTGCCACAATGATTTCTATGGAGCTAGTAGCTATTTTACAGTAGGATCCCAAGTGTTTTGCTTTGTGCCATTCACTCTTCACCTTCACTGGTTTCTCTTTTGTCCCATTAAATCATCACACAAATCCATCTTGCCTCACACATATATCCTACATCTTTTTTGTTACACCCTTTCATTGGTCTCTTAGGATAACCATATTGTACAGATAGTGAATATTCTGGTCAATAATCCTTGCAGAAAGATGGTTCCCATACTTTGGGAGCCAAGCAATCCATAGATTCTCTCTTCAGTGCTACAGCTGCCAACATGAGATGGTATGAATAGCTAAGGCAATCAGTATGAGATCTTTGAGGCCTTGTAAGAGAACAGTATAGATGTGATCATCATAGTCCAGGCAAGCCACAGTTCGTGCCAGCAAGTTTGTTTCCAGTGAAGCATGTCAAAGATATTTTAGATAAAAATAATGAAGACTGCTGACTGTGATATAAAAGATTCCAAGAGAGGTCATCCGTACCATGCTGATAGACTGAAACCAGATTGGTGAAAAAAATTTTCAGTCAGAAAATGAAAACTTTGTTGAGCTATAAATTTCCTAATACTTGTCTGCCACATGCCTGGAAAGAGATAAAAGCACACTCGATGACGGGTAATAGAACACCTTGTTCTGATGCTTACTAGCTCGTCTTTTTCTCTAATGTTTTGATTGAGTGAGACACGTAGGTCCACGGGTGAACAGAAGTCTGTATGTCTGACAATGATAACACTCTCTTCACAAAGAAATTCCCTGCAAAAGGAGGAGATTCAGTGCACTCTGGTGCTGAGGTTATCTCCCAACTTCTCAGCAGGATTATTACAGAGCAATGTATTCACAGTCACTGTCTTCACGACATGCGGAGGGAAGCAATAGCTTTGTATGCCTGTGGCAGGCAGTAAGTCCAAAGTGCTAAAGTTTAGGATAGCTTCTGTAGCCCAGTGAAAACTCAGAGCTGCGCTGGGAAATCAGAAAGGCTGCCTGCTTCCAAAAGGACTCCTCCTGCTTGAGAAAAAAAGAAGAGTTTTCTATAAAATACAAGCTCCAAATATAGGCTGCTGTTTTTAAAATAGGTGCCTAAATGTAGACTTCTACATCTACGTGTATGGTGAATACAGCTAGTGCATGCCAAAGCCCCCGAGCTGGGCCTGCATCTGCATCTGGCAGCAGGGTTTCTGGCACATGGATGTTGAGCTCCTGGAGCACAGCACCATCTAGTGAGCCGTAAAACCCAGACATGTATAGATTACTATCTAAAAACCCATCAATTTATAGCAAAGCCCTCTATTCTTCAGGAAAAAGAAAGCTTGTTCATGGAAGATTAGCCTTTATTTTTTCTTCCAGTATAAAGCTCCCAATGTCTAAAAGTTATTAAAGGTAGTAATCAATCAACTTAATTAAATTGTAATCGAGGAATGGCACACTGTTATTATTCATTTAGTTATGCACTATCAAAAGCTTCAAGCACTTATTAAGAGCTGTAATAATATCTTTCTCAAGGGTTTAATGTATTTTTACCTCTAAAAGAGAATGAAAAGAGTGAATCTGGCTGTTAGAAAAGCAAACACTGGTGTACCAGACTTGGGCTAGTGATTTATTTACATGAATGTAACTAGCCAGATTAAAATCAAGATCTGGATGTTTCATATGCTGTATCACTATATTCCCTCACTATGGCAACACAAGCTTAAATTTCCCTGTGCAATGTGTTTTGCTGTACTGGAAGCTGTCTCTTAGATCACATCTAATTGCACTCCTGTTCTTATTTTTCTCCTCCTGTTATCTGTGTTGCTCTTATGACATTTGCCTTAATAAGTCCTTTGTATCTTCCTCTTACTCTTGTATTTGTGCCTTCTTCCATGTCAGCTTTGTCACTCCTTGAAAATCTATACAGGCTAAGCACTTTCTCCCGGACTAAATAGCTTTTTAAAACAATATCCCCCTAGGAACCTTGTCAACAAGGGCTCAATTATTTGCAACAAAACAATGCCATTCAGCTCGGAGACTGGCCAGCCATTGTTAGTGGTGTATTCAGCATTATCCCTCAAAAGGCAAATAATACGTTTAAACACAGGCAACTTTCTGAATGAAAAACAGGAGAAAACAACAGGGAAAAATGTAGCCTCAGTTTCAAATGCTTGCTTATTTTTAATTACCTGCATGAAGAATTTGTTTAGAAGAATTTTTTATAACCTATCTGTAACGAGCCTTCCTGCTGGCAGTACTGCATTTGCAGCATTACAAATTTCAGGTGAATTAAGGCAATGATCCACGGTGTCAATTTAGGAGTTTGAAAATCCCCTTGACAAACAAAAATATAGCTAGATTGTGACAGATATGGCATGCATGATTATGTACTGTACAAGACAGGACATGAATCAGGACTGCCAGGATATTTTGCAATTCAACCATTAGCAGAAAAAATGTATAACACAATAGGATTTCTTAGAGGAGGTTTTGATTTAAAACAAAAGAACTTGCGGAATCACCATATCTAATGCTGATATCTTTACTCACAGATAAGTTGATTTTCAGATACTGTCTTCCTCTACCTAGAAGAAATATTGCCTCTCTCAGGGGTCTATATGACTCCTATACTGCCTCTCATGTATATTGATAGAGTCTCAGACAAACCATATTCAGAAACAGGATTGAAGAATTCCTATGCAACAGCCTAATTATTGATATTCATGTTTCTGTTGTCAGCAAACTTCAGACAACTTCTGTGGCTTTATGGGGAAAAAAATACGTTGATAGAGGTGAGAGGCAAGAACACTTTACTGCCTTTTACGAGGCAGATAAGAGTTTTCTTTTTTCAAAGCCTGTAATTTTGTTATAAAGACATTTGTAGCTTCTATCCAGACATATATAGCTTTGAACAAGAAACTTATGGGCATGTTCTTCATTAAGCAAATTGAACCAAAAATAGTTATATTATATATCTAAATTTTCCAGAAATATATTCTTTTTTACCTGTAGTAAAGTTTGGCCATTTTTGGGGGGGATTTCTGAACATCTGGAGACTTGTTAGAATCCTAACATATCAGCTTTGCACCATCTGTGCTGTATGATCGATGGGCCTTGTGTTTCTTTCTGGAATGCTTTGGTTATAAGAGGGAAGCCCCAAACAAATATCTTAAATCTTTTGCACAACAACAACAACAACAACAACAACAGCAAAGCTACTGGTTGCTTGACTTATTAGACCATTAAAACAAGAAAAATAAGGTTCCTACATAGTTTGGAGAACTTTATTTTTGTTTGTATTTCTTTTGTGTCCTTAAAAGTGAACCAGTAAATGTAACAGTAACAGTCTCACAAATCAAGGTCTATAATAAGAAGAACAAGGAGTCAGAGAATTATTCTGTTAGACTAGGGCAGCTTTCTGGACGAACAAAGCATGGTTTGGCTGTACTTTGATATAATTTAGCAGCTCTGGTGTTCACAGCATGCAGTGGAGCTAAAAAAACTACTATTGTATTTCTGGTGTAATTTCTGCACATAGACTAATTCCCTAACATATTCTTTTAATCCAGTTAAGCAATTATTCACTAATTCATTAATATCAGTGGCCCACTTCTTACAATGCTCTGCTTGTTACTATCCTCTTAACTTTATTCTTGTATCTCTTCCTCTGTTGTACTTTCCACCTACTTTGCAGGTCTCCTTCCTATTTAAGTTATAAGGTCTTCTAGTTTTTTTTTTTTTTTTTTTTTTAATAACATTACAGTGATGGTATAATGTTCTTCTATTAAACTCAGATACCTATTGAAGAGTGATGAGAGAAGGCAAGTTAAAGAACACATTTAAAATGTTTTCCCAGGTTTAGATTCTGTGATTGGATTCTCATTACTGATGACCTAATCTGTTTACAAAAACAAACAAAACTAAAGCCTATAATCAATCACAGTGTCCTGCAAAATTTCTACTTGGCTTTATTCACTTTTTCCAGTAATGTCTCCTCTGCAGTCTGAGGATAACTATAAAATGAATTAAAATGTGCCCCTCTGTGCCCCTCTTACTCATATTTCTTTTTTAGACTAGACTTTTTGCCTTACTTCAGATGCAAACCCAGTGTGTTCACAGTGACCCTAAAACAGCCTTGGTGTGATGTAGGGATTTTACTATTACAAAGACAACATTGAGCCTCACAGCTGACATCACACCGAAGCTGTGTCTCCATTAGCAAGTAACGCAGCACAGTAGGGGTGGATCTGTAGTGAGCCTGCTGATCCTGATGTCCGCAGTGTGTGTATTTTTGGAGGTATTCATTTCAGATTAACTCTAGTCTATCCTTGTTGATGGTATGCCCATTAATAGCTGCAACACATTAGACATGGTGCTTACCAATATCTTCTTTTACATAATGCAAAATAAGAATCCATTTACTGCACCGCGTGCCCTCCAGGATGTGAGCCCAAAGCACAGCAGATAGCGACATCCTGCAGATTAATTTTGAAAACACACTGCTCTGAACCAGAATGCTAATGCAGAAATATCTCGAGACATTCCAGTTAATCCTTATTCTAAGTATGTAGTGAAGGTACATTCATTTAATAATGACTTGCAACAGAAAATATTGCTAAACATTTGCTATGCCCACAGTCTTTGTTTAAGGCCCTTTTTTGCCCTGCTAGATTATGCAGCAGATGAGAAAAACTTTCCGAAACAGACTTTGTTGAGAGGCACCTGAGCAGAAATATAATTCTCATTAGGGAAGAAATGAAATTGTGCTGTCCATAGAGAACTTTGCAAATGCTACAAAAATGGTGATTTTTTAAGATACATTGTCACTGCATACTCCTCCAAAATATAGCCCTTCTTTTCTGACTGTTCTGTATCTGCTGTAGCTCTTAGCAAAATCTCATAACTAGATGAGGTGCACTAAACTGGAGCTAAGCATCATATTTCCCAGAATACATTTTTAATCTCTTCCATCTTCATCTCAATAGTGTCAAAGTTGCTCAATTTACTTAATATGTATGGAAGTTTATATAGCAATAAAAACTAGTTATCAGTATGATTACATCTGCATTTTTCAAATGATCCTAGATTTCAATTTCTTGAAAATACCAATAGAAATGAATGATATTTTTCCTATTCCTTTTTGAAGTTATTCTGATAACTTTTCCTTCAAATCAACACCTCAGTTGTACATTCCACATAAGCAATGCATAAACTACAGTATTTTAAAGTACTCATATCAGAGAAGCATTTTTATCAGAGGATTAAATTCTTCATAGGAAATATAAAAATGATATTTGTGTTTCATATCTATTACGTAATCCAAAAAAATGCATGAGAAAGAAAGTCCCACCTGTTGTCTTAAAAGCAAACTGCTTTCCCTGTGGTGTATCCCAGCAATGAGTTGCAGAAATATTATGTTGACAGAGCTTGAGTGAGGAAGAAAATGAACATTGTTCCTCAACAGTGATACAGCTCTCAAATTCAGCTTTGGCAGCAAAGTAAGCAGATACAATCTAATGGTATATTGCATAAGTGAGTTTACAAGATGTCATTTTCAAGAGTCGTTTTCCTGTTACAAAGCACATATGGCAAGTGAGCATTTTAGGAAGCAAAATTATGATTAGTTTTATGCTTAGCTTTAATAATTTCTCTGACAATAATTTTCATTTCTCTGCTTTTGGAAAAATATTAAACGCTCTTAACTGGCACAACTGCTTTTGGCAAGAGGGATGAGGTGGGGATTCTTCTCTGCCAAATTTTAAGAAAATAGTCATTTCAAAAATTTGGCAAATAGACTAATAACTTGTCTTTATTTATTATTTTTTTTTAATCTTGGAAAAATAACATTCATCAAAATTAGTGGTGAACAATTATAAATCATCCTGGTTCTAGAAAATGCATTAGTTAGCCAGAGACCACAGAATATTCATTATATGTGGGACTCTTCTATCCTATGGAAATTTGAATAGCATATGACTATAGTGCTGTGTGTGTCTAGTTATTACAAGTTACTGTTTTATTAGTTATTGACAGCAGTGCGATAAAAATAATTTAAAAGCCATTTCTATTTGTGTGAATTCCAAGTTTTAAAATATGGGAAATTGGACTGTTAACATTAAAGCCTTTGAGATATGTGACAGGATACAGACTAGTTCTTGGATCCATTTCTATAGCTTTCCTCAGCCTTACATCGATTAACGAAGGAAATCCTGGGAGCTTTCACCTTGTTTTGTTGCTAGGGAAACTACTTATTTGGTGTCATTGCATCCAGCAGCTCTGACTATTCTCTGAGCTCTAACAGAGGCAGCATTGTAGAACGGTAAT
>VZSV01000095.1:896356-958885 GCA_013398735.1 Nothocercus julius | reverse complement strand
CTTAGACAGTGATATGAAACCAGACAAGAAATAGTAAAAACATCATATTCACCCTATAGATTTTCAACAGCCTACCACATCTGAAAGCTGTCAGTGGTTTCAGCACCATTTCTTGTCTAAAAGTCAGACACAAATACCTGCCATTGCAGGTAGGGCTATTTGCCTACTTGCACTGAAAGCCTTTGAGAAGAATCGATTAGGAAAGAGAGAAGAACAGAATTCAGCTGCTTGAAGCAGTCTTTCAAAATTCATTGGTGGTATGGAAGAGTGCAGGTACTCTAGGCATTCAGGATGGTTTAATAAACACTTTACATTAAATAAAGCAAGGTGAAAAGAGCCTGAGTCATTTACTCTTTTTTACTCTTTTTTTTTTTCTCTTTTGTTTTTCATTTTTGTATATTTTGAAGTTATGAATAGGCACTAGTAGGTATCACCAAGGCAAGAACAAGTTTACATGAAGACTGTAATGGAACTGCAAAAATGATATTGCTCCACAGCGTAAGGTGAGCCAGGAGTGAAGGGTGACCCAGCAAAGACTAGGCAATGACTCACTGACCAGGCGCAATCCTGCAGCACCTGAGCAGGGTGAGCAGACCAGGATAGATATAGCAACAGGTACTATTGACAGTCCTATGACCATGGGGCAGTGGCAAGATAACCTCAGGCAAAGGTCTAAGGTCAACCCAGGAAAGCCAAGCAGAAATTTGGCATCAGTAGGGGACAGGAGTGGAAGCAAGTACAGCTGTGATGCAGCTCATGCAAGCCCAAGCCTGAACATATGTAGGTCCCTTGGATCAAAATGCACAGAGAATGACACAGTTGGTGGCAAGGCCCATCCAGGCAACTGAGGTGCCTAACAGGGACTTATACTAGAATTATTTGGAAGTTTCTAGTTATTCTGTAATCACTGTGGGGTATCTTACATGCTGTCGACCAGCAACCCAGAGCTCACCATGGTATATGGCTTAACTACAATAGTTCACATTTGTGCTGGTGTAGGCCCACAAAAATTCTGATTTGATTTGTCCTCACTGAAAGAAGATACACAGACTCTGGAGATTTCCCTTCTACATGTAATCTAAGAGCAGCAATAAAAGCATCACTTTGACTCGAGCAGGTCAGAAGCCACACTGTCACTAAACATCTTCTTTCAGGCCTATGTGCTTGGGTGTACCACAGCATACAAGATCTATTCTGCTACAAAGGATGAGTGGCTAAGCAAGACTGAGGAAAATAACACACCACCCCTTCAAAAATCACAAAGTAACACTTTTTTTTTTTTTTTTTTTTTAATATCAGTGTATTTCCCCTTTAAGTTTTTGACCTTTATACTTTTTTTTTTTTTCAAAAAATGGAAATGCCAATATGGGCAAATTTATTTGACAGTAATTCCTGACATGCAATAAACTGAAAGACTTGGAAACTGTAAGAAAAAAAAATGCTGTTCTTACAGTCTCTGAGTCCAGGTTTCAGACAACAGAGGACAGCTGGGCTTTCAAAAGCGGTTTCTGGTTACTTTAAGATCAGTTATTTTTCTGTAGGGAATACATGGTAGAGATGGATAATTTTAGAGTGTCTGATGAATTTAAATAAGTAGTCAATATTTAAACAGATCACACAACTTCAAACACTGCAATGAATGCATTGCTAGTTTGCAATCACTACAAGAAGATAATCAATCTTAGTTTCCTAGTCATAGACCATTTGTAAATTCGATGAAATATTTCCTGTAACAAGTTTTTTTTTTTGCATTATTTAAGTATTTATTTATGTATTTATTTATTTATTTTTCAGTTTATCTCTCCATCTATCTATTTATTTATACTGAGATACCTTTTCTTTCCGTTCAGAGTAGAAAGGAGTTCAGTATGCTGCTTTACTGGTTGGTTGTATATGAACAAAATGTTGGTTATACATAGGATATATTCAGAATACAGATGAAATTAATCTAACTGAGCACTCCTGATTTTAAAGAAAGAATAAATTGAGAGAAAAAAACTCCAAGATGGCATGAAATAGGCTTGATGATTTCAAGGACCTAGTATCAGTATAGTATGTCAAGTATATATCAAGGACCTATGTCAGTATAGTAAACCTACAAAGCACATAGAGTAAGAAAAAGTCTCTCAGCTTTTTGATGGAAATTACATCCTGTGCGTGACTAACGTTTATTGTATAATAATGCTACATGAAGCTCTTACTGACCATCAGAAAAATGATCACTTTTACCTCCTTTTTTTCAGAGAAGCATTTCTGTTTATATAAAAGAGAACCTTAATCAACATACATAAGCAATTTATCCTTATTTTCTTGTAACCTGAATACAAACTTGTTGTGTTTTATTGTTTAACATTTAACTTTGGATTACAATACTCCTTAAAAAAAAAAAAAAAATCCTCCTTTTCACATCCCCAAAATAGTATTAATTTACTAGAGATAGAATTATACATATATCTGAGGGAAGTTGAAGTGATAATTAAAAATAAAGAACCTATATTATACAGGCTTTCTGTATGATATAGTTCCATGAAATGCTATGAAAATGAAGCTCACAAGATTTTTCTCGTTCACAAAGCTAAAGCTCTATTTTCTTGCATGCATGGTTTACTTTCCATTGAGTTATATAGAAATTATCTCTATATATTCAATGGAGGAAAGTTACTATTTGCATTACCTATATATATATTTTATTTCTCTGTTTTCTTTTTTTTCAAAAAATTAGAATGTTCTTTCAGTATTGTGAGAACCTATAACAATCTTTTGAACATGTACAAACTCACCAGTTACTCTGTGAACAAATCAAAAAATTCTCCAGAAATCTAAAAAAAGACAAGGACTCCAGATTCCTCTTGTATCACTTACCAAATCATGTTTTTACAAGTAAGTGAATAAAGTCTGGCTTTATACTATGGCTTTTAGTGATAAAGAAGAAGCCAATGAGCATTTAAAGTCTAGGGGGAAATTCATTCTACTTTTCCTTCTAACAGGCACTAGGCTTTAATCATGTCTAGCATCTTCCTGGGGAAAAAAAAAAAAAAAAAATAGATGTTAAACTCTTGCAAGCTCATAATTATTCATAATTAAAGGATATAACAAGCGGAGAAAATTGTCTCCAGAGATGGGATTCAGCTCATCTTAATATGAGGATAGAATTCAATTGACACTTATGAGACTTCTTTAATGTAGAATCTATGTGTGCCTTGGGTATCCACTTTAGCCAAGGGAAGCCTACAGCACAGTCAGTGGAAGACTGAAATCTGTTAAACTGACCACAAGCAGGCATCTATGCAAATTGAGCTGAATTGTCTCTACTGACGATAAGGGGATTTTAAACACCTAGTTCACATGTAGGTACATAGATACTGCCCAAACTAAAATTCCTAACTCCTGAGTGAGGTATAATTAAAAAACGACTGTTTTATCACATGTTCTTCATGTAGGGACTTTTTTCTATGTAATTTTTGCCTTCGTATTAGACCTATTTTATCGAACATAAAATAGACACAAAACAGTTTTGACCCTTCACCTTTGGCCAGTTTTCGTCTACAGTTCAGTTTGGACCTTCATCTACAGCAGTTACATATCTGCAGCAACTACCTGAGGAATCTACATTTAAGAAATCAGAAACTATTTCTATTCTCTGTCTACCTCAGGGGTAATCCAAAACAAATTCTCATCATTTTTTTTTTTCCTGTTGTTCTGAATTTGTATCAAGATATAATAAGAACTTTGTCACAACTTTGGGCATATTTTGTGCATAAACTCACATACAGAGCAAAATGGTGGAGCTCTAAGATTGTCAAAAGGGGCTACAGTTATAGAAGTGAACAGTAAACACTTCTAAGTAAACAAAACACTTTATTTAGATGATTTTTTCAGGTTAAAGAAAATTGCTAAAAATATGGAAAGAAAATCACTAACTCTGATTTATCAGGGTTTACAAGAATTTCACAAAATGTGTCTGATAATGAGGTACCAATAGTAAAGAAAATCCAATTTATTTCTGCAATGCTCTGACAAATCAAGCAAGAGCATTTCATTTAATATTTGTCAGGAATCAGCATATATTCCTCGTGTCAGGTGTAGTTATTAGTGTTGGTGTGTTATACATTCTTTGCAACATACACAGACAATATAGCACTTATCTTTAGGATACAAATTTTTATTTGGAAATTAAAAATGTGTGAGGCTGTATGTTTGCCATTAGTCACATGAGAACATGAATAGGCTTAATAAGAAAAAAAAAAAGACTTGCTGTTGAAGACCTGATATGCTGTTGCTTCTGACAAAACCAGTCCTAGTATCTTTTTCAAATCTATTCTCCAGCACAGAATTTTCTTAAGAGGTACAGAACAGACATTTTCTTTCATATAGATGGATTTCCTCAGAAGATTCTGTCTCTGCATTCTAAAGCTCTCCAATAAGCTTTGAAAGTCTATAAAACCCAGCTGAGGGCCTCATTTAAAAAAAGGAGACTTATTTTTTTAAAAAAATTGAAGAAAAAAGTTAACATTTTGAACTTTAATTCATAGTTCTGTTCATATGCTTTCACTGAAGTACTCATGAAAAAATAGTATGAAGCTTCAATCTCTTGGTAAATATCTTCTAGTTTAGTGTCAACGAGTCTTGATGGCAAGTAGCTGAAGCTGAAGAAAAATATTTCTGTGCATTTTGGTTAGCTCTGAATCTGCTTGAAGAAAGGCAGAGGTGGGAGGAGAACATCAGCCTCAGAGCTGCTTCCATCATTCATAGGATTACCCAGGGTTAGTTACTCTCTTCCTAAAGCTAGAACCCAGACTGGAGAAATTCAGTAATAAAGGGGCATTCTTCTCGAAGTTGTCACTTCCAGGGACAAGATACTCAGTTACCCAGGTCATAGCCTTGAAGGAGTTTGTTTATCCTTTAGTAAGGCTATCTATGACCCTCTTCTCTTAATCCTTTGCTATCTCTTAAACATGCAGGGTGAAACCTTGACTCACAATTATTAAAAAAGGAATTACATAGTTACAGTTTTGCATGGAATAAAACATTTTTTTTTAAAGAGTGCTTTGATTATACTAGCAAACCCTTGACAAATCTTTTACCTGTGTAAAGGAAAAAAATGGAGATTAACTGCAGAGGTGCTACACAGCTGTCTCAAAAAAAAATGATGTGCCTTAAGTTGGTTCATGGTCAAGTTTTTATTTGCCTGGATTTCTGTATATTGCATTGAAGTAGATGCTGCACGGAATAATTACAGAACTGAGAAGCTATTGCTTTCTTGTGCACTGGTACACATTGGTAAATTTTGCTTCAAGGAGTGCTGTTCAGTGGTGACAGCTTTACCACAACTCCAGAGGGAACAAAATTGAGGTACGTGGAGGAAAAAAAAAAAAAAAAAAAAGGAGAAAACAGCTGTTTTTCAAAACTGTTGTGTGGTAAAACATGACATGAAGGGGGAACAGGTTTGAGCAGAAGGAAATCTTACAGTGAATTGCCCTTTCACAAGGGTGGTCTCAGTGGGATGAGAATTTAGTAATGTAAACTATTCCTTACCATAAAAATGGCTCAAGCTTTAAATAAGCTGTTGTTTTAAGCCATTAATTAAATCATAAAACCGCTAAATAAAGTAATCGACGTCTTTGTCGAACAGGAATTTAATTCTAAAGCTTTAATCTTGGCAATGCCACTTGAAAAGAAACTTTAAACTGTGACTAGAAGTGTATATGTTCTTATCCTTTCCAATTACTAATAACACTTCCCTTACTTAAGGGGTTTCCTTTTCTTAAGCAATTTTCACATTTGACCTATTAACTATTTTTTTGTATGTGGCTGAGAGAAATGGGCAATTATTTGAGCTGGATCCAAAGCTCATGGAAATCAAAATGATTTTTTTGTGTTTGTTTTTTAGTCGTTTAGAATCAAGTCTTAGGAAAAAATCTAGAGGATTACTTGCTTTCAAAGAAAACAGAAAACGAAAAGCAGTAATAAACATTCTTAATAGAGAAAATATAAAGAAAATTCTGGGTAGATTTCTCTCAGCTATACAGTCTTCATAAAGTTTATTATAAGAGCATTACCCTTCTGTGGCATGTGTAAAGCAATAGGAATATTATATCTTTGATGCTATCTGTTATCTTTTTTTCTCCAACACTTTTGCTAAAATTTGTGCTTTTAAAAATTCATATATATATAATACATATACAATATTTTATTATATGATGTATTTGATATAATAAAATACTTAATAAATTTCTACGTATTAGTAGTAGAATATATTGATTATTAACAATTAACAGTAGATTCTATTAGTTTTATTTATAAAATTGTATCAGGTATTTTTGTCCTTTTTAATGTTGTTCCACCCTTTTATTTTTTTTATAATAGTGACTAAAATGGCCTGAAGCATTAGAAGGACAAAAGTCTAATCTGATGTTGCTTTTTCTTGAAAGATATTCCCTTAAGAATACAAGGTTTGAGAGGGTCAAAATTTTTTATTCTGTGCATTTATAATTGTCTGCTATTAACCTAAAATACTTCCAGTACTTGCAATATCAAGTTCTGAGTGGAGCTGCATACATCATCTGTGTTTGTAGTTCAATATGCAAATGGAGAGAGAAAAATACAAGAGCCTACTCCAAATTAAATGCAAGGAGCCGAAACTGAGTAGCTAGAACACTTGTTTAAACTTTAGTCTCTTAAACTTCAGGGGTGCTGACACAAAGCTTGTATCAAGCTCAAAGACCCTGGTTAATAAGATCTGGAGAACAGAAACACTTATACTGTTACTCCTATTATTTTCCATCAAAACTGTTTGGAAATTCAGTCCATTTTTTTACATTATTTCCCTTCACTTGAAACTTCGTATTTCTGTTCAAAAACCTGTTTCCTCATATGTCTTTACCTTGTTCCAGTCTGGAAAGAAAATTCACTGTACAGCAGCAAGTAAAAGGCTCTAGGATACTCCAAACAGGCTTAGTTTTAGCAAAGATATCAGAAGTCTTTGCAAATTCCTCGGAGGACTGGTGAAAAGGAAAGAGAGAGAAAAATAAATATTAAACTGGTTCATATTAGATTGAAATAGAAACTCGGATGTGATGAAACTCATGTTTGTAACATGCCTTTGAATCTAATACAGAGACTCCCACAGCTTGGCAGTAGCTTGGCAGTTCTCTCAAGCCTCTTGAGCAACCATGCACAGGACTTCCTTAGTCTTGCAATCCTCAGAGAAGTTAAAAAATGCCAGGCAGGATTTTAAAGGCGCTAAGAAGATGCTACAATATTAAAAAGGATATATGCCATGAAAGGTAACTTTCTGCAGAGCTGGATTGCTTCAATGAATTATTTTTTGTCTGTAAGCCATTGATCTAAGTATAATCTATACAAGTAGTCATCAGCTGGATTAGTATTTGATGGATACTTGAAAGCTTACAAAAACTTGTTTTGCAGCTTCTGCCTGCTTCTTACACACGTAAAAATGGCACCGTGTAGAAAGGCTGTCAGAAATATGCAAAGTTTTTTTTGCATGTTAATATTTCCACTGGCTTTAGATCAGCTGCAGGCATCCTGTAGGTTACTCAGCTCTGCAGAGCTTCAAAACATGGAGTTGTATCTTTGTCTCAGCAATGCAAATAAAACTACAACTTCCCAACAGTGGTCATATCCAAGAAGTGATACCTACCAAATTACTCTGAAGTCTTCTAATACCCTTAAATCTTCTTGTTTTAGGAGTACATGTTGTAGAGTTAGGTTAGATGCTCTCCTTGTCTTCTAAAGGAAGTCTCAGAAACTACAGACCCCAAATATTTGGCAGAAAGAGATAAGAAGGAGTTCAGGTATTTATGTAAGTCAAGAAGACTATTCACAGGAAATGAAGATAGAAAAAATAGGGGGACATTCAACTAATGAAAGATATTATTCCTATTGTCCAAAAAACATTCACAAGTTTGACTAAGCTTCATTGAGTATCTTTAGTTGAACAAATAACATAAAAACTTCTGAAAAATTTAACAGCAAAAATATTCACCCAGCATCCTAGAGACCAGATTCAATTCACTCTTTTATTTATAGAGATTTAAATTTGCATCTTTCTTTTCTTGTGAAAGCTACCTAGCCACTGCATTTAAAATCATTTGGAAGATGGTATATTCTGCCTCTCCTATAAGCTATATCCCACATAGTTTAAATACATTCTAAGTACTAGAATCCATATTTTCCATTACTTCGGTGAACAGGCTTTAAATTGAAAACCAGCAAAAAGAGTGTTCATTCTTCTTTATTCACATTTTTTTAATAAAGCAAAATAGTTTTCAGGATAGTTCAGAATTTTTATGTTTCTACAGCCTTTATCTAGGAAACAAGTCAGTAGAATTATATCATAAAAGATGCAGTTGTAAATTTCTTCAAGAGGAAGGAAATTGTCCTCAACAGTTTAAGGTTTTTCCTCTTTCTCTTTCTTCTTCCCTCCCCTCTTACCTTTCCGCTTATATTCCATTTAAGATTAAAGATATTTTCATGTTAAATATAGGAATTTTGGGTCACTTGATGAATAGAAAAATTAATTTTGTCTATATGTTTCTGTATCTGTTGTGAAACTAACATGATTTTTTTTTCTCTTAATTTCACAATCATATTAATAAACACTGCACAAGCACAAAACTAGGTACCATACTTTTCTGAAACAATGTTGTCTGGAGGTGTGTTTTTCAATTTAGGTGTTCGGTGTGGATGAAAGAATATCTGAGCAACAGGAGATTTTTCCTACATAACACTATTTGCATAAAATGGGAAATCAAAATATGTTTTGCGGTTACTGTATACGTAAGGTGAGCTTTTTCAGCATATATTTTTTTCCCATACTGACTACATTGTTTATGAAAACCTGAGAGGAAAATGTAAAAGCAGCACTGCTTCCACAAGATCCCTACCCTCAAAGCACAGCTCTTTGAGACTCAAAAGAATGGAGATCTCAAAAGGTCTTTGATATTCCGTTGCCTTTGAAGTTTTAGGCAATGATGGTGTGGCCGTTCCATATCAATGAATAATAACCTTGACCTGCCTGGGACTCCAGATAGGCCTCTCTCTTCCTAGGCACAGCTTTCTGGAAATGTATGCTTTTCAAAGTTTAATATATCATCTATAGCCTGAGATGCTGCAAGTCTGTCATAGAACTTTTTTTTATCTGAGATCTAAAAGCTTTCTCTGCTGTAAGTCACTTCTTCAATAAGCCTTGCTACCCAAATTTCAGAGAAACCTCACAGCATATATCCACAGATGTATATTTCATATATCTATCACCTATCTATCATATTTCTATTTGTAGTCTGCATTGGCATTCTCCTTTCGAGTCCTCATTTACTTAGGATGTGGTAATGTTATGAGCTGTTCCACAGACTCCTTTATATGAGAAGAGCTCCAGGTAGCTATTTTACAGAATCATAGAGGTAAATTCCTAAGAGAAGACATCATCTACTTTGATTCCTGATGCCCTGAATCTATCAGAATACATTTGCATATTTGGCTGTCATTTTTTTTATTAAGAATCTTCTGTCTTCATGCCATAGCATTGACACTTACAGAGAGACTTTTCCAGGATGTGTAAGATTTTCTTCATGAAGTACAGGTATTTTTCACATTTTTCAAAATATCTTTACAGGTGAAGAATTGATATTTTTAACATTTCATAATTCTATGAAGTTATGTATCTCCACTCTTGGCACTCTTTCCACTACTTTTTATCACACCAAAATCATTTAAAGAACCTAGAAGCAGTTTCTGTCAACACTATGCAATGATCTAAGTTCTAAACATTAGACAGGCACCTTTAATCATTTTAAATTTCATTAAAATTCATTTTCTTATTATACCAAAATAAATAGTTTCAGGGAGACACGCAGGAAACTATCCTTCTGGTCAAAATCTTATTGATCTGCTCATGACTCTAACAAGGAGGCTTACATTTTGGTTAAGAGACTACACTATTACTGTACATTTTCCCAGAAGAAGAAGAAACAACAGATGTTTACAGAGCAATCCCTGAGGGCTTTATTGCAGAGGGAAATTTCCTTTCTCCAAATACATTAGCACACAGTTGCATTCACATAACACGCACTCAAAATACTGCTATTTTCTTTATTTTCAATTCATTTTTGCAGTCTAAGAGATGAGCAAAAAACTACTTACATTTTTAACAGAGCACTGAAAAATGAGAGAAGGAGCATCAGATCCATAAAAGTGGTTTGAGGCTGAAAAAAAAAAAAAAAAAACTCAGAATGGAATAACCAACCTTACAGAGTTTAGAATGACTTAGGTCAGTCAATATGATTAAATATATTTGTTTTCTCAAAAAGAAAACCGATAAATGTCCTGATTATGCTGTACAACGTAATCTTAGGAAGAAAACGTCAGATTTTAAAAGTATATTAATCTAGGTGGGAAAAATATCACTGTATCATTGTCTGGGACTTGAAAGTACAGAAATTCAATTCAGAAATGTATGTTATATACAAATTCATGAATATGTATCATGAATGTGGTAACCACTGAATATACTAAAAGGGAGAGACAGATTGTACTTTTCTGGTGTCTTCCATTTGAATTGCATGATTTTCTGGAGGACAGACAAATGCTACTCATTGACCTTGACTCACTGAAATTCTACAGCTAGAAACCTCACGGTTGATATACATGTCTTAAAGTTCCCAAATGTCCTGTGTACACCTCGCTGACTTTTAGTGTGATGTTTCATTTAAATCCTTTAACAGTAAGTTTTAAATCAAGCTAAAATCTTGTTATATTTTTTGTTGTTGTTCATGTTGTTCATGTAATCCTTTAGTATGTATCAGTAAACTATCCAACTATAGAAATATAGTTGCTTTCCTAATTGATAATTAAAGCATGCTGTACATATGTGAAATTATATATAATATGTACATATACAAATTACTCATCTGCATGATGTATACACTTTTATATATCTATACCTATACATACATGCATACATACATTTATATATGTATAAATGTTGCTTATGCTGTAATCTTTCCACAAAAATCAGTTCCATGCTCCACCTACTCTTTACTATTTTTCCAATCCTAATGCATTGCTGTTTTTAAAAATTAGAAACATATATGACATATTATTTGTCATGCTTACAGTTGTGTCATTTATAAATGAAAATGACAGGTCTAGGAACAATGGAACATAATTAAGATGTTGCTGTGATCTAGCAGTACACATTTTGCTTTTCAGTATATCAGTCTATTGATGGAAAAGATTTTGAAAATTGTCGAGCATTTGTTCTTTGTTAATTCTAATTGAAATAGATACTTGGATGCTTTTTAAGAATTGGATCTTACATTCTATTCAGCTATCAAAATATTTATAGAATAAAGATATTTTAAACATCTATGGTGGTAATCTCTTTCTTTTCTCCTAAAAAAAAGAGTTTTTTTTCTGGATATTCCTCTTTTGTAGCACTGGATTTATTGGCCAAGGTACATCAGCACTTGTAATGTGGGCTATATTGTGCCATATATATACCATGCATACCCACATATATTCTGTAACTAATCTAATCTAAAGCAATATTGCAACAAATGATTTACAAATAATGTCTGAGTTAACATTAAAAATGCTGCCTTATGACACTCTTCCAATGTTGGGGAAAAAATATTTAAATGTTAATGAAAGCTTTTTCAGTGTTTACTTATTCCTGTATTTTATTATTCCTATGCCCTCTAAGAAATCAGCTAAGACAACCAGATCAGTTTACAAAACACTATTGTTAAAGAGTTTAATTCAATACCTTTTGCAGGTCATAGAAACCCTAATGTTGCCCTTACCAGAGAGAGTCAGAGCTTACAGCTGGTAAACTGAATGTAACATCCAATGTAACATGCAGGACTTCTTCTGGTTTGCAAACTTTTCCCTAAAGCAAACTGCTGTCAGTATAATCACAAAACCTGCCAGCAAAACTTTTTTTTTTTTTATTTACTCCATTTAAATTTTATTTACTTGACATTTTGCAACTCATTTGGCTTTTCTGTTGCTCGTTATTTCTTAGCTTTTCATTTGCTTATTTATTATTTCCCTGTTCCCACTTTTGTTCCCCAGACCTTTGTTTTAGCATCATTTGAAGACCTGATTAAAAAGACTGTTTATTTCTTTCCCCAGAAAATTAATGAAGAAGTTAAACAGTATGGAGTTTTGTCAGAGATTCCTATTTCAGGTGTAAAAATTTATGCTGTGAAAGTATTGTATCTTTGCTGTTTGTTCCCCTTCAGATCATTTACATTTCATATAACTACCTTTGTACTGAGGCATATATGATTAATTATACGGGTAACAGTTTGTGAGACACTATAAAATTATAAAATGTTCTAGCACATCCATGATGGGACAAACAAATTATTCTACCATCAATTATTTTATAAGAAAATTAATTTATTAGGTTAGACAATATTATAATGCCACTGATTACTTATATTAGAATCATATACTGATATTCAAGTTTGCTAAGTCTATGTTCTTTTGCTCACTCTGTTGTTGCTGAGTCCTTGATGAGCAGAAGAGCAATTTCTTTGCACAACCCACATGCAGAATCCTAATGCATTTCTAAACTAAATAGAGGGTGATGGCTTAGAGAACTGATGATTAATGTTTTGCTCCATCAGAATATTCCTTGTAACAGCTCATAGTGAGAGCATCTGGAGCTAGAAAATCCTAAAATTAATTGCAGACATAGGATAAGAAGCACTCATCATGATGCAAATTCAGCACCTTCAAGAAGAATATACATGTCAAATGTGTTTATGTGATTGCTTTTGTGTATTTCAGGTGCCACATTCATCTGGGATTCTTTTTATTCTTCTACTAGGAGGCAATAATTTAAGTCTTAATTATTTAAATGAAAGAATGTATTTTGCGAAAGCATGCGATACAGATTTAAAACAACAGTATCTAACTGTGACACTAGATGGCGCTATCTCTTTGAAACAGAGTCCACTGTCCGAAATTACACTTTTGTTCCACTTAAATCTTATTGTGATTTATTGTATTTGAAGAAAAGAAAATAAGAAAAAGGAAAAGCATAAAGATAAAAGGTGAGAAGAAGAAATCAAACTAAATAATAGGAAGATTTATTTTATTGGAAAAAGGTGCTCTCTGTGATTTCAAGTGAATATACATGGAATGGTTTCTTATAAAATGAGAGCTTATTCCCCAGTGATAATTGATATCAAAGTCCTACTTCGAATTTAAAATCTAAAGAAACCTTGGTTTAAGTGAAATTAGTGAACATCTAGTTTTTTCGTTACTAATTAAATATGTGTTCCTGTTTTTCTATCTTTTCTCTGCTGAACTCAGATAAAGAATACTCAACGGGCTAAATAAAATAACCAGACTTTTGTCTTTATTGTTTATATGTTAATCTTACCAGAAATTTGTTCCTATCCTAAGGCCACTGCTCCTTGAAAGCTAACTACTAGATACCTATCCTCTTCTCCTCTTCTGCAGGCAATTGGAATTATCTTTCAAGTTATCTTTCAAAAGATAAAATGATGTGGAAACACATCATCTAAAGCTAGTTCCAAGTAGAACTAAAATCTGAGAGTATTTGTGGATGGAATATTTGCAAGAGGTTACCAAAGTCTGCTAATTAAAAATAATTAAAAAGGTTTCTTTGTATAGAGGTTCAAAACAAGTTCTGTGGATTTATGGAACTTTGGAAGGAATAAGTTTTAGTGAGGTTCATGTAAAATTTTCCGTAGGATGCTTGAGTTTTACAAGAACTTGTCAGAAGCTTAAGAATAGAAACAGGAAAGCTGGCTCAGAAACAAAAAGCAAGTACGCAGAGTTAGATTAGCTTTCCCATGAATTAAATACAAGCTTTTTTTTTTTTTTTTTTATTTTCACAAAAGCTTTCCACATGCTACTTTCTGTGCCAGATGTCCTTCTTTGGTGCCACATTACCCCTCTTTGAGTCCACTATTCAGTGGACTGACAATTCAAGAAGGTCACTCTTGGCTACGACTAAGTGTGCCTCAGTATTTTTCAAAGCAAGTAAGAAAGATAAGCAAATCCATAGCTCATTTCTTTACATTTTGGCAAAGCTATCGGTGCATGGCTAGACTGTAAAACCAAAAGTGTACCACATTGTGATTCTCCTGAAGAATATCTTTTCATTTCTGCAGCTTCTAAAAGTTGCTTCTATCCATTTTCCACATACTTTGTAATTTTCAGATAGGCCCAAATTCCTCACTTCATCAGCCCATTTCCCACCCCATTCTATTTTGCAATGGAAAATCTGTTATTGGTGGACTCCATCTTTCATTATCCACCTATATGATTACTGTAGAGAATTATAATGAAGTACCTAAGTTTTGTTTTCTGTTAGACTTGGAATCTACCATAGGCACATGGCAGCTCTTGGTCCTGTTGACAGGAATCTTATTAAATGCATGAAGCAGAAGGGAGTTTGGCTGCAGGAAGGAGGAAAAATGAAGCTCAGCTAGGGGGGTCAGCTCAAAAGTCTATTCAGTCCATCTTAGTGCATTTGCAAGTGCCATTTATTTGTCTGAAGAATGCAGATTTCAGCCAAAGATTGCTGCCAATTAATAGGTGATGGACAATAGCAATGGATTTTTAGCCTTCTACTGGCTATTTTGAATATCACTTTTTCTATGGACAGAAGAAAGTGGTAATAACAATAACAACATCAAGAACAGTGGTCTCTGCTCCACCTAATCAATATATAGCACCTATTCTGAGATTTTTATAAAAATTCAGAGGCTGTATGATATAAAATGATGACCCTCTTCATGCAGTGTTCTACAGCAAAGAAAATGATTCAAATTTTCATGCTCTATCTTACAGAATAGAATAAAATATGCTGAAATATTTATGAAATAAAAAACTCCAGAGAGTTTGATGGAGACAGTTCTGAGCTCTCCAAGGCTTCATCACTATGAATTTCTAGAATACACTACTGTCTCTTCTGGCATACATTAGCATGAGACACAGAGAAAGGCTCTCCATATTGCTTCCAAATAAATTATGGCTAACCAAGTTATTTGGAAACACGAGGACAAATTCTAAGTAAATGCTGAAGTTCATGAATAAAATACAGGGAGAGGGGATTTAACAAAGCTGAGGAACAGATTTAAATTTCACAGATAACTTTCACCCAGGTTCTGTGCCTCATATAGATGGTCTGATTAGAATACTCATGAATAAAATTTATTAAGCAATGCTATAAGCTTAAAAGTTAACAAAGTTAAAAGCTGTTCACATTACTGGCATGGTTGTACTGAAAGCATCGTGCACGCTACTGACACAGCTCTGCATATGTAAACCAATTACATTAATTTACATTAGATTGCTAAAGATGACCTGAAGTTACAATATAAACAGATTTTAGGGATTGTGCTATGTGCTTCAGATTTAGTAGTGATCTTGATTTTGCTTAGTACTTGCTAGCAGATTCTTGGAAGGTAGCCTATTGAAAGTTGAAAGGGAAAAAAAAGAAAGAAAGTAGGGGGAAGGGGAAGCTTAGTTGTACTGGAAACATATATATGAAAGCAGTCCTCTGGTTTGCAAATACACTATATTTTTCTGAGAGCGATGAATAGCTCTCTGAGGAATAAAACATTTGNTTTTTTTTTTTTTTTTTTTTTGTGATGACATTAACTTAATTTAACAAGCTTCAAACACTGGAAGTAGGTTAACAGGATTAATGTTTAGTTTTAGGTGATTAACTGTTTAACAGAGTACTTGCAGAACAGTCTTACTTCTGATATGTGAGAAGAAATTAAAGTATAATGAAGTCTTGTATGAAACTGAGTTTCTCCTTGTAGAATTAACCTTTCATTAACTATTTAAATAGTAAGCGATGATTAAAATATACACCAATTCACTCAAAATTCCCACTGATTTCATTCCATTAGTTTTATTCCCAGAGATTAAGTTGGCTGCAGAGTTCAGCATAGTTATTCCAGTGACTGACACTGATGAATATCTGAAAGTCCTGGTGAGATTTTTTTGGTTCAAAGTCAAAAGTGATGATAGCATGAGTTTCTCGCCAAAATTTCTGTTAAAAGTACCATAAATCACTCTTGAACTCTGCTCTGAATATTTGTTGGGGTTTTCATGTAATCAGTAAAGATTCACACATGTATTGCAGAAAATTAAAATACAAAGTAGGACCATTAGATTAAGTAATGTAACTGGCATTAATTATATTTGGCATACAGAGAGATTCAACACATATTGAAAGTGGCAAAGGGAAAAACGGCATGAAAATCATTAGCACTATTTTATAAAAGATGATTTTGTTCTTTTGCACATGTCAGTAAGCTTTCTTTCCTGCAGTGATTATGCCACTTATTTCCTTGTAGGTCACTTAAAAATCAGGCTGTAGTTGTGTAAAAGAAGGCCCAGTGGTAGACTGAAACTTTTCTTTCTGATTTGTCCTTTCCCTGCAGATTTAAATGAAACAGGGTTTTCTTTCAAGGCCCACTTCCTAAAATGTGTCTTTTAAAAATTCATGATAATTACTTCTAGATTGTCCAGAACAGCCTCTTTTTTTTTTTTTTTAATCTGTTCTCCAACCCCTGTTAAAATTTAGCATGAGCTATTATCCACTGCATAAAAAAAGAATTAATCCGCTAAGTAGGTCCCAAATAATTACGGCTCAGTTTTTCCAAGAACTGTATTATAAGTCATCTTTCTGAATAGTTGTGGTTTTTTTCAGGCACTGTAGATGCCTTAAGACAAGTGTGATGAATACCTTTCATTCTTGCTAGAGAGGAATGAAGTGACAGCTATGAACAAGGAGATCAGTATATTAAAACAGTACAATTCCTCATATTTGGAATGACACTCTATTTATCCCTGCAAACAGACTTTAAAGTTCTTTGGTAAAAAGAAAACACCAGCTCCATTTTCTTCTGATGGATCTTTTCTGCTTTTGTTCAATTTTATTATGGAAGATTTGTATGACAGTAGCACCAGGAAATGGGAAAGAAAAAAGAGTAAAGGAATTTTTGTGCTCCTAGAATCTAATTTCTTTTCTTGAGCTGAATCCTACTGTTCCTTATACAGTTTCCACATCAAGTCTGTTCTGACTAAAGTGGCTGAAACAAATAAAAAGTCTCTGATATATGAAATAGTGTAAAGCAGCATGGCAGATGAAAGTATGAGTGAAAGCTCAATCAATTAATTACCCCTTGCTGTACAGTTTATTATTTATGAACACTGCCATCCTAAGATTGGAAATAATATTATCTTGCCATTAAACTATATATATAGTTCATTTGCATAATTATTTTATCAATTAAAGTAGATTAAAGATTGTTGTTTCTGAATTTAATTGTAAATTCCTAATAAGAACTGTTTAACAAATAGGCTTGTTCATGTTTCTGTTTCCTCTATTTGTCATGATCATGTGTTACATAAACCTTACATTCTGCCATAATTTGTTAGGTTTACAAAAACATGTCATTTTCTCTAAAGCTTTTTGTGTAACAGATCTTTTACAAAGTAAAGTACTTGCTAACTAGTAGAGGAATCAACTACCAAAAAGGGAAGCACTGCTTTCCTTTCCATGTAATTTTCTTAGCATGCAAAACATAATGTTTAAACTATTACGTACATTAGAAACTGTAGACTAGGAGCCCCTATACCTGAGTCGCAATGAGTTGTTCAAACCAATATAGACTAGGGAATTAAATGATCTTATTTTAGACTTAAGCTCTTATTTTAAAGAATCCTATTACTAGAAAGCAGCTCTTCTTCAGAAATATATATTGTCTTTTTATATTTATAACTCATATGTTATAACATGGAACCAAACCTACCCTGTTTTGTCAATCTGGCCTGTTAACTAACTGGAACTCGCAAGAGCTTTCAAAAACCCTAAATGCAGCAAACCTAAACCCCAGATGCATCATATAAATTTCTGTCTCTGTTTCAGTGGATTTGAGGAGGAGAATTGGGCACCAAACCTGAGTATACATCTATGGACACATCTAATTTTCACAATAATTTGTGTATTTATTGAGGTGTTTATACGGTGTTCTGTTTCTGGAACACAATGTTTTCTAGGGCTTTAAAAGAACACATATCTCAAAAAAAGATAACTTTTTTACAGCTAAGCCTTGGCAAATTTTATAATGTTACTCTTTTATATAATTGCATAAACAAAATAAGTTAATAACTATGATATTTAAAGTGGCCTGAGCAAGCAGCAATTAAAATTCCCGGAACGCTACCTTTGCTGTTCTCTGTGTCAAAAGCGGCTTTGGTTACACTTGAGTGAATAGCAAGAGTCTCCTTTCTTTTCCATATAGGTTCTGAAGCACAGTTAGGAGATCTGTCTTTACAAGTTCAGAAAGACCATTGAATATACCATAACATTTACAGTTTCTATGTTCTTTTAGGTAGATACAGTAGCTTTAAAATACTGATCAGGTAGATGGATTTTTTAGTTTTTTGTGCATTTTTAGTTTTGTTGGAGAAAGCACAGAAGACCTGGAGTGCAAGGTCATGAAGTATGGAATCACAAACTCGGTGAATTGATATACATAGCTGTTATGCATAGCAATATATGTTGAAACCAGGCTATTTTCATGAAAGTTTCAATGCTTTTGTTTCCACATTTTCCAAAATATCTTCTTAAGTTCTTTTCAAAATCAGCTGACAGCATGCATGTAGTAGATAAGGAACAAGTTAGAATGATACTTTGTGGAGGTGCTTCAAAGAATTTAAAAGGAAGGAAATGTAACTGGATATGTTAGTTGCTTCCTGTCCCTTGTAGTTATGCCAAATGGGTTTGCTTTCCCCTCAGAGATTAAATTCTCTTCAATAATTACAGCAATTTAATTGAATTTGTATATACACGTAAAATTGCTCTCCTACCCTATCTGTTACATTTTGAAACCATTTTATACAGACAGAAATTTCCCAGAAGCTATTAAGCCTGCATACAATGTTTTGTAATAAAAATTTAAAATATTCCTTTGTCTACATGTTTTAGTCAAGCTCCTGCTTAAATTATCTGCAGGAAAATAATTTCTTAAAAAAAAAAAAAAAAAAATTTCCTCTCCTCCTGGAAAGCAGCAGCTGATGAATAGCTCATATTTCTCCAACACAAACAATTGCAGAAGCAAGCTGCTTTTCCTTGCATAAATGGGAAAGGGTCATAACTGTAGAGATCACTTTGACTGGAGAAAACGGTATTCATCTGCTGAGTCACCTGAACTGGAAGTGCTAACACAGCGAGCTTGTATCATGGCAGGTGAGAGCAATTACCTCTGATCAGGATAAGAACAGGGCAGGAGTGTTTGATGGAGTCTCAGAAAGGAGGAATAAGGTATATGTGTGGTTGCTTAGTGAAGTGGTTAGTCTCTTGCTTTTTCTGATGCTGTTAATGCTGGAGTGAGAGCAGAAAGGAGCTTATGCTGCTGAGGACAGCCCTGCTCCTGGGAGCTGTAGTATCCATTCATTTAGCATCTTAAAAAAAACAAACAACAACAACAAAAAAACACTATTTCCTGGAAAGAAAGCTTTCTTTTTTTAAGGGGTAACTGATTATTGTGGGATTCTAACAAAAATCCATCTGTCCTCTTTTATCAGCCTTAAGAAGGCTATGCCTAGCTTGTTGTGGTGGTGTCTCTCTTGACACAGCTGGACTGACAGCTAGCTGGGAAGCAATAGAGGTGGTATTGGACTTCTGGGAGATCCTGGGTAAAGCGTATGTATGGCTCCTAGGCTCCTATCCACCTGACTGCTATGCTACTAATACCTAATTTGAAATTCTTGATTTTTTTTGTATAGCCTGAGACCCCATGTGCTTATCTGGGGGGGGGGGAGGGAAATACTTGCAGTTTTAAGCAAAAGAATTTCCTTCTCAGTTTCACATTGAATACACAAGTATGCAATATCAGAAATTGGGCCAGTTTTGCTAATTATTCTTTTTCTAATTCAACATTGTTTCTACTTAGTTAAATGATAGAAAACTAAAATAACTAAATATATTACTATTTTAAAATAGTAATCTGTTTTATAGGAAGCACATGGATCATTCACCTCATTTAAAGGCCATGCACTATTGTTGTTCCTACTAATTAATGGATACTCTTCCAGAGTGGAATGAAGACCAACTTGTGGGAAAGGAACGCTGATGCTGGAGGGGTGTTCCCAGCTCTGCAGTTTTCCTTGAATAACATGTGGCTGGTTAATTTCTATAGTATTCTGTCTCTTTTCTATCTTAGGCTTTTTCCTTTAGGTAAGTCACTTTTGGTCATCCACAACATCTTGCAGTGAAGATTATACTGACATGCAGGTAGCATACTCCAGCATATATCTGTGTGGATATAAATTAGGGTGGGAACATTAATTTCCACAAATGTAGGAGATAAGAAATAATTCCTGCATCCAAGTAATGTAGAAATTACTTTTATAGGCTGTATTAAGCTTTAGCTTTAAAAAAAAGACTCAGAAGAGATCCAGATTCAATTGTGCCTGCTATGGTATGTGTATGTCGAAACAGCGAAGGTCAAACATAAGTGCAACGCCAAAACTTGTAGTTTTCCTAATTTTGAGGAGGATGCTTAAAATATGTCAAGATATATTAATTATATTTTTGACATTTTGAGAAAAACATCCCATTTTGTAGTAATAGGGCATTTTTTATTCCTTATGTCAGATACATTGTTCATGAAAATAACAGGAGAATAATTGAATTTGAATTTTATGTTATGAATGACTTTTCAAGAGAAAAGAAGTCATACAACTCATTTCATTAGATATCATAACAGTAAACCGTGTTCTTATATCTAAATGTATTTTCAACTGTTTCCAAACTTCTTTGGAGACTCAGAAATAGATATGTAAACAATTATAGTTACTTATGAGTTACCTTACAGTTAAATCAGGTTGCATTCTTATATGCAATATTTAAATTTGTATAAAATATTGCTTAAAGTGTTCAAAGTGCTATTTTATCTTTGTATTGCTTCCTTTTGTTGAGTAAGAGGGAAAAGAACCTACTCTCTGGAGGAGTAAAGCAAAATTATCTTTACCGAGCCAAAGAATTAACTGTGTTTGTAGAACTTAACTGCAGTGTTATTCCTTAGGCAGCGTGCATGCATTCTTGTCCTTGAGAGTTTCACTTTTCTGTATGTTAACTATTATTTATATTAATAATCAGGGTGAAATATATCTGCCAGATTTTCTCTTTAACCTACTACAAAAGATATTTTTGTCCAAAGAAAGCTTCTAAGATAATGCATATAACCCTTCATTACTGTGGAAAAGGAAGGCCATAGTACTTTAAGTGAGTTGTGTGAGAAAAACTTGCAGTTTGAAAATTGTTTATTCTGACTGTTACATGAATATGTATTTCCAGAAACTGAAATTAGTTTATGAACAGAAGAGATGGTGAATGGACAAATGATAAAAAAAGTATATTAAAAAAAATAGACATAACATTAAATAAGAAGATTTTAATTTAATATTACAAGCATGCAGCATTTTACACAGCAAATTACAGCATACCGGATTAGGATAAAAAGATTAGGATAAAAAATGTTTTATACAAAAGTATAGTAAAGAAGAATGTAGTCTGACAAGCAGAGAAGGTGTACTATGCATTTTCTGCCATGAATTTCTACACTAAAATGCTATACTAGTTTAATTTGTTTTTAGAATTCTCATTACTAATGTACTAAAATTCTTCTGTTGTTTATTCTCAGAACAACAGCATTTCACACCATCTTTCTAAATATCTCTTGCCATTTGTACAAGTTTTGGAATACAGAGGAAGAAGAAATAGAAGAAATTACTAGAGAGCACCTATTTTAGACTGAGGTCTGAACTGAGGTCTTTAGTTGAAGATACAGAAATAAAAGGTGATCCTAGAGTGCCAGGTCACTGAGTTAGTAACGAAAAGAGAATACAGATACTGTGTTTCAGCAAAGCAAAATTAAGACATCTGTGAACTGATAGATAAGACAGAATGTCACGCAAGGGACATGAGTGCAAGGGAACTAGCAGATTCTGAAAGAAACTGTTTTGAACACTTAATGACAAATGGCCACATACAAGGAAGGATGAGAAACTAAGTGGAAAAACAATAGGGTGTACCACAAGAAACTCCTAAGTGATTTGAATGTCAGAAAGGATTAATAGATAAATGGAAACCAAGATATATATGAGATGTATACAAAAGAATAGTCTATGTAGGGATTACAGTGGAAAGATCCAAGTTAGTTGCATGTGGCAATCTCATTCTTCTCTGTCTTCTAAAAAGTGACATGTAATAGAAAAACAAAGTGAAAATCCGTTATTGGAGTGAAAAAAATATAAATAGGATTAAGTTATTTACAGTCTTCTCTGGTTTAACAGTAGGTAAATAAATAAGTTTACTTTTAACTAGATGCATAGCATTTTCTATAGGGTTTAGGGCAGCAGATTAATTAAAAAAAATACTAAAAATACTTATATAAACTGAACATATGTATAAGATATCAAAGGTGTCTGTGAAGTACTTAAAAAAACAAAAACAAAAACTATAGTGTGAGAACAGCCTGGGACCTCAAGAAGGCGAGTATCATACTTCCCTTAGAAAAGGAGGAAGACAGTGTGTGTGTGTGTGTGTGTGTGTGTGTGCGCGTGCGTGTGTGTGTGTGTGTGTGCGCGCGCGTGCTTTTACACCAGTCAGTCTAACTTTGATATTTGGAAAAAGGGGAAAAAAAATATTTATGTTCACTTAGAAGATGACAATGCATTACACTTTATTTTAGATACTTGTGATAACACTTTGGTAAAATGAGTTTATTCAGGGGAAACTGTGCCAGCTCAAAACAAATCTCTGCTTTCATAGAATGAACAATACAGCTGACTGCATTAGTGAGGTGGACACTTCTTTCATTAGTCCAGTGACTGCCTAATAGATACTTCTGATAACATAACTTGGAAGTGATGTACACCACTCCCCTAGCCCCCAGGAGAGGGTTTGAACAGTGAATTATCACATCAAAGATGGACAAAATTTTAACTAATATGACTCTGAATACTGTTTTTTATTTATTTATTTATTTAAAAATATTGTGTCATTCTCGGTGCAATCTCTCAGATAGCTTCTTTATATGATTAGGAGTACTTAGGGACTTTAGCCATCTGCTTCATTCTTGAATTGTGATTGGGCCCTCCCTTAATGCATATGAATTCAGAATATGTATTCTGAACACTTCCTTAAACTTAAAAGTAGATAAGCAGAGAATTCCCAGAACTGATTCCAAGGAAAAGATGAATTGTCTCTACAGGGCTTTTCTTTTGGATCTTCTGGATCACTTTTTTTCCAATTTAGGTTAGTAAAATTCTAATTTTCATATCTATCATAGACTTCTAGATCACAGAGAACATTCTACTTTTCAAATTATTGAAAAGAGAGTAAACGGAGAATGGGAAGCACAGTGGACTTGGAATGACCTCTCTGTGTCTGTCCTATGTCTCTGTGGAACATCTCAACCTTGAGCCTCAGGACAGCTTGCGTTGAGGAAGTCCTTGCTAAACAGATTCTTTGCTGTTAGAATATGTGCAAATCTTGCTGGCAAAACACAAAATGAAAGTCTTTTCATCCTCACTATTGCAGAAAATCAATGATGTTAATATGTTTCTAGATTCCATTCTTCCACCATGAGAAGATAACTCTTATCTAAATATTTTAAAGAATATCCAATATAAAAAAATCTTACAAATAATCTTCTTCCTTTAAAGATATATTCTCAAGGATTTAGCTAATGTGGAGAACCCTGTGCTGGAATTATCAGACTCATTCTGCATGGGAAGCCCAGGTACTAAAATTTGGTTTTAGTTTTCATTTGGGAGGCCTGATTTATTTTTATTTTTCTGCTCATAAATATATAAATATGAAGTAAAAATGAACTTTAGAATTTCAATAAAGTTCAAAAAAAATTGGAGGAAAAAGAGGAGACATTAATGAAGTAACATCATGAAAGAATTTCACTAATATCCTAACTGGCTCCATTTTTGAAATCCAAAACTGAAGGAAGTAAAAACAGTTTTTCATGTCTTTGTTAAAATCTAAGAATGACAAAAATGCTTTCTAGTGTGCTTCTTTTTAAAATATTTGCTTTTAAAGTGAAGAGGCAAGTATTTAGTTTTTGTAGAACTTGTTATTATTTCCAGTTTAATTGACTTTATCTAATGTGCTAAAAGAAGCATAACAGAAAAAATGAGTTGTAATTAGGAGTATTATTAAAGCTGTTATTTACCATTACCTATAATTTAAAGGTGTTATCAGTTGTTAGTTCATAAATTAGGTCTTTGTTGCCTTGTCATGTATGGCTCTGTTTATAGCCCACAATTATAGCTGTGGCTGACTTTCTATAGAAATCAGAACAAAATATAGGTCCTGAGGACACAGAATCTGTTCACAAGTGTATAATATAAATTACAGTGAACAAGAAAGAAGAAACTGAAATCCGTTCTTGCCTAAAGCCTTAGTCCCCTGGCAAGCCCAAACACTGCAAAAGTTGGTACAGAAATCTCTTTGGGCAGACAACAGTTTGTGTTTATTGCTCTGCTTGTGCTGAACTCCAAGTTAAGATGGTTTGGCATGTGCAAACACATTTGCCTGTACTGGAATTCTGTTATTCTGTTCTATATTTCTTTTGTTTGTAAAAAATAAAGTCTAGACTTGCATTCCTTGTACTGGATGTGCAAATCCCATTCTTTTAACTTTTTTTTCTTTAAATATTCAAAAACGAAATATTAAGTGTGTTTCACTTCAGGCAGCATGACAAACTGGTTAAAGTTTATGTTGAAAGAGTGTTGGTTTGCCCAAAGGAAATATTTATTGTTCCACAGCTGTCCACTGAGCAGTCTGTAATCATTACTACAGATCTCCATCTCCTCCTTCTCAGGAGAAGCACTGCTTGACACGAAGTGCTACTTTAATTTTCATGTCTATGTCTGAGTATGGAATGTAATGTTGGATGGATTCATCTATAGCTGTAATTTTATTTAAGTGCTATTCTTCTGCGCTCTTTTTGTGTTTGTAGTTATATTTTCAACTGTCATGAAAACAAGCATCTCATCAGAAAGCAACCAAACAAACCAAAAAGTGTGTTATGCTGCTATTGTACAAAGTGCCTGAGAAGTTTAGAGATTTCATTTTAATTTTTACTTAAGACTGGTGTTAGTTGAACAATGGAAACACTGTCATATGTCTTTATGGAATATCTGTACCTGGAAGAAAAAGTGCCAATTTTCCTACTACTATTGACATAAAAAAAAAAAGGGCTTTGACTTCTTGTTTTCTTATGCTGTACTGTCTATGACAAGGTATGTCTATGACATACTCTCTTTTAAGATATTCCCTGTGTCGGCTTCCATATGTAACTTGTAATGGAAGGCCTGCTTTTGGGAGCATGTCTTTGTGTCTAGCTACTTATGACTTTTTCTTTTGCTTATTCAGTTGACCTCATATTTCAGCAATATGTCAGGTGGTGTATATGAAACAAATATGTACTTGCATAGTTTGCATAATGGTGGTTTCACTGTGGTCTAATTGTCACCTAATGCTCAAAGGAACATCAAAAACAATTATATCAAATACACCAAAACAGTTGCAATGAAATTTGATGACTTAAGTGTTCATTTATCCTGAAAGAGATAAATCTTTATTTAAAATATTAAATTTGCAAGGAAAACTGTGTGATTTTATTTCTTCATATTTTTTCTTCACTCTGTACCCAAGACAGACTTACCTATTCATTATAGGTGTGTATATTTTTACTTCCATCTGATATTGTGCCCTCTTAAAAATTATAAAATAAATAAAATACAAATGTATACTAAGAATGAGATTAGAACTGTATTTTTTCTTGTATTATATAGAAGATTTAAATAGTTAACATTATAGCACTCTGTAAGAAAATCCTATTTGTCAGAGACCTTGTATTATAATTTATGATAAAAAAAAAAAATAAGCACTGCATGATTTAACTCAAAACTTTTCAGCCCCCCCTTTTTTTTTATTAATTTTGAATTGCTCTTTAAATGTTAATGAGAGTCTTGCTTGAGTGAATTCCATTAAGCATAATATAAGCACTTGCACCAAAAACAAATTATTAATGGGAACTTTTTTTTTTTTTTTTTTTTTTTTTTTTTTTTGGTATACTTCTATTTATCTGGTTAACTAGTGAAAGTTGCTTACATAACATTCTCCTACTTTAGAAAGACATGAAAAACGCAATTTGGAAAGCAAATTTTCTGGTGTTTTCCTGGTCAGCTTTAGCTGGTCTGCTCAAGCATCTGCTCTTTCATTCAGCTTGTTACCTCAGTGTTAGAACACTTACTGTACAACAATGAAAATACCATTTGGCACAAGCAAATAGGAGTAGCTGCAAGCAATTCATAAAATCATGTTTGCTTTCTCAACTTCCATCGCGATTTCATATCGCATGTCCTCTTGACCTTCTTCAGGCATTTCTTTCTAATCAAAACGATGTACCTTTGATCAGAGCATCCTTTATTCTCACATATGAGTCAGATTCCACCCTTACATCTTTGAAATCAAATTAATTTTAAGCTTATATGCACGCCATACACACCCTAACTATTTGACAGGTTCACACAAGTTCTCACTTTAAGTTCATTTATTTTTGAGCACTTTGCTCCTCTTTTATCATCCCTGTAGCATTTGGAAGATCTTGCTTGGAAATAACATTTGGGTGACCACAGACGCTATATCTTTCTAGTTAATTTAACTGAACATATGCTGGGAAAACTTTAACCCCTATGTCTAAATGCAGTGGAGTTGGGTTCATGTTGATAAGATGGAGGGAAATAAGAAAACAGTGCGGGGCTGCAAATACCCAGCAAAGCATCTTGTAAACTCTTGTTTAAACAGTCCTCCCAAAGCTCAGTTTGGAGAATTATGCAAGGAAACTTGAACTGGAGTTGGAAGACTCTGATCATCCATTGCTCAGAGTATCTTTATTTTACAGCACTTCCAGGCCAGTTTCCACTTTTATGTATGTGAAAAGCTTGGGAAAACTGTGTGACTTCTGTGTGTGACTAAACCCTGAGTAGGTGGCATTTTTCTGCAGTTGACTAAACAGTTCAGTAGAGAAGGTTTTCCTTGGCACAGTCTTCAGCAGATAGTGATCATTCCAGACCAATTTAGCTTGTGAATTCTGTCAAGATTGCAAAGCCTGAGGTAGCAGCTATTGGTTATGTTATGCAAAACAATTTGTAATGGTCATACTGGCATGGAAGATGGACTTGGGCAAAAGGCCTATGGGAATTCACTAAGCTGCTCCCTTAGTGAAGAGAGATATTAAATGGTGTAACTTCTGTTTTAATGTAACAAGTCCTGGTGAGAAGGGATGATGTAGGAGGATGTAACATGAAGTCTGTATTTTCTTATGGTCAGAATTAAAGCTTCATTTGAGAAGACTTGCCCTTTTCTGGAACAAAGTTGCTACCATTCTTGAATACTTGACAGCAACATAATTAGAACCGCAAATCTGACATAATTTCTTTCTCTAACTATTATCAGGAAGGCAATCACGTCTGCCTTAAGTAACTTCTGCAAGTCTGAGCTCTTGCAAGGCAAGTAATCATTTGCATACTTATTAATGCTCACATTTTTCTAAGTCTTCCCCCCCCTACTTAGTTAGCTCTAGTAGTGTCAGTGCAATCTGTAATAACTATTCAGATACCTGAAACTGACCACTTTTCAAAAGCAAAAATATTAATAGTTTTTCTACCATACTTTACAAATTCTACTTTGTCTATCTTAGTAACTGGGAAATTTCAAAAAGGGAGTAAGTGGACTTTATGACAATATGATAGATATCCTCATTGAAATAAACTTGAATGAGTGAAGCTTCACTAAGCTTAGAATTTCTTTTCCACACACAGCTGAGAATTGCTGTAACATGCTTGATTAAAAGAACAAATAATTCCCTACAGCCTAGAAACTGCTTTTTATTATTTTTGTTACCTCTGTCTCTTACCTCAGTTTGTCTCTTGATGCAATAGAAATATAAACAGTAGACAGAAAATACACATTTATCAAGTATTAGATCTTGAATACTAAGGAATATTTGATTCAGGCAGGATATTATCTGCATTTATGCAGCAATCTAAATTTATTTTCTATTGGTATCCTAGCTCAATTTTAACACTCATTGAAGATGATCAATAAAAGCAGAAGGTGTTTTCATGCATTAGAAGTTAAGTCAATATATAAGATGTTCATAACAAATATTTACCAAGAATGGGTTAAGAGCTTATTTTCCTTTACTTTCTAGGGAAGAGTTCCTCCATCTTTAAAACAAAACAAAACAAAACAAAACAAAACAAAAAACAAAAAACCTACAAACAACCTGTCCTTTAAATAAATGTACTTATGATGTAAGCCAATTTTCCACCAAAGATGAGTCAATCTTTATCTTCTTTGAGCAGTAATACTAAATCCAAATCAGTTTCGCAACCTGTTCTATCTCTTTTGCACCTTCTGATCTTCACTTACTCCTACCACCCACCTAATAATGCCAAGTGCTCTCTCCCTGTTTCTGGCCAGGGCCTGCATCTTCTGAGACAGAAGATGTGAAGTAATTAGATGTGGCATTGTTGCTAAAGACTGAAAATAACAACTCTACAGTGCTTCTAGAGTAGGACATTTAAATCCAAAATGTTCTGTATCATACTCTTAGGAGTCACTTTCTGCCTCATTATTTTCAAGGGAGTTGCCATGATGATCTGAAAGCTGTCATATTTTCAACATTTTGTGAATATATATTTATTAGTACCATATAATTACAGTACTCATTACCAAAACACCAAGTAATACTACTTTTCATCAGTAACAAAATGTATTAAAATTCCAAACGCTACCTTATATCAGAAACAAGAGGTATTCAAATTCTTCACATGTAAATGATCAGGTAACTACCATGAATCAAACTATGTATTACTTTAAAACATAGACACACGCCCATCCCAGAACAAAATCAGAAACAAAGAACTTTATGGATATCTTGCCTGATTAAAAAGAAACTTAAAATGTAACATTTAGGATTCATTCTGTGGTTGCTAAGTTTGTTATGGACTTGCTATTAACACTGACAGGTTTAGTGCAACATTACAATTTTATTCTCTGTTTTCCTTGGGGTTTTTTGTTTGTTTGTTTGTTTTAGCAACTTGTACCAGCTGACGTATTATTTATTTGAGGCCACTTATGGTCTTACCCTATTTAAGCTATTTCTCTATGCTGGTAGCAGGAGAGACAAAACTTCATGTATGCTAAAGGAAGAGTGCACATTAATGTGAAAGAAAGGACTGGCATAATGTGGGATTGTCTAAGAGGTTTACTCAGTGAGCGACCCTCTGCTGATCAAGCAGATGAAAGACAGGTAGCACAACAGCACCCCAGACTCAATCTGTGGTTAAATACATAAGAAATTACAGCAGTAATATGGCAATCATACTGGTAACACTTGTCATGGAAGTGTGTTTTATAGCACACGTACTTAGGACTTGCACATGAAAGAAAGGGAATTCAGCTAATGCTATTTTCCTTAACGTTATCTGATAATGGTCTCAGTGGTGACGCATTTTCAATTATGATTGCATTTTGTGCTGGATATAATTACTATTCATAAATTCGAAGTATAGGTAGGAACATTGTGAGAACACAGTCTGATCTGCGTAGCATTGGCCAGAGAGTTTTCATCAATTCTTAGTTGTATCAGGGCACATCTACTGAAGAACACATAGTTCTGGCTAAGATTTATAGCAATGAATGAGAATTATTATAAACCATAATATTTTTTCCAAAGGTAAATTATTCTCAGTGTTAAAAAATCATTCCTTATTCCATGTTAGAATTTGTCTGGCTTCAGTTTCATGTCATGAGATGATGTGTCATTGTTTGCTACAAAGAAGACACAACTTGAAGAACAGATGCTTCTACGGGAGTCTAATAGAGTCACAGGGAAAAATAAAGTCTGGTGAATTTATTTTCAGGTCTATCTATGTGACATCATAATAAAATTTATTTATTTATTTTAGCATTTGCATTATTCCATAAATATTGAGATGAATGTACAAATGTGATTGTTATCCTAAAAGAAAACTTACAGACTTGAGAAACAAAAGCTGTTTTTTATTTTTATCTCAAATAAAGCTTTCAGCCACAAATTACAGTAAAATATGACAAATAAATAAAACTTTTACAAATTGATAGATCACAGTGTCTTTCCATAAGCATCTTACCTTGAGACTTTATCTCAAGAATGAAAAATATTACATTAAAAATATTTCAAAAACTTTGCTGTGAAGCTTTTTCCAAAAGCAGTCTCCAAATCAAACTCTGTCTCTTAGCAATTCTGTATATTAGGAAAGTTTGAATTAGATCTTAATGCCATGGCTCTTAGAATAATCTTTATCAGTTCTGTAACTTGTTTAGTTTTTACTAAATGTCCCAAGAGATAGAATATCTCTCACGGATACTTCACATTGAGTTTATCTTGCTAAGCAGATCCAGTTGTCCTAATGCTGTTAGATTCAGGCACAGATAATTTCATTTAATTTTCGCAATGTTTTCTAGATCAAATTAACCACTGCTGTAGACTCATGAAAACCTCAAGTTTATACCAGACTTTTATTCTACCTATTCTAAAATATTTAATAAGATGCCTCTATACCCCTGCTCCCCCCAAAAATAATCTGTCAAAAAAAAATGGTCGGATAGAGTTCACATGATTTTTATAGTAATTATCAGTAATGATTCACCATTTCCTTTGGTAATAAGAACTGGAAACTTTCAGAAACATACTTGACTATTAAGATCTCAGGAATTCAAGTATTAACTCAAATTCTCTACAGACATCCCATATTCTTTTCCTGATCCCAGCACACTGAAGTTAATTTGGGTTTTGACAGCAGTTTTAATGGATATAGGCAAAGGCTGTTCAACTGATGCTGCACAACTCACATCACCAAAATAATTCAACACAGTATTATAAACTTAAGAATATTACAGTTAAACAGAAGAAAACACCAAAACTGGAAAAAGAAGAGGAAAGATCAAACTTCTCACCAACGTCCTTTACTGATAATGTGTTCTTTAGCTGAAAATAGCCAAATGTTCTTAGGAAGGAGACAATGCTATATATTACTAAAGACAGTAAAAAGTAGAGAAACCCTCTCTACACAGAACAAGCAAATAAAATCACTGCTAATCTGATATGGAGGAGATATTAATTTCTAACTCAATATCTAGTGACTGAGCGTATCAAAGTATATGAATAAGACACACCAGCCAGGCAGCTGAGAAGGGTCTCAGTGCTGCCAAGAGCACAAGCTCACCTAACGCTCTATCTCGTGTCTAGCAGTAGTCAGGCTCCAAAGCGGCAGAGCAAGGTGAGGAAAGCAAGTGAGCAGGAAACCCTGATGCATGCAACTAATTATGAACAGAATAAACAAATCAAATTAAGCTGTGAATATGTTTCCTTCTTAGCCATCTGCTGCCTTCCTTCTTAAACAGCAAATGAATCAAAGAATAAAGTGTTTAGAAAAAAAAAAATACAGCCTGCAGACACAACAGTGAATATTACTGGTACATTCATTTGATTGTTGCAGGACAGGATGTGTTGTCTACTGTTTTATATTTTTAATTTATGGCTTACCCTTCTACTCAAAAAGTAATAAAGAAGAAAATAAGTTAACTGTAATTCTTCAGAGATCAGGAATATTTCTTAAAAAGAAATACAGTCACAAAACATTCCAGGTCATCTACATTAGCAACATGCATGGTCATGATTGATGTTTAAGATTGAAGGCCCGTAGATATCAGTATAATGAAAATAAACATACATTCATATGCCAACCACTGTATTTCATTTCACAGTAACTGCAGGCAACACTTTATTTCAGTGAATAATCTTCTGTTCATTTCTGCTGGCTCTTAAATGTTATGGAAACATTTCCAAGACAGTAGAGTTGAAATTAGCTTGCATACAAAAGCTAAAAAAGCTAAAAAGGCAGCACAGTACTCATGAGAAATCTATTGCTTTCTCCTTATTGCTTGCTTAACACAGCTTTCATGGTTGGCACAGCTTTCATCTTCTGTGGTTTTTGGATCATTGTCCAAAGATGGGAGTGAAAGTTTTGTTCAGCTCTTGTTTTTTATATTCTGAGTCTTTCCAAAGATTCTTAGATCCACTTGGTTTCTATGGCAATTCAAAGAAATTACAGAAAGTTGCTGCAACAGTCACCCTTCAAAGCAGAATTAAAGACAAAGAGTAAAAAAAAATCCTCAAGCTTGTGTATTCTTGGCAAGGAAAGTTTGAATTTAAAGCCAAATATGATTCAAAACAACCCAGTGAGTATGGTTTGTTCAGTCCTATGGCCTTACAAAGCATTATAAATCCCTCCTATATACTAACTACCCCTCCTTTATTATTTCTAGAAACTGAGAATGGAAATTTCTAATTATGTCATGACAACTTAGGAAACATCATCAAATGCCCTTTGAATGCTTCACTACAAATTTACTTTCTGTTTAATAAATTTTCTGATGCAATGATATTGTCATTAGCATATCAGCAACACCTAAATACAGAGTGAAAATGCTGACAATAACATACCCCTAGGTCCACCACATTTATGAGGGAGTTTTCTCAATTCTTCATTTGCTAAGTCCAACAATCTTCTAAGTCTAATCAATAGTTTCTAATCATCAAACACTTCAAGGTTGCCCTGAATTCCTCATCACAAACATTTTAGCTAAACTGAAAAGAAGCTTCTTTTCTTCTGCTGTTCTCTAGTAAGCAGGACTACATTTTCAGATCCTGTTTTCTCCTTAGTGGCCCATCACTTCAAATCCAAGGCTATGCTTTATTACATTTTTATGCTTCTTTTCCTCCTCCTTATTTAAATCAAGTTAAAAATTACACTGACTTCGTATTGTGCCTAGTCTATTATGAAGAAATATTTCAGTATCATTTAGTTCTCTGAGAAGTACTACAGATCTTTTTTAAGAATGAATAACTAAATAAAAGCATTTCCAGTTTCATTAACCAAATTTTAGTTTTGATAGGGTGGAGAATCTGATCCAAATGAGTAAGTACAACTTGAGATGGCATCAAAAGGCACTGTATCAGAATGCTGTAATCCTGACAGCTTAGTGATGTCAGTGGAGACATCAATACTTGCTTTGAATTCTGCAATAGAATAGTAGTTACCTCTACATTTTTCCTTCTTTCTAAAGTGCTCTTGAAAAGATCTGAGCCCATATATGCTATATGAACCAAAAGATAGAAATTCCTGCGGAAAACAAAAACAAAAAGCCTACTATGGAGAGTTTTTCTTTCGTAGCGCTATGTATAGCAGGACGTGCATAGTAACCCATACTAGCCATAGACATCGAAGCATATAGTTTCTTTGTTGCTTAGGAATTTTTACTCTAGTATGTCAATAGTTTTCAGACACTGAGTGGATTTTTCTAGTTAGGTATTACCTGTTTTCTTCAATACCATAGCTTCTCTACTGAGACTACCACTGAAAGGCACAAAAGTTAACTGAAATCTTCTGAGGACAATAAAACTGTACCATTTAAGAATACGAGTTTGGTACAATATGGAGAAGTTTACAGTATTTGCCCTCTTTCTCTCCTCACAAATTCCTCACTGGGAAATATAACCATTCTGACATTTAATACAGTGGCTGGCTCAAAGCAATTAAACTTTAACAGCATTGCAGAAGAATGTCAGTGTGAGCTTGAATATTACCTACCCTGAACAACTAGATACCTGGAATCAGTATCAAGTTGGCATTGACTTATGTAGAAATATAAATTCCAATCATTCCTTCCATGCCATTGCCATTTTCATTCCCATGAGTTTAATTATTATTGAACAAAGGGGTAAGTTGTCCTCATCTGTTGCTTTGATTCATTTTGTTAATGTTTAAATTTATTGCACAAATATTTATCAATTGCATGTATGTTAACATTGATACGAATTCACTTGTGACTACAGTGGAAGGAAGAACGGGCCCTACCAGACAAACAAGTTTTAGACTACTAAAAAACAAGTAAATACGTACGCTGCTTTTCAAGTAGCAGCAACTTTTTTCCCCCCATATATCTGACAGTAAATAGCCCCTTGTTTCAAATTACACTTGCAGGCTAGTGCCAGGAATTTTGAGTGAAAATGGCTGCTTTATACTGAACTCTGATTCCGTTTGACCAGGTCTTCATCATTTTAGACAAGCTTTTGAATTCGAAGTGGGTGTTTGTTATTTTATTTAAGTCAATCTCTCTAAAAACAATATGTGAGTGATGTGGGTCTCCCTACAGTGCTGAAGAGTTTTATGGTCAAGAAAGGGTCCGACAATAACTCGCTTATTCAATAGAGAGCTTCCTTGTCTGGTGAATAACAGAGGCTTATGGGACAGCTATCAGCTGAAATGCTTTCAGAGTTAGTTTACTAAAGTTACCCTTATAAAAAAGGATCTCCTCCAAGTTTGTAAAACCAAGTTAAAAAGCTGTACAGAGATGGAGAGGCCATATATTCACATCCCTTATCCAATACCTCTTTTTCACTCTATTGGATAGTGTCTTAACTACTATCTGACAGATCTAGACTGTTTTTTTGTTGTTGTTGTTGTTGTTGTTGTTGTTGTTTGTTTGTTTTTCCTATCATTTTTCTCTAAGGTCATTCCACTTTATATTATTCTTAATTTATTCCATATAATGAAACTGAAGCAAAACAAAAGCATGATAATGGACAGATGAGATGTTCTGCTCTGATGCTGTCCTAAAAAAATACTGTATACAAAGTGGATAAAGATGCCCCCTCTACTCCAACCAATATTCTCCTGGGAAATGAGGCTTCGTGTGTTTTCAGACATCACCAAAACTTGTTTCCAATGTCTTTGGTGATTACTTTAAATACCACACTGCCTGACTGCAGGGGAAACTGCTGCCTGATGTGGATCAAAATTGCTACTTTCAGGTTTCCAGGAGGTTATGTGTCATCTCATCAAAGATTTTGGAAGTCACAGGGCCTTTGAATGCCTAAGGAATGGTAAGAGCTGTGTTTAAAATCCAAGCAAATGCCCTGAAATATGTTTCAGGGTTCCCTATCCTGAATAACTGTGGTTATTATTTGGTGGAAACGTCCTTATGTTTTCAGGTTACATAGGCTTAGTTTCATTGTTTTACACAGCACAGACTCTCATTGGATAAAGCTTCCTATTTCCAGAAGGATTTGAAAAAATGTTCTCTTGCAGCTGAGTGAAAGCAGTGCCTCAGCTGTTATATCTGCAGGGAATAACAGTTGAATAACCATGCCTCTAATACATCTTGCATTGCACGCAAATAATTTTTGTTATGTCTTTGCATTCAATGTTTTCTTTCCATATACATGAGCAACGTTTAGACTTTTCAGGCAAAACATAAGTTTTCAGATGGTGATATTTGTTTATTTGGCTATAAAATTTTTAATAAATCCAAAGTGCTATTGTTTTTACTTCAGACAATTATCCAATGAATAATTTTCACAAGAATGAAACTTCTTTGGTTTCGGTCCTCCATAGGCCGTAATTATCAGGAAGATAGCACGACACATATGTCACAGATGTGACTAATTCTTCCATCCATAAGTTGACATTTGTTGGCACAACCATGTGGCAAATGTTCCTAAATTAGACACACAGGGAGATATCAGTGATGTTTAAACCATTCACGAACAGGAAAAGGCTAATTAATTTAACTGAAATATTCACCCAGCTGCAGCGATAATTTGATTTTTAGGTTACTATTTAATTACTGCTACAAGCAATTAAGGAAATTTGCCTGAAGGATACCATACAGAAGACGACTAGAGTTAATGATAAGCACCATGAATACAATTGACTTTCCAAAGGTGTTGGGAACTGGGAGACAGTAGAAATCCTGAATTTATTTCCATTGCAGTCTGAGTGAACAGTTCTGCAGCTGTTACATGGGGCAGCCCAGTGAGCCCGTCCTTGATTCCAATCTTTCCACTGGGGACAAAACTGGCATAGTTTTTACAACCCGGGTGCATCAGTTATGACTGTAGAATGGGTTTATAATCTCTTTGCTTACAGATCAGTTATCAGCTTCAGTGATAGACAGGTTTCTGCAATGTTTAATTTCGATGTTCCAAAATTCAGGGAAGAAAACAGTAATGAATTTTCTGATCAATAGAGAAGCAATATTTCTGTGGAAGTGGCAGGAAATATGTGGAAAATCATGCTACAATGGTTAAGCAAAAACATTAATTACAACAATTGCACCCAACCTCGAATATATCACTACTAATGTGTTTGTTTAGCAGATAATGGAGCAAGACCTTTTAATAATCAGTGATTCCTACAGATGATCCCTGCTCCGTAATATATTCAATATCTTGTTGGACTTTCATATAGTGTTTTAGACAATAGGACAAGAATTCCCAGATATTAGCACAATATACTTGATTCTGCAGTTTGCATGGTCTATCCTGTTACTCCAGATGTATTTTTAGAAGACAAAATTGGATATCAGTGTACGCAACTAGTCAGAGAATTCTCCAATTACATAAAGCAAAAATTGAGAACTACATAAAAAAAGAGAGGAAAATGTCTCCAGTGAGAAAACAAGGAAGGCATGGCAGAAAGCTTTGTTGGCCATTAGAGGGCTTTACACTTGTTTTCTTTTAGTCTTCTAGTCAATAGCTAGATTTTCCTAGAAAGGTCAGTAAAAAATGCTATTGTTTCCTGTGAGCGTCAAAGGATAACAATGGCATATTTCAGCAGAATCACAGCTGAGGCTATAGACACATTTTTTGCTAGTAAGAGACTGTCACAGCTGCTGAAGTTTTTATTGTTGTGTAGCTAGATCTGAGTGCTGCAGATTCATTCTAATCTGTCTTTTATAGGACTCTGTATACATACAACAAATTATACACATAAATACGGCATTATATATTCTCATTCACATTGTTTTCTTATTAATTTTGTTCTTTCTTCTTTGTGATCTAGGTAATCTAAAATTACATGTTTAGCACTTCTGCCAACAGTTAAAGATAGTATCACTCAAGAGCCTTCTTGGATTTCAGTCTCTACTAGCTGCCTATTCATCTTTGTCAGCTTGAAATCACTTTCACTGATCCATCCAAGCATTCTTCTTATCAAATAGGTATCTGAAAGAGAATACTTAGAATGGTCAATAAAAGCTATTAACCTGTTTTCTGATCTTTAAATAGTCAATTTACCTTTTCATTGTAAGTGCACACCATTGACTATTTAACTTTCTTGATACCAAGGGAGACTTAAGATGTTCATTTCCTGTTATGCTCAATTATTTATACTGTGAAAAAGAGGAAAATTCACTTCCAGGCTTTTTACAAAAATAGTTAATGTCCAGGCAAGGCTGTCTGTCCAATTCTCATTCCAATATCTATAAATAAAAATAAGCATTCTGAGCAGAGATTGACAAACATGTCAAACTTCTGTATGTCTGTATGCATGTAAATCTTGAAGTACTTAATCCATGCTTTTCTCTGAAGCCCCAAAAAGTCTAAAATCTAGCCAACTGGAAAGAATATTTCTTAATCTCTGAAAAAAAAAAAAAAAAAGCTCTGGTATGTAAGAATTATTATTTGTTTTTCCAGACAAAAGACAGTTGACTTCTTCCTAGTAGAAATTTGAAATTTCAACTTCAGACATGCAGTTTTTATCTACTTTTAGAAGGGAAATCAAAATGAAATATCAAATGTGCAAATAAAATATGGAATGTGCAAATAAAATATGGAATATTTTATTTAGTTTTTGAACAACAACAAAAAGAAAAGCAAACAAACAGACAAAAACAACCTCTAAAGCATCCTGCTGCCTACATGTTGTCCTAGCCAAGTGGCTTCTCCTACTTTCTAATATTTTGTTAAATGTTTAGTGAACCATCTGACAGCTTAATACAGAACCTCTTGAATATTCATACTCATGTCCAGATCAATAATTTGATCATATCTGAGTATAAAGTAAATAATAAAATAAATTTATGTCAGTGGTTTGATGCCAAATACCTAAGTCTAAACTCTTATCGTCCAGTTCAAATACTGCAGAACAGACCATGGAATGAGGGGAGAAGTCATCCTATTTAAGAGAAGAAACTGGGTGTTTTTGCTTTGTATTTGCTGAATCACCAACACAACAGGGGGGTTGAATATACAAGAATCATTTGACCCTGAACAGCTTTTTTCTTACATCAACTTAAACCAGCTCTTAAACTGGGACCTAAGGAAAGAAAAGACAGGCATCCTGCATCCTTCCTAAGTGGCTTCCCCACGGGTTGTTTCTGGGTGCAGCATTAAATGCCTCCTTGCAGCTGGCTTCCAGGAGAATGTCCTTTCCATTAAAGGTATTTTGCAAAGCAGAATCTAAAAGAATACTTGAGCCACAACCTAAAAGCTACAAATGGCTCCTTCAGAAGTTTCTAACAAGCTCTTATCCTCACTCAGCCCTGCTGGGTGATGGCAAAGCATTTATGATAAAGCAAGGTGGCTTTGTCATCATTAAAAAAAAAAAAAAAAAAAAAAACTTCAAATTTCTGAATGGCATATGAATGCATCATTTTCCTCACTTGCTTGAAAATTTCAAGATATAATTAGAGCAGAAGGTGGCTCTGTTTTCCTTATAACTAACTGTCACAGAAAAGGTAGAGAATTTTTCTAGTATTCATAGTCTGCAGATTTCTGCAGACTGCCTCAAAGCTTTCAAGTCTACTATACACTGACACACAAATTGCAAACCATAGAGTAAAAAAGGGTTTAGAAGATATCATTATTGAATTCCTTATCTCTATAACTTTAAAAAAATCCTCAAAGTAACAATTTAAATTGATCTCTAATTCTTACATAGGAAATATTTGATAAAAATCATAACGTAGAAAATTGTTCGGATCTGATAAGTGATCACTGGAAATTTATAATTATAAATAATCAGAAAAGAGAACTAGTCACAGTTTGTTTCAGGAAACAAAGACTACTGCAGTTGAGATTGATCTTTATTTCAGAAATAGTATAAAGTAAAATCCAGGTATTATTCAGTCTTACTTAGTGTTTTAATCAAAAGTTTTACAATAAAATTTGCATCTTATGTAACTTGAGCTGTCTAAAATTTATTCATCTAGAAGCTATGTTATTTCTCCAGATGATATAATTTATCTTATTACCTAAGTAAAAATTGTAAGATGTCAAATATTGCAATCCTGCCTCATTTCTATGACCCTACAGAACAGTTGCATAGATATGCCCTGCACTGCTGCTCACTATGAGTATCTTAGAAGCAGACATATACATAAGTTAATTATAGGCTCAGATTCTGAAGGCTATTAAACACACTTACCTGCTAATCCTTATATTAACCAAATACATTTCAGTTCTTCAGTGCTGTACAGACATGAGCTGTGTCGGTTTAGAATGTATTATAAAGTGTTTTTAACTGGAACACTATTCTGAAATCTGGTACACATAATCAGCTACCATTTTTAGCTTTTTACTTTTGCAGATGGGTATGCTAAGATTCTCCAAGAAAATGCAGTGGGGTAGCTGTTGAAAACACACAGTTTTGCAGTTTGCAAATTATCTCCTAAGGAGAGGGTCTTTTTAATTTTTTTTTTTTTTTTTTTTTCAATAAAACAATAACTTCATGGTATCCTCACCTTGAAACCTAAATTATATAATTACTTGAAAACTACAGGAAAGTAAAATAAAAAGCTTTAACATTACATATGAAAACATAAAATATAAATGGGTTAAGATCAAACTCACAATCTTTAAGGAAAGGTAGCATTACATTTGTACAAATTTTGTTGTATTCTGTTGTTCACACACCTTACAGCAAAGCTTAGAATCATAATGGTCAGGTGCTAAGGTGCTATTTTTTCTACCTAGCAGACTTTTGACAACTGCACTAAGATATGCCTGCTAAACATGTATCAGAGGTCTTCAAAGGACATTGACTTTTGCATAAAGGTTTGGCCACAACCCTTTGATAACAAAGGCCAATCATTTTCCAGGACGACCACTCGAATTTGGGAACAAAAAATACTTTTCAATTACACCAATGGATTTTTTTTTTAACATAGTTAAAACAACATTTTCTTTCCCTAAGAAGCAAGTAACTGAAATTGCTGAAATGTATTGAAAAAAAAAAATCAGGACTAAAATTAAATGTAGAGAACCTTTAGAAAAATTAAAATAGAGAAAGCCTTATATTTTCCAGCTTAGTATTTTAGTGCTCTCACTTATAACACCTACAGTAACGTAAATGTGAAGAAGTATGGGCAAGTCAACAAGATTCTTCCTATCCTAATTTTATTTCTTGATCTTTTTTACAACCTCTTTCCTCATCAAATAGATGCACATACTACAGTATTTTAGGCTCAAAATTACTTGAAATATGCAGACGGGAACATTTATGTTACTTAAATGAGTATTCTGTTTTAACAAGGAATTTAAAATGCATGCCAGTCAAAGGAGAGAGTGGTATTCCTCAGTTACATCCACTGTTGAGATACATCGTGGGAAAAACAAATGGAGTTCTTGTCATAAAGATTCATTTACTCCTGTTGTTTGCTAAGTAACAGAGCTGTGGCACAAAGCTTTCAATATGCAGTGAATTTTCTTTTTCTTTCCGAACTCCATGATCAGATAGCTGTCATGCTGTATGTTTTATTGGATTATTTTATATTTAAAATTTATATAATAATATATTAAAGATCAAACCCTGACTCCATTAAAAACTTTCCCTCTGACTTCCTTAGTATAACTTTTTGTGCATAGCAGAAGTGTCTGAAAGCTCAATCATGTATTATGCTTCTGCTAACAGCACCAACAAAGAAAAAAGGCTCTTTTAAAAATCCTGTTATCTACAGCTGTCCATATGGAAATGACTTTCCAAAATCAAGTCAGTTTTATATAAGAATAAACTGTCCTTATATTGTAATAAACTGCTAGAATGGGTCAGTGTTATCTTGCCCACTCTTCTGTCCTCTGCAGCGACCAGTGGTGAACCCTTAGGGAAAATAAAGAAAATAGGCATATACAAAGTGGTTCTTACCTTCAGCTCCTTGTAATCAGCTGTTCAGGTACTTCCAAAGTCAGAAGGTACATCCAGCTATGCGCTTCTGACTTGCCCAGGCCTATTTTAAATCTATATGCTTTTGTGTGTGTGCGTTGCTTATAATAACCCATGGCAACACTTCACAAGTTTGCTTTTTTTTTTTTTTTTAATAAATATCTTCTTTCAGATTGCTGCTTCTTATAATACAGGTATAGGAATACCCAATGAAATGATTAGCTTGCAGGTTTAAAATATATTATCCTTTTCAAATCATCCTCTCCATAGAACTTACGATTTGATGGATTTCTGTCATAACTTTCTAATTTCTTTTTTTTTCCAAATTTGGGAGCCCTAACAAACTTAATCTCTACTTAGACAGACGCCATTTGTTACCTATGAACATACCGCTTACCCTGCCCTCACTATTCTGTCTAATTGAAATTGGATGAAAAAAAAAAAAAAAAATCCTGTAGAGCTACTATAGATGCTTTCTATTAGGCAAGACAGAGAAAACAGTGGATATAGAAGATGGAGGTAAGGGAAATAGAGAAGACAATATTGGACAGCACAGTGCTGTGACTTCTCCCATCCTCTCAAGAATTTCCTTTCTGTTTCCTACAAACATAACAGCATTTACAGCAGCTACATGCTTTCTTGTCCTTGGAGGGTAGACACCAGTTATCTTCATGTTCTTTTATAGCTTGAAAGTAAGTGATTTCAACTGTCAGGCAAATTACCAACAAGATCCATTTATGTCAGTAGTTTTGGAGTCTGAGTTGGGAGATTAGGGAAGTGGTAGAATTCAGAAAGAAGAATAAAATCCATAAAGATTGGGAAAGGAAAGGAAATTCAAGAAAAGGCACTCACTGCTTGGTTGCTTGTGTTGTTAAAGAACACAAAAAGAACTGCTTTCTCCATATGCAATAAAAGACTGAGCAGGACATAGATACCAAAGAAGAACAAAAGGGTCCAGATAAATTCGAAAAGATCAGCAGGAAAATACCCTTATTAAAGTGAAAGTTATCATTCTGAGCATTCACTTGCAAGTCTGAATACATGAAATCTGAAATACATGTTCAGCCAGGTGTGTAATGTAGGTATAGGGAGATTTTCTTACCCAGAAAATCTAGAAAAGGATATAATATAACACAAGATGTGTAGCAGTATTCAACCTCTCTTTTTGTGTCAGAGATATATCTGAATTGATTTCACAGCTCACTTCTATTTCTAGGCTCTATTGTTCTTCTCCTTTTGGCTGTCTGAAGACAACTGGGCCTTTGCAGAAGGACGGATGATCACACCACAATCATCTTGTGATGTTTCAATACAACCAGGCACCTTTTCTCCAGAAGAAAATACCTTTCCTTTCCTTGAGAAACAGGATGATCAGTATATCAGTTCTAAATAATTTATTTTCTTGCTTCATTACAGGTGGCAGGACTAGGGAAATGAATAGGTAGAAATGAATAGGGAAATGAAATAGGTAGAAAACTCCTGTGACTATTGTCAGACACGTGCATATATACATGAAGATTTCCAAAACTCTTAACTCACGGGCATGTAGATTCCAGAGACTAAGACCAATAAAACTTGGTCTAGACATAGTACTGTTTTAGTTTGTATTGGAAACTCAATAGGACAACAAGCTATGTAGTTTAGGAATAAAAAAGAAAGCTATTTTTCCACACACTTTCATTCTAGAGCCAAAAGGAACAAAACCAGAACAGATAATTTACCTAATTAGATATATTTAAATAAATTATTTTATTTATTAAAGGCTTTAGAACTAAACATGTAAACTGAGTATGTTGTAATTAAGCTGCAGTGATCAGCTGGCATATAGGTAAGTGCGTTAATTTATACATATTTTACTACACATGTTTTGTCTGTAATTGCATTCATTTTTCTCATGTGTGTGTACTATGCAGAGAGTCTGGGAAACTGAAAAGCTTCTTTGTTGACCATCTTATTTAAACAATTTTTAATCAAATTAGAATTGTCTGTGGGTCAGATTCTAAGTTGGTCCAAATGAACACAAAAGAAATGGATCTCCTTTAAAACCACCTTAAGTGCTGAATCAAATGCTTAGGACCTTTGTAAAAGCTAGTTAAAGTCTGTTTTATGTGTCATGACTTATGAGCAGCCGACAAATTATTTTCTGATAGATAACCGTAGCAACAGCAGTAGAGGCACCCAAAGAAGGAATCTACCGTGTGATCCTGAGATATTATAAAAACCTTAGTGCAGCTCCAAAAAATTATGTAGAGTTTCATGTAGGAACCGTATCATGTTAAATATGAAAAAAGTCCTGGTAGCCTGAGCCAGAACAAAGCTCTTCTAAGGTTTTCTAGCCTACACACCAGGCTACAAAAATCACATTGGCCTTGTTCCTCCTCTCTGGTCCAATATATTCTGTATTCCCACCTGCCTGGGGTAAACATCTTCAAAAGAGACATGCCGATTGTCTCACCACACTTCACTAGGCTATAACCAGATGATGAGGACATGCTTTTTGAAGGTGGAAAGTGCACATCAAAGCCCTGAGGAAAAGAATGGGACTTAATTTCAGAGTTCAGCCTGTTTGGCGGGTGCACTAAATGGTATGTCAACCCGCAACACGCTATGTTGAAACCAAGGAAAAGTCTCCTCATATCTTTTCTAGTGTGGTCTATCTTTTCTAGTGTGGTCTAGAACGCCCTACTTGAGGTTTGCAATGTGTGAGGAGAGTGGTCTTGTTTTGTTGAGTGGCCTCTGCAAGTATTTAATGAATGAGCTTCCAGGGTGATTCAGGCCTTACTCCTCCCAGTTTTTCAATCTAATCTGAGCTCAGACATGATCTAAGTGCTGAACTTCTTAAGACTGCCAAATATAAGGCAGTTCTGGGCACGTGCAGTGACTTAATAGGTACCTAAAGAGATTTAACATCAAAAGTTGAAGAGCTTATAGAGATTAGGTGTCTCTAGCTTAGGAGGTGAGTCAGGAATTTAGAATCATAGTTTCCCCTCATCAGCCAAAACTACACTCACGTTTTTCTTTCGGTAATAAATCTTGCATTGGAACTTGCCTTGAATGTCCTCCATATCTGAAAGAAATAAAATCCATCATTATAAAGTAGAAAACTTCCTTGTGCATAGTAGTAAACTGTAGACACTCTTCTTTAGAGAAAGAATTGAAAGTAGTAGTAAATGTAATGCTCATTAGTAGAGAAAAAAAAAAAAAAAAAGAGTCAAGAACTCATAAATTAGGTTCCTGTACTTATGACCCTTCTGACCTTCTGCTAGGTAATAGTAATGCTTAAATCTGAGTACAGAAAATGTGTATGGAAATGGGAAAAATAAAAAGTGCATATGACATTGAAGATACACTTGCCTGGCAGTATAAAAAGCATTACCAATATTCTACTCCAAATGAACTCATCTGTAAGTCATTCTTTTCTGAAGTAATGATGACATGCAGTAATGCAGAAATATGTTGAGACATATTTTCTGAAGTAAACTGAAATGCAGCTTATACCCCCTCAACAGGCAGCACAGCTCTCAGATGTGTAGAGTGCATGACACTGCTACTGGCTTCAGCAGACCTTTCTTTGAACATTATTGTATCTACCCTGGAATGCACGCATCTCTGTTTATTTTAAGGCCATTCATCTTCAGAAATGGCAGATCAAGCTCCCTACTGTGACAATTATACAAGGGAAATATCAAGATGAAGCCATTTGATGGGTTGTTAAATCTCTGTGACTCCTTTTAGGGACCATTTTACTAGTGCTTTAGAGATATGTTTGTTCAAGAACAGGAGGCTCCTCAACAGTCATGAAGAAGCAGAGGTTTAAATGAAATTTAGGTGTTCAGGTACCTTTGAGTATCTGTGTTTTTATGCTCAGAGCAAATCTAAAATTTTAAGCTCAAATAGGTGGAAGATGGTTCTCAGCACATAGATTTCAAAAAGTATACTGCATCAACACCACATTTATTAAATGAATTGTATCATATAAGGAGTGCATATGATTCTTTCCTTAAATTACATTTAAATGTAATTACAACCTAGAGTGTTTTAAATATAATAAGCTCTTTAGGTTATTCAGGTCTGTGAAAGTCATACTCAAAAGGTTTTATGTTGCATGAGAACATTTCAGAGATCAGTGAAGTGAGAAATTCATACTCAGAAAGTCTTACATTACTACGTAATTCTGAGAAGAGATTACAATTTTGAGAAGTAAAGAAATCAGCTGTGTACTAATCTCTTTTTCTTCACTTAACCAGGATCTCTAGGGCTCCTCAGCATATGCCTTCATCCTGACTCTTCCAGAAGTCATGTAATAACTTAGCCAAGTATAATCTGTAAGTAAGCGAAAGATTACCTTTGGTACAAAGACAGCAAGTATACAGTTAAGTTCTAGAAACACTGCAGACTATTACAATGATTAGTTGAGGCTGACGATTGGACTACAGCATGGCAAGAATTGCTGTCCTTGTAAAATGAACTTAGTCTGCTAGATAATGCAAGTTTATTAAGTTGAGAGCTAAAAAAAGGACGAGAAGAATGCTCTCACTTCAAATCTTCTGCCACTTAGGCACTTCTCAGTTGACACATTACAAATGCCTTACTAAATATATACAGAACTTAATACCCCAAGGATTAATTATACCTGAGAAAAAAGAAACTACTTGTATACTGTCTGCAGAAACTCCAATTCATACAGTTACATTAGATAAAATTACAGTCAAAATAATCTTTCATAAGGCACCTATTTTTAGTGTAATTAGGATAAATATATTAACTTTTGCTTTATTAATGCACACATTAAAGATTCTACTGGGATATATGAAAAGACTGAAAGTAAAGTGGATGAGTCAATTTACTGTAATTTTATCACTTACTTTATATTTGCTCTTTAGAAGGTTTAGAAGGTTTATAATCTGCACGAAGGCAGACTTGTAATGTCAGTGTAAGAATCAGGTCCACGACAGGGACAGAGGGAAGTTTGTTTATGATAATGGGAAATATAACACTAAAATAAAATACCTTATATCGCAAAGGTTTTTACATACTCTACCTCTCTCTTATGCTTTCTCTTTTTAATTATATATACTATGTCCTTCAGAAAGTGGTATTCATGCATCATAGAGAGCTGGTCAACTATCTAGAAATATATTACTATGCCTATACATTTCAAGTTTAATATGATGCCTGAAAACTATCAGTTTGAAACTGGAAGTAACATTTTTCTGCGTACACAGATAACACTGAAATTTGGCAAATGGTCTGCACATTGTTAATGTATGCACACAAAATATTGTATGCATGCAAAATAACAAAATGTGACTGGAACTCCACTGCACTTCATCATGTTCTAATGAAATAACTACATGTTATCCTTTCTACCTGACATCCCCTACACTACAGGAAGAGTTTATCAGTTGTAGAAGACTTCTGGTAGAGTGATTAGGTAGATTATGCTTTTTCTCTGAAGCAACACAGCCTGATAAAAGAAAAGGAGGCATGGCTAGGATTCCTGTCTCCTGGCAGTCCTCTAATAATACAAAAGCCCAAGGATGTTATTGACAGTTATAAAAACTGATCTGAGTTGTATGCTGGGTGGGAGAAAGAACAGAAGAAAAAGAAAAGAAGGGAAATTGAAGTAGAAATATTACAATGTTTACCAATTTTTTTTTCCTCACAGCTTCATGCATTCAATTTTATTTTGCTCTTTTTTCTTTTATTCTCAATGTTTTTTAAACCTTTAATTATACATTGTTTTAGATGTATACATTGTTTTAGTCTTTCGTTTCTATACTCTAGTTCTTAAGCTAAGCCATTAACCATTTACATACAATTATAAATTCAGACTGTGTGGCCTTTGGTGTCAAAGGCTTTGTAATTCCACACTGTAAGAAGGAGATTGTTGATTTTCATGCTTTCTGCACATATTCATGTTTGTGGTAAAGTGGGCATTACTCATATTAGGTTAGAAGTAACTGAACCCCAAATTAAACCTGAGATTCACTTCTTATAGCATTCTTCCATTCAAATGCAGATATCTGCTTTAAGCAGACATCAGCACCCTCTGGATGCTGTCAGTGATACGCCTGGAAAGTGATTCGTGACACATTTAAAATAGTTGCACCCCGTCAATTATGTTGTGCAGGTTCCTGCCTTCTCCATTGAGAAAACTTGGGTGACTCTTAGGCTGGTGCTTGTATTTTAGATTGCTAAAATGAGGAATGATGAATATCAGCTTCCTGACCTGGATCCATCATGGATACAAAGACAACCCTTTGTATCTCATATTTATAAGCAGCTGCATAAGCGTGATTATGTTATTGCTTTACTTAGATTGACTTCTTACGATACCTAGCTCTGTTCTCCCTTTTGTTCTATCAATCCTAATTTATGTCAAATGGCAAAATGTGTGAAACATGCCTTGTCTTTATTTTTGCCCCCTCTGACTTATGAAAAAAAAAAGTAGTTGCAAAGTATTGTTTTCTTGCTCATTTTTTTCTAAGCAGCAAAGTCTTTGTAATGCAAAACTTGTTCACAAACCTCTTACTGTGGCAATAAGTGGAGTGAAGACATTTAGCTTTCTCCCTGCTGTTCTGGTACCTTCCCTAGTCCTGCTGGCCTTATCTGAGTTTATTAAGTAGTTTGATACTTCCCTTGGCCTTTTAAAGATTTTTCAGTTGATGCAAAATGAGCATACAGTTGCTGAAATGACAGCACTGATTTTTAAAATACAATTAAGCTAGGCAATTAAACTATATGTTTGGACTCAATGTGAATTAAGGTAGATTAAAAAAAAAAAAACTTTGAAAGTTTAGTTGTCTTTAGCAATTTTGCTAGGGAACAGTAGCTCATGGTCGCATTTTGCGACTTAGAAAGGGCAGTTGATAAGAAGCCGAATTCTTCTGCACAGCCTCCAGGCAGTGAATAAAAAACTCTCCAAACTAGCTAAGTTTCTCTCTTGGTTACTGCTTACCGATTATTTTACAAAGCACTGATGTGCGTACAGGATCTCCACTATGCATGTTTGATGACCAAATAGTACATTGCAGTCCTTGCAGCCCTCTCGCTTTACCCATACAAACACAGCAAAATGGTTCTGTAAAAGTAAGAGGAGATAATAAAGAGCACCCGCCCCTCATGTTTATATGGCAGCAGTCGATGCTTATTGTTGTGCTATGTCAAATGGCAAGAAAACAATCATTTCCAGGCTGGATAAAAGCAAGGCAAATATCAGCAGGTGTATTTAGTGCTGTTAATCTGGCTGTAAAGTGCTTATTTGTACAGAATGCTCAGGAAGAAACTCTTATTACTTGGCAATGTTACTGGACTATAATCTTTAAACAAACCCTGAAATCGTTGAGCTAAAACCATAACTGTGTTGAAGTGGAAGCAAGTATGTATGCACAAGAGTGATAAAAAACCTGCTAAAATAAAAAGCCTTAAGAGCAGTATCTGTTTCTCTTCTGCTCCTCTATAAAGAAAGAAGCAAACTCCAAACCATCCATTTCTGCTGATGAAAGCAACACTCTGAAGAGTTACTGTGGGATGCAAAGATATAGGTGCCTCTCTATGTAACTCATTTCATGGCAAGTCGTAACCTGAAAATCCAGCTGGAAATTCAGGGGGTAAAGTCAGATCTCCATCTCTACCCCTCTGAATAACTGATAGTCAAACTTATCTTTTCCGTTGTAATCAATAACAAGTAGTTTGCAGATAAGATTTTCCAATGGCCATATTTATACAGCTGGAGCTGACTATAATTGAGCAACTCCTGCTTGCATAATCCCATTGTTGGTGCATAAGAAGTTCAGGAAGAGCTACCGGAGAATAGAGAACAACAGAGCATTTCCAAATAGTGTTGGATTGCAAGGCAAGTATTTGTTTTGTTTTGTTTTTCCTGGGAATGATTGACTCAGTAACTCACTAGTGGACTAAAGTGAAACAAAGAAACAAAAGGACAATGAAATAATGAAACAAGTATTGGCTAAACAGGTAGAAATTCCAGAACTCCCACTGAACCAAATTATGGAACAACATATTTAGCACCAATTATACCAACATACATACCGGCCACTGCCAACAGACAACTGAATCAGCAACAGAAGAAATGTATAGGATGTATAGGAGATGTTTGTAGGAGATGTTACAAATGCATTGGACTAGGATTAGGAATAGTAAGAACCCTAATACTGTGCAATTAAACTTTAGGGTGGCAGAGCAAATTGGAAAAATATAAAATCAAATAAAGACAATTTTAAACTGAGGAAATTATAATACAGATAAGTGGAACATTCAGGCTAAACATTGAGACATAGGCTAGGGATCATGAACACAAGGAAAAGGAAATCATAAAGCATGAGAAAGTAAGACAATTAAATGATGAAGAAATCTAAGGCCTCCAAAAAAATCCTGAAAGGTCAGCCCTGGGAAGACAGAATACTTCAAACTAAAATCTGAACCTGACACAAAACCTTAAAGTAGTTGTCCTGGACTGAAACAATAAGGAAAGATTTAAAAGCAAGAGTTTCCAAACTGGAAACACATCTCTGAATACTGTATTTCATTCACTGTATTTAGTATTTTTGTAATAAATAAAGAGATAGTCTGCTAGACAGCTCTTTCATTCACACAGCAGGATAATTAAAGCAAGTCAAAACGCTCTACCAACCACAAATTTCTTCACTGTTCCATTTTTTTTTCAGCTATAGTTAGACAACATATGAGGCAGGTATAAATAATGATGATTAATGATGGAAAACACCAAACATTTCATGAGCTGACTCTTATAATCAACTCCAAATTCTTCAGTTACTTGATTTGTTCAAGCATTTTCATCTGCAAATTGTGACTGTGACTTTTACAAAAATAAATACTTTTGAAATAGCTGAGGCAGAACATTTAAGAAAAATCATAGCTGAGGTCTTCAATTTATTTATTTTTTTTTTTTGAAAAATAAATATATCTCAAGTGCTGAAAACTAATGCATCTGAATTATTAGGTCATTCTGAACAGCCTCTTACCTTATAAGAGATAACATTTACTTCGACAACAGGTAAATGCACAAGGCAAGGAATACAGTTCTATTATTCTTCCATAAGAAGACATAAAAGGAACCTGCAAAAGGGCAAATCATTGTCCTTCAGAGTCAAGTAGAACATCTTGAGGTCAAAGCTACTAAAAAAAAACATGCTTAACACAAGCAGTTGTTCTATCTTGACCCTTAGTATACCCTATTCTGCAAAAGGCTGGGAGATAATTCTGACATAACAATTACCTACAAGAGCTTGTTCAAGTAGTTAAGTGTGGTTAGAAGCCATTTTCTATCATTAAAGCATCCACACTTCTGATTCCAGGAAAAATTTGGAAAATAAAACCTCTGCAAAGTGACAGTAGTTACAAGAATATCTTAGAACCTCAGTCAAACTTCTGCTTGAAATTAGTTTTACAAAGAGATGGCACTTACTTGAACCAGGTGCATCTATCTTTAACCTGCAACCTGCTTTAACCTGATCTGAAACATATCAAGATAAGTTTTGGTATATTTTTGCCTATTTAGAGCTAATGTATCTGAGCCTTTTGGCTGAGTCTAGCTCCTACCTACCTCAGTGTTCAGAAGAGAGCAGCTGAAAAGGAGACAGACTATAGATAAGAAGGATGTGTATAGAGGAAAATAAGGGAAATCATCATCTTAATTCTTGTATCTATAGTAAGTATGTTCTTCTGACTTCCTCTATTTAAAATTCCAGTGATGTTTTTGACTGCAGAAATCCATTTTCAGTCAATCATATGTATTATCTGCATGTAATCTGGTAAAGCTTATTGATATTATAAAAAAGAACCATGAAAAAAAAAAAAAAGATATTTCTTCTAATGAAATCCAATTTGGCATTTTTTGAATTATTATCGACAATTTATTATATAAATAATAATGCACAATATTTTGACTTTTCTGCCCAAATATCCCCATTGTTTCTGAAGGGTAGCTAACACAAATTCATTTTTTAAAGGATCAGATCTTAGTGATAACAGAGCAAATAATTTTACCTCTTAATATAATCAAGCACAAGTCTATGCAAATAATCTAGAGAACTTGCAATTTTCTTTATTATAAAAACTTTTTTTTTTAATAAGGAAAACACAGCATTTGAGAGCACTATTTGCATTTAAATTTTGTAATTATCTTGTCTCCTATAATTGAAGAAGGAATAAGCCATCTGCATTGCAAAGTCTGGTCCATTCTAGCAATTAAAATGAGATTTGTAAGATACTTGTTCAAAGTGAGTTTTTTTTTTTTGTCTTTTACTGTGATATGAAACCATGCACAAAAACATGGTTGTACAAAAAATGGTTTTATGGTCTTATTGTCTTTAGATTCTGGGGGCAATTACTATCCTGCTAAACTCAAGTATTTAAACAACAACAAAAAAAAATAATGAAAATTAGGTTAGAGTAATTACTGAAACTTTATAGAGATCTGAACAAAAGCCTCTCCTTAGATAGGTATGCAGAATTCAAGTTCTGCTGGCCAGGGGCAATGAATTCACTCATATAATTTTGGCACATGATAAGACCAAACCAGACAATTTCATTTCCTTCAGTGACAGGTAAACAATCTTTGATGAAAAGGGTAAGACATATATGTCATATATACATGCATAAATTTTTGGCTCTGTCTCACCTGGTAATTTCACAAGCAAGGTAGAGACACATGCTATAGCTAAATACCACTTTAAGTTGGATGGGAAATTGATTTCATAAGGAATACCCTGATACATCATAAAATAATAGTTATTTACAGTTCACTATGAAATTGGAGTCATGTATCTAATGATTTGGACCAATATCATTGCTATTATTAAAAAACTGATGAAATGATGATAATATTAAACAAGACAAAGAATAAGAATGATGAAATGTCAAGAAAAAAAAATGAACAGGAAGAAATTTGAAAACTGTCTCATGTGGGGAAATGACAAGGGAATTGTCTCGAAAGGTCTGAAAGGAGATATAACACTGAAGTGATTTGTACTAAAGTCTAAAGTCTACCTAACCTATCCTTATGAATCCAACACTGGACAACACAGGCTGCTCCATAAAGGCTATATGAAGCAGAACAAGATGGACTAACCCTCCCTTAACACAGTCTCTCATTTTCGTATCCTAACATTCTTCCAGTGTGTAAAAGTTAGCTTAGCAAAAGAAAGAAATGTAATATTCTTGGCATCTGATAGAATTACAGTCTTAAAAGCTATGAAACAAGCCTTAAATTAATACTAAAACAAAATTTTTAATAATATATATTGCTTGGGAAACTTTTAAATCACTATCAGAGAATCTTTTAGCAGTGAATTAGACAGACCAAATGTTTATGAGAGATGACAGCCAATCCTGGAACGAATCAGGAAAAACTTAAGATCTCTTCCAGACATATTTTCTATGATTCTGTATCTTTTCAATCATCTTCCAATCACCTTCCAGGTGTTTTTTGTTTCTTTGGCAGAAAATACACAATGTGTTTTATGAATAAAACATGTGCTTTAGGAAGCACATGAGGAAGTGCTTCTCCTCTGAGGAAGATGAAGTGAGAGATCACATCTTTTCCCTTCTGAGGTGGAAGATGACTCAGAGCATATTGGACTTATCCAGTGGCACAAGAATAGAAATAAATTGAAAATATACAGGTCTGTTCAGAATAGTAGAAAACTATTTCTACTGATGATGTAATTGAATTAGAAATAATTAATGGATCCCTAAGCAGAATTAAATGAGAACTCAGATGTCAGGTACATTCAGATGTACTTTTGGTACATATCACAGAAGCATTCAAGTATGCATGCAAATTCAGAAGAAAAATATTTTCAGACAAAAAAATGAGAATTTTCTTCTCTTCATTATTCAGTACTACTCTACACTGTTTTCTCTATGAGGAAAATACATGGTAAATATCTTCTTTCGTCTACTGCTTTGTAAAAGCTCTTACTTTTCTTGACTATGCTGGCATTTTGTATTCTTGGAAGTAGGATAGAACACTGGGAATTTTTCCTGCATCTTATGCCTTCTTGCTAATGACTGAATCTTTACCTATCTTTTGTGTGCAGGAAGCCAGCTAAACTCAGTTACATTCAGTACATTACAATTATATGATAAGCATTACCTAGGATGCTACAGAAAGTATGAAAACAATATATAAACTGAAGTTACTAAAGGATTCATATGACATTTTTCTTGTGCAGCTGGCACCCGGCCAGGCAACATGCTTATCCATACTCTCAACCTTATTATTATTTTTCATTTAAGAAAATTTGTATAAAATATAATTGTAAAAGAACTGTTCATTTAGGGCATATAATTTCCCCTTTATGATTCCCTGAGGAAAAAAAAAAAAAAAAAAAAAAAAAAAAAAAAAAGGAGTAGTAGCTTTCTTTGTTTTTCATTATTTCTATACAAGATTTTATTTCTCTCATAATTATGGAAAATCTTATGCCAGAAACTGTGAGCTAAACTCCACCTTGATATTGATGCTAATCAGGACTAATCAGGGTTGTCTCTGTAGCACATAACAAAGCAATAGTTTTTCTAAACAACAGTAAACCCTAAAGGTCTTCATTCATTCTTTCAAAGATACCAAGATTTCCACGTTGATGTACTGAAATCAACCGGTTCTCTGAGCACACTCCATTCCTCCTCAGTTTGGTTTCTACAAATGGAAATTTTATAACTCTCTGCATAAAAGTAATTTTTACCATAGCCAATCTTTTTTTACATGACAATCAGTATTTTCTATGATCTCATAATTCACAGAGAACAGTCAATATTGAACTTCCTAACATTTTTTTTTCCTGGTCCATGTCTATAATCTATTTGTTTGTCTACCAGTCTTTAGACATCAAACAATACAGGATTAACCCCTTCTCAAGCAAATTACAAAAGCAACTCCAAAACAAACAAATGAACCTCCAAACAAATATTACAAGAGTCTATTACAAGAGTCTCAGTATTGATCATATGGTGATGCATTAGTTCTGTATTGTACTTGCTTTTATGGAGTATGATACCACACTTACTTGAATTATTCCTCCTCCAACTACATTGCAAAGTATGAGGAAAATACATAGTAAGTAATACTACAGACCTAAATATCTGTCATAAGCATTACCTGGTAAACTCTATTTTCTTGCATATATCATCATCCTACATTTTAGATCTTGGTGTATTGTAATAGAAAGTTTTGGGTGATTTGAGAACTGATCTCTTAGAATAAACTTCATTAAATGTGCTGGAGAGCTTACAGCTTTTTTCCTCCTTTCTCTGTATGACCATTTTTTTTTTTTTTTTTAAATTCAAAGCTGTTGCTAGGGAACAATATAATTCTGTAACATATTCTACATTCACCCTGATTAAAGCTACCCATACAGATTTTGACCATTGTTTATTTTCTAAATATTTTTGTTAATTGGGGTGACTACAATATTTATATTGCAGAAGTGAAACACCTCTGTTGTCTCCAGAGAGATCTGGAAACGTTCACCCTATGCTCCGCATCAATAGCTCAGACGTCACTTTCCATGGAATTTATGACAAGGTGGTGGAAAATTTTAGCCATATTTTGGCTATTAATTCAGGGGAAAAGATTATCTTTGCCAAAAACAATTCCCTTTGCAATGCTTTGCCTCAGTTATCTGCAGCATTCTGTCTGTTATCTGTTTTCTCTCTTCATTGTTCTGACTGCCAAAGGAAGTACAGGTCACTCTGCAGTGCCACCTGAGCACAGCTGCACAGGCTGTTCCTTGTAATGAAGAGGTTATTTCACAATACTGAGAAGCCAAAAGGCACATTTCCTGGACAAGTTGAAAGGTATCACTTTCAACAGGAGGATATGTAATTGAAAGGGGGAAAAGAATCCTTCACATTGGTGTCTCTTTGTAAAAGAAACTATGGCGTAAGTTTTGTCTGAGGCAAAATATGCTCAGGACTGATTAATAAGCAAGCTGACACAATAAAAGAACAAATGTTACAGTGGATACAAAAATTGTTCTGATCAAATGAGATACAAGCCTCATTAATAACGGTTTGAAAGAGGCTGTCTTACTACCTTCATCCAATACACTTTTTTTCAAAGAATGCCTGGGTAAAAGTGAATGTCACCGCTCAAACGATTCATGCTATAGCTTTCTAAGTATCACTTAGTAGCGATTGTGACAGTGGTCTAAAAACAAGTAATTATAATGACCTAAGGGACATTTTCTATTATTTTCTTTCTAGGTAAGCACAAATTTCAATTTCCCAGACAGTTCAGTTCTATGAAAGTGGTGATATAGAAATTTATTTCTGAAAATTGAAATTGATGAAATGTTGCCTTGTCATAAATACCATTAAATGCAGGTAGTCATTGTTCAAATGACTTGTTAAAGGAATTAAAGTACTTACTCACTGGTTTTGCTTATATTTTTGGAGCTTCATTTATTCTTTATGAACAGACTGCTGATCAAGTGGTGCACTTCACTCCCGAGAATTTATAACAATTCTGATAAACTGGTCTGTCAATCACTTGAAGATATACACCACAAAAATATTCACAAAACATCTGGAGGTTGAGAATTTTAACTGAATGAAACTTTAGAACAAAATTTGGCAGGTTGAAATAGAAATATGTAAGCTTTTGTGGATTTATGAAGTTTGTTGTATAACATTGCTCAGCCAAAATTTGACTTCATTTTGATTCTCCCATAAGCTTAGAAAACAAAAAAGTATAGATTTCTCTGAGGCTCATGTCTTCTCAAAACTATCACTGTTAAAGTGAGTAAGCTAACAACCAGAAAGGTTATTCCTTGACCTTTCACAAGTATTCATTCATGTTTAAAGCTGATCTGCCAAAAAAAAAAATTAACATTTTGACCTTTTCAAGCAATTTTTGGTGTGTGTTTTTCTATCTTTCTTGACAACTCTTCATTGTTCTGAAGCACCTATAGGGCAAGGGGGGGCACAGAAAGGGAGGGAACAGAAACTAAAGTGAAATTTCACTTCCTTCCAAGCCCAGTATGGATAACTACAGGAGACTCCTGCATTTTTCTCGATATATAGTTTTCAAAGGTAACATAAGGAAAATTGTATCAAGAAAACCTCTTCAGTACTTAACTACCCCAATAATGTAAGTGGGCAATTGGCTTGAAGGTCCAGATCCATGGCCATTACCACGTGAATGGTTTCCCCTTTATATCAGAATCAAAATTGATGTACTTAACTTGGTCATTACATCTGCTTATGGATGGTGGAGCATGGGAATCAGGGCAGGTGACACACAAGTAGTGTCTCAGAGTGAGAACGCTCTTATGATACAAGATTGCAGTGCTCTTTCAGAGGTTACGTTAAATGTCAGTTGATCATTTGAACATTCCTTTTTCTTATGGACTTTCTCCTTTCAGACAACTCTTGTTCAGATAAATATATATATATATTAGAACCCTTCAGCGTTTTGCCTTTTTTCTCTTATCTGCCTTATGCAATTCTTTTTGCTTCCTGTCTTCCTTGAGTCTTGAAAAAAAGTAAAATTAAGCTTAAAAAAATTATATGAACAGAGATACACAGAGAGAGAGCTTGTGCTCAGTATGTTTCATTTCCTTCCATATTGCAGCTTTCTGCTTCCCTCACACACATCCCTGTTGTGCACGCTTATTTATGTTCAGAAGGAAATAACAATAACCTAGAAAGATTCCAGCTTTTAAATTTTGCACCATGATCCATGTATTCTTAAAAGTTTCCTTCAGGTTCATCTCTCTGTCTCTTGCTTCATATGAAGGATATGTCTGCGACTTCTGCTCCAGCTGAAGTAAACTAAACATACGTGCCTACAAGATGAGCTTGTGATGGAGCTTCCTTAAAGTTAACAGAGAAACAGAATGTGAGGCAGTTGTCCAGGAATAGATATTCAGTGCCGCATGAACTGTGCTGGTTGCCCCTTCAGAAAGACCCAGATCTCCAGTAGGTCCCACGACCTGTATGTGCTAGTCCTATGAAAACACCTCATACCCAGTTGCATCTGAGATGGCACTAGTGCTAGAAACATGCTTAAGTAATGCAGTTAAGATCCTAAACAGTTCAGGCAGTGTAGTCTTAAAAATATTTAGCTTACCAGTCATAATGAACTCAATTCAGGGTACCTAGGTAGTTCTGTAAGTTTCATTCAGTTGATCTTCATTAATTATAATAAATGTGTCAATACACATACTAACATCTACATTTATATGTCTTATATGTCATCGTAGGCAGAACTCCATCCAGAGTATCTGTCAAATATCAAATCTGAGAGACTTTAAAAAAACTGAAATTAAATCTATGACATATAAAGCGATACCCAGCCCCCCCAAAAGGGGTATCAGTAAAAAACTTGCTTTACCTGAGAAAGCAATTTGAGTCGTTGTGATGTATCACTGCAGAATGGTGTTTGTGTCTTATCTTCAGTTTAATCAGGTCTTCTTGAGACTTAAGAGGTACTCTAAAAAAACAAGTCTTTGCAAAAGAAGCTAAAAGGCTTTCTCTCGCTTACAAAGAATTCTTTAATGTTCTTTTGCTAATGTTATTAGTCAAATTCTGCCTTCATTTATGTAACAGAAAGTTCTATTAATTTAACGATGGGATAAATCCAGGCAGAATTTGAATTTAATCCAGAATTTGAATTTAACCCAGGCAGAATTTGGCCTTATTGGTTTCTCAAGAAGCCTACATAAGATATATTAACTTCTAGGCGAATACAGCTAGCATTGACATGCCATTTAAAATATTTATAGTATTAGATCATTTTGTGTCTTTCCATGTGGAATCTTATCTATTGCATGTGGAATTTTATCTTGTCATTAGGTGCAACAGCACAAATTTTTCTCTATCTTCTAGGTTAGTTCAACTCTAAATGTCTTGCTTCTCAAATGCTCCACACATTTTAGAGACTGTTGCAGAAGATCGTAAAAGCTTGAAAGAACGTAACATTTTATCAGAACGACCTTTTTCTGCAGTTTCTCAGAACAGTTTCTTTCTTGTACTAAGAAGAAAAGAATTAGCTTGATTCACTGGACTTCAAAAAAGTAGGCACAGAGAGATGTAGGAATCTCTTCATTCAAAATTTCCAGTCTCATTACACTGCTAAAGAAGCTGAGCTGGAAGATTTAACAGGCTTTCTAAAATACTGAACACTAGCAACTGGATTTTTTCCAACAATATATTGAGATTAAATTTCTGTAGTTAAATAAAAACATTTTAATATTAAAATTTAAAGTTTTCCTCCATTTAAATTCTGAGCTTTTCGTCTTCAAATTCTTGCTTTTTTTTCTGTTTTGCGTTTGTGAAATAATGAACACCACAATGAATAGGAATTAATATTAATCTTCTTCTAATCACAAACCAAAATGAACAGATTGTCAAGTATGTAGAGCGCTTATTAAAATGTACGAAGTTGCATTGATCAGCAGTGAAGCTTGATTAGGTGAGCATTCAAATCAGCAAAGCATTCAGGCTGACTGTCTAAAACTGCAGAGTACCTATAATAATTTTCCATTTCACATCATCTCAGATTCTTACAGTAAGAAATGTGACATACAATAGACTGAGAAACGTGGGGAAAAATTAACTTTATCATCTTTCAGAGATTATTTCCACTAGGTTAAAATTGGAGATAAAATAGATTTAAAAGGTATCTTGAACAGATGCTAGTCAGTCATTGAGTTAAAAGGAAATGATGGAGCTGTTTTTTTTGTGGTAGACAAACTAATCAAGATTTATTAACCTCAGGTAACGATTTAGTTTGAGAGGGCTCTGGAGAGGTAAAATAATCTGATTCAATCATTTCTTAGACAGGAAGACTATCACTCAGAATGAATATCCTGCCTGCAGTTCTCATTTGTGTTTCACATTAGATTTGTTGCAGATTTGTAGAAGTTCTGTAATGTGTCAAACTCGACTCCTTCATCTGTACAATTTAATTCTCGAAGAGAAAAACATACAGTGAGCAATTTCAGTCCAACTCCGTTATTAAAGAACAGGCATATTAGACTCTTCATATTTATCAGATTTCTCATATCCTCTCATCATGGTCAGTGATGTATGACATTCCAGTTGGTCACGCACACTGGATTAGCTTAAAACCAATTACAAAAACTATTTCAGAGGTACTCCTTAAGGAGCCAGCCACCCTCCAGGAATCTTTGACATAAATGACTCTAGCCTCTAAGTTTCTTCCATCTCAAGAGAAATTGATATTTCTTTACCATAATACAATCTGTCACCCTTGATCTTTAGATATTGTAAACGATAAGCTGTTTTGCTCTGATTTTTTAAATGCTGTTTATCCTTTCACTTGGATACTTGGATCCCATTGGATCACTCGGATCCCAAAATACTATAGGCTTCACACAGTTTTTGCCTCTACTCACAACTGCCCATTAATTGACTAATTTTCACCTGGACATGACTCTACCACCTGCCTTTGACAAAGCTAAATAATATTAAACTGTTGGAGGTTTAGTTGGCCTACTGAACTCCTTCTAAAAGCACACATATTTGGATAATTCTGTAGTCAAAGCATCTGAAGATACAGACCTAACTATTGAAAGGAATGAAGGCATCATAACAAGGTACTAAGCAGGTCAGTCAAGAGAGTTCCCTATTAGCACCATAATCCAAATCTATGTAATGCAGACATTTTTAAGATTTCAGTATCGAAAATAACCGGTTCAAAGTAGATTTGCTAAGTCAAAGTATGACAAAATTCAGTAAGAGTGAAGAGTATGAAGGGTTTCACACTTTCTGATAATTTACCCTGCTTGTCATTATTGAAGACATTTTTCTACTTCCAGACTATTTTACTGTTTTCCCCATTGTTAATTCTACTTGCAAGGTACAGTTACCTGCACTAGTAGTCATCAATAATGCTGCAATAATAACTCAACTAATATATTAAGAAATTAACCTTGTAAGCATGCACAGTGCACTAAATTATTTTCAAATAGAGAAGGCAGTCTTTTTGCTTAGATCTTCACAGTCAGTATACAGACTTTCCAGATGTGTTTTACCTTCCCATAAGCAGAAGAGTGAATTAGCTTCTGCAGAGCTTTATGATGACATGGGTAGGTTATTTATAAACTTGGTTTAAATCTAAGTGGTATTATCATCATTATTATGATTTCATTCATCTCTGCAATGACATGCCACGCTGTTGAGCCTGGGGTGTGTTCAGATAGGGTAAGACTGGGCATGATATATACAGGGGGTGTCCTATAGCTTCATCTAAGAGCTGTTTGCTGACATTTTATAATTTTAAATGCTGCTCTGCCTTATCAGATTGACTTGCAAACTGTGAACATGACTGCTAAGCTCTTATATAAATGTTCTTGGCAGCTCTTAACAAAATCTCTTTGTGTGAATGTTTTTTATCTTAAAGATGGTTTGTACAAGCCAGAAATTGCAGTATCATTTTTTTTTTATTTTTTGCACAGCCCCTTGTGTTTTTTCAGAAAAGTTTTATACTGTTGTTTATATTTTCCTTAAAAAAATGCAAAACTACTTTATGGAATGAAAGGGAAAAAAAAGAGAGCTGTAGCCAAGGGAATTTGGAATTAGGAAGTAGAAAGAGGAGATGGAGCCTAGTTTATCTCACAGTGAAGGTAATGAGTCATTGAACTGACTTACAAAACCATTCAACTTTTAAGTTGGGAAGGATGCTTTTCAAACAGCAGGTGCTGCAGCAAACACATGTATGTGCACACTTGCATACCTATAAAAAGCTACACAAATAATGACAAAGTGTGAAGAAAAGAAACGTGGAAGTTACTGAAGCTACGGATCAAACATCATAAAGCAAGAGAAATAAGAGTATCAAATTGTATCATAGTAGTATATACAGTATATATAGTATATCTATACACACATATACACATAAATAATTGTATATAAAAATACATATAAGTAGTTACACATATAAATATGCATATATGCTATAAATATGAAAATGCAAAAATAAGAAGGTCTAACTAGAACTTGGTCTTGGAGTCTAACCAGAACTTGAGCCTTATTCTAAAATAGATTTGGGAAATCTAGCTCTTAGAAACCATTGAATGGGCCAAGGCAAGCTAGTATATCTATCAATCATATGAATATACCATTTCAAAAAGTAGATGAAAAACACTTATCCTATCCTATACATCCACCTTCTTCCTCAAAATATGCCATATAGGAATATTTAGGAGATTTTCATCTGCTCTGCAGCTCAGTATCTAGAAACAGTGAAAGTAAAACTGGAACAAAGGACAAAAAAGCACATGCAATGGGGGTAAATTGAAATTAGAAAATTAGCATACCACAAAAGAGAAAGAGCTGCCAAAACACAAGGAAAAGTAAAGCTTGATGAATCAGACAAGGAAGAAAACTGGGGAGAGGCATAAGACTTTGACTAGAATTTTAAAAAAGGGATTTCTTCAAAGCTATCCCAAATATTGTAACTTCCTTTAAGTTTAAAACGTGGTATTTTTTTTACCAAGAAAAAACATTCAAAAATGTTACAAGAGACAGGATCAATAAACTTGAGAGATGACTTTTCACAACGAGGCTATTCACCCTACACTTGAGGCTTATATTCAACTGGCACGAATCATCAAATATATCTTTAAGTTATGAGAAGATACCAGTTTCAATCTGAGTTATTCTGAGGCTTTCTTACATAAACATCATGGTTTCATCTGAATTTTAAGACCTGTAAGCTTGAATACTGTTCTTGTATATCATTTATCTTTTGTTCAGTATTAAAAATGCTGCAATTTAATATCACCTAATTATAGACAGACACATAAATCAAATATTAAAGAGACATGAAAGCCTAATTAATGCTGTCTATTGCAAGCGAACCTATGAACAATTGTTTACATAAATTAAATTCCAGAGCATTTTAATACGATGAATTTACAGCTTCAAAATTACAGCTTTTCCTTCCCATATTTAATTTATGGAGATTTCTTTCATCATTATTATATAAGTCAATCTATTTTATAAGGAGCTTTTAAACAGTAGCATTTGGATCTTGGAGAATAAATATTTAGTAATCTTCTTTAAACGAGAATTGTAAAAGGTAACAAAAAATAAAAGATTTGATTATTATAATAACTAAGATGGGGCCACTGATATGTGAATACAGGTCCATATAACTACCTTAGTTGCCTTGGTATTAAATAAAGAAGAAATTATTCTATATTACAAAATGTATGGTGTTTTCCAATTGCTGAGCTACAAGAGTCACTCTGCTATGCAAATTCTAATTCTGGCTTTAGCTACACCAGGGATTAGTTGATTCATTTTTCTAGAACTCTGAAAACATTTGGATTCATTTTAAATTTTATC
>VZSV01000095.1:860014-896206 GCA_013398735.1 Nothocercus julius | reverse complement strand
AAAGGCAGAGAAGGAGGCTGGATATAGGTATAGATTTCAAGTCATGGTCTTACCAGCTTTTTTTGCTTCAGGGAGGAACACTAAAGCTGCAACAAAGATGATGATGAGTGACTGAAAAATGATTCCAGGTGACTGGAGAATACAACAGCAAGACAACAGACGGATGAATTACATGAACCAGCATACAGTAGCCGCATTCATGTTATTGCAAGTTCAAGTGTTTGATTGTTCAATTTGTCAGACGGATTAAACATTTGAGATATGAAAGCAAGTAAGTTAAAACAGTCATAAAGATTAACTCTGGTGTATTTAGATAAAAATTAGTTTCAAAACGACAAGTGAAAAGCCCAACCATTTCCTTAATGCCAAAGTGAACTTTTTTTATCCTTTTATTTTTCACATTTTCCTCCTCTTAATGCGCTCAGCAAAAACTTCAGTTTGGCTCAATCAATACTTTGCCGCAAGTCGTATGGACTACCAGACTTTTTCAGACAGTCTTAGATTGAAAATATTTCAGATTCAGTGACTACTGAGTATCAAAATAGCTTCGTTCAAATCTCATCACATTACTGCTGGATCTCCCTTCACCCCAGCGTACCACATAGCCAAAGATATTTTCCAGTTATGTTGTGGCTGTATGTGCCTGAACTTTAGGAATACATGTTTTGCAATGCAGATTGAACAGGAATGCAGCAGCTTCCCTGCAAATGCGCACTTCCAGAGGGTATATGATGTGGAAAAAGGATTGCAGCAGGTTCCCTGCAAATGTGCACTTCCAGAGGGTATATGATGTGGAAAAGTGGATTCAGAGGTATTAAACAGAACACAGCATCAACCTATCTTTGTTAAATTTTCCCTTTTTTGTACCAACTTTGAATATGTTGGCTATTCTTTTATTTCAATAAGATATTTTAAGATGTTATCTGCTGGCCAGTCTATACAGTTTCACATTTCTAAGTCCCTACTGTGCACAGAAATGAGTTTCAGTGAAATTTTCCTCACTTTTTTACTCTAAATCAAAATGATAAAAGCTTGCTTTTATCTGACCTACGAAATGGTGTTTTTCTGTAACTGTATAGCAGAGTAAGCTGATAGGACTGCCTTTCACAGAGTACAGCCACAAAACCTCACTGCTGCCTAAGCTGTCCAGACTACTCTCACAAACTCTTCATGGACTTCATGAAGCTTCCATTTAACAATTTGGTCTCCCTAGGTCTGTGAAATGACAGAACACATTTTGCAGCTAATACTTATCCACACACACATTACTTACAGGCCTGAGAGAGTTTGGGAAGATCACAACTATAAATACTGTCTTTGAAATTTTCATTACCCAGATACATCTGGCTGACCTGAAAATATCACCCATTAATACGTACTAAGGTGATACACATTGGACAGGACCCACGTACTATAATCCTGATGCCAAAGCAATCAAGTTCTTGCTGCTCCCAGGAATATGTAGGAATTTTTCACATACATGCTCTGAACTTTCTGCTGATGACTCCGAGTGCCTTTAAAAGAAGTCTCACTAACTAGAGTCTTAACCCCAAATTCATTATCTACACTGATCTTTGATCACTGACATAGTAAGTCTCTTGAAGTGTCCTGCACCGTATCTGCAGTTTGTGCAATTCCTCTAGGAAAACATGTCATTTCTCAGAATGGCAAACATCTGTTTTCTCCATGTAATTTTATCTTCCATATGTTAATCCTTCCTGCATTTGAAATAAGAGTTCTATTGATAACTGTCATTTCATATGATCCATGATTAGATGGTGGGGAGTTAATTTCTCCAAGCAAAACCTTGAGAAGAAACATGGAAGCAGATAGTCTGCATTGACTGTTGCTATTTGTACATGAGAGAACGTGTCAGTGAAATTTTCAGCTGTGCCCTCTGCAAGTTCAAGGGGTCACATCCCATCTTTCTGTCTTGTGTAAGTGTTATTTCATGATTTCAGAGAGGAATCACCTGTTAGGAAATGCTTCTCGCTTTTTCAGTCCTTTGAGATCTTTAGTAACAGATCCGCAGGAAAGGTCATGTATCTCATTATGTTTATCAAACTAAGGCAGTAGCGACCATTAAATGCTGTCACTTGTTTAAAAATAGAAACAAAAAAACTTCCCCCCCCCCCCCCCCCCCCAAGATTTTCATGCATATGAGAACCTCCTTAACTTTAAAGCTTTAAGTTACTGTGCATAAGCAACATATAGCCTTGTTCTCCACTTTTATTTTACAGTCCTGTCTTAAAGAGTTAGATTTCTCCCCCCCTTTTTTTTTTTTTTTTCTTCCTGCTTCTAAGAAATACTAGAGCCACACAGGCACGGCAAGAACTTCCTTCATACCCTTAGTATACAAGAGAAACATTAGGTGAGAGGAAGTAAAAATTCTGTCTGTCAACTGAACTCAAATACAAAAGTCAGAACTCTTTTAAGTAGAACAATTCACTTTAATGCCAGAAATGGCCCACAGTTATGGTTTTTCTACATCCTGTAGTATATTTCACTCTCCGCCATATGAGATGTTTATTTTGGAGTAATAAAAACTTTTTGAGTATGTTATACAATTTCTCATTGCTCCAGTTTTTGAGCAACCTTAAGAAAAGCTGCCCGCAACAAATTAGCTTTTGTGAACTGCCTGATTATACTGGAATAATTTGTTTTCTCATTTTATTTCCTCACCCTAGGGAAGCACCCAAATGTAATAATGTGGAAGTATCCCAGAGATTGATTTTGGGTATCAGCCTCTGTCGTGAAATGAAAGTGTACTGAAATGGCATTACCAGTAAAACTGATAGCCCTGATGGCCACTGTGGGACCACATTTAAACGTCTAAACCCCAAGGCAGGGCAACTGAGTTTATTTAAGAGTCAAGCAGTGTGATACTGAATGTACTGTAAAAGACATGCTAGAGCTCAGCTTTAGTGAGGTGAGTACGTATTTGGTAAAAGGATGTTCAAAGGCTAAGGCTGACTACTCATTGATAAATATCCCAGTGAAAGGAAGAACAAGTATGTTGTGAGAAGCAATTAGAATGCACGCGAAGATAAACAGTTGAATGCAAAAAGGAGGTCATTGTCGTAATTCAAAAGCAGACAGAGAAATAGGCTTTACTCAAATGATCACTCCTAATTAGCAAGCTGCTGAGCTTATTCCTGAAAAAAATATTTAATGCCTCATACGTACAAAGATATGCAAAGCCACAAGTAACTCATGTTATGAGGCAAAAAAAACATGACGTGCTGCAAAACAGCTCTAATTGGCACTGTGTTCATATTCACAGAATTGTGCATAGAGGAAACATCTCCTAAAACAAATTCTCAGTAGGGTAATAATGTAAGCTACATGTCAAGCTACTTTTCATGTAGTTTGAAATTAAATTTCCTCTTCTTTCATAATATCAGAAAACTGGAAAATAAAGAAGTTGACAAAACATCAATGAAGTATCTTAACTTTGAACCACAGATCGAAATACACAGACTTTCCTTTCTGGACACAGTATAGAACATATTCATGTCAGAGTGTGCTTATGAGATGTATTTATTCTAAAACTTTAATGTTCTCATAACTGATGTTTCTCTTTTCCAGGAACTACAATCAATGATGTGATTTGTCTTGCCAGGGAAACATGCCACTGCCTGGAAAAGACACTTAAAGAATTAGTTGCTACAAGAAATCAAAAGGCCTCACCTGGATCATGCCAGCTGCATTTTACTGAGGCCTCTTTAAAAATGAGTGGAGATGATAGAAAGTGATTGCCTTCAGCATGATATTTTCTAAAATCCAGTATTTGTGAAATTATACTAAATCTGCTTTATATGATGACAGAGAAAACTGGTAAACACCAGAAATGCAGCAAGCAGTGAGGTGTGCCGGGTCTCCAAGCTCTAAGGAAACAAAGCTTTTATTATACCAATTATATTGTCAGATTATAGATGATGAAGCTTGCGAGGTTTGTTTGAGAAATGCAACCTGAAGTCATGCCTTTTTATTTCTTAACATTTGATTGTTGGAGCTTCCAAGACATGAAGGTACTCTGCACAATCCTTACAGGCCTGTGCATGTTCGTCTTCCTCTTTGGCCACACTCAACTGCACCAATTCTGGAGGCGCACAATTATCTCCATTACAGGAGCACATGAGAAAAGATAAGGAATAACTTAAATACAGAAGAGGCAGAAAATCTCATCTGGAAAAGAAAAAAAAAAAAAAATCATCATCCAGATAGCACAATTGTTATTGAGTATGAAACATGAGGCTATTGACTACTAAGTTATTTACTTATTGCAAAATACATATACAAAGAAGTTTCTCCCCTGCTAATGTAACCATTGAACTTCTGTTTCTGAATTATTTCTAACATAATTATATGTATTTGATATGAATCATTTCATGTTATATGAATGTTTTGTGCGAAAATGCAATAGTTTTCAGGCATCTTGCTTGGATTTTGCCTCTTGGCCTCAGACCAGAAGCTCTCAGAGGACCTGCCGAAAGGAACTAACAAATTAAACAGCTGAAAGTACAAATACTTTCTGAACTCTTCAAGAGACATTCAGATAATAGTAATGGGATGGAAACGTTATGAATATGTAATTCCTATGTTCAGCCTACGTTGGCAGTTTCTGATATATGCCTACTTAAAATTACTTCCATGAAGAGGCCTTTCATCACCAAAATACAGATCAAGGAATGCTACCACCACAAAAATATTTGCTCTTTTAACTACTGGAGTTATTTATAAACTTGCATGAACCCTAGAGAATTGCAGAATTTCTGTACTTTTACTTTTAAATAAAAAATTAGCTGAAACATAACCATGACATTGGATTGCTAAGAAACCATAAAATTTGTCCTGAAGTGTGATTTAAACAAGTAAAACCTTTTCACAATAGCTCTACTCATGTTACTCCAGCTGGCCTGACTTAATCATTCTCCAACTGAAGTGCCCTCCTAAGAACACGAAGCAAATTTGAAGTGCATTTTAAAGAACACAACGCTTCTCTTCATTGTAAAATGCAGTTGTATTATTTGTAACATTAAAAATGGCAAGGTGACTTTTGTCCAAGACCATGTCTCCTGTTGACATCAAATGAGCTAATTTTTAATCCTATGTAGACCAGTTAATGTCAAGATAAACGATAATGACATTGAACGTTCAATAGGTGGCAGTCTTATTATAAAGACTAGACTTCATATGGTAGGGTAGGAGACATATGAAGAACATTTTCCTTGTTAAATCAAAGACAGTAGCAAACTGCGAGGAATGAAAGAAAGCGCTAATGAAGAATGCATTAAACTTGCTATTGTAGGACCTTGCTACTAGCTTCCTCTGTCACTTTCCTCACCATTTGACTGCTTCTACAGTAGTCCTGAATGGGATTTATTAAAGCATCTAAATTGAAAACCTAATTTAAATTTATAAAAACTAAGACCTACATAAACCCCAAGACCTGTGTGCAAAATTGTAATCCTAGGCTTCCTTTCCCGTCAAAGAACAAAAATTTACGCTTCTAGAGTCAGATTAGAAGTCGGATTATATCAGCTAGAAGTAATTAATTCTTCCCATGCACTATTGAAGGAAACAAGAAAGAAGAAGTCTAAATTTTGGGGAACTAAACCAGATGAGCTTAATGCCACTGCCTTTCTTTGTGCCCATGTCTATTGTCTTATCTTTTTCTATATCACCTTCGGAATAACTGTTTGGAACTTTGGAACTGTTCTCTTACTAAGTCTATGTAGCAGGATATAGCTCTTTAGAAACACAAGAACATCCACAAAAATACACTGAATGTGAAAGAGATATCCATGAAGTTTCATTGTTTTATTTTCTAGTAGTCACTTGGACTTTTTGTTTTTAGCTCAAGAATCTCAGTAGTGCAATTTCTATATTAATGAAAACTAGCTTGCTTGCTTTTCAGAGCCCTTAGATCTTGCCTGACTAGTTCACAACATGCAGAACATCAGGGCAAATTCACCTCACAAAGCTCTGGGCAACACTTCCCCATCTAATCACATTCCTTAGAGCGAAAATCATTATTACATTATTTATGGTAAATGCTAAAATACTGTAAAACATCATAAAGAATCCTTTAAATATACATCTCAGTTTCCAGGATTTATCTTCAGATGATTGAAATGCCTATGTGGTAGTTTTCTTTCTTTTCGATGACTGCAGTCTTAATTAAAATGGACTCTATGATAGAATAAGATATATAATCAGAAATCGAGTGTTTAAAGGGTTCAAAGTAACAACCTGTTACTCAAAAGCATGCAGAATTCCCTGCTCAGTTACGAGATCACTCCTCAGAAGGTCTTCCAACTATATGAAAAGTCTTCCTTAGCCTCCCACCCAGGGATAGGTTTCTAGCTGAACTGTATTTGTCCAAATATCAACCTTTATTTTCTGGGAAGCTTAGAGCATAGAAAAGGAAGGAGGTGTAAATGAGCTCATGAATGGAGCTGATCCTCTGCATATGCTCTTGCTCTGAAAGCAAGCATCTGAAGTCATCTTCACATCAAACTTCTCCATTTTAAACTTCCTCACTTCTTATAAATTCAGTGCAGTCAAGCAAAATATCCATCTGGGTCTGTAGCTGAAAAATACTGATTAGCCGTCAGAGATCATTTTATCTTCAGCCAGATTGGACTGCAGAATCTGTTGACAGATGATTCTACTGAACAAGTTACATTGATTAGTACTGCAGATACCAGTATTTCAGTACTGACTCAAAGACATGTCTAAATTTAAAAGGAAGGATTTTAATTATTATTAAAATTTAAAATTGAAAGATTAGAAATAAAGAGTGGAACAACATTCAGTGGTGTGTAATTAAATGTGGAACACATATTTCTCTCACCAGCTTTTATTGCTATGGTTTTCAGTGATACTGTATTTTGAGGCAGATTTATTTTTGAAGTACTATTTTTTTTTCCTAGGAAAATGAAGCGCCGGACACAAAGGTGTCTTTGTTAACTTTTTTTTTGGAAGAATTTTTTAGGAAGAAAATGATTTAAAACAGAAAGGATATGAGGATATGAACCAAATAAAAAGAACAGAAACATTAATATATTTTGTCCAATTGGACAATAGCAACAGTGGATAGTATACTAAGACAACATTTTGTTTAACATCCAGATAATGTTCTTAATCCTTTTATCCATGTATCCCTAAATAAAATTTCTTATTCTATAGCCCTACATAATTTGCCATACTGAACTTTCCTAGTTAAAAATGCTTGCAGGCAGTACTTAAGTCTTCCTCAGCCAGAAATTTTTTTCAGGCAGAACTCCTGTCTTTGTTGTTTTATATATGTAAGAATGTAATATATATATATGAAGCTGAAATATAATAAAAGAGTCAGAACACTTGTTGAGAAGTGAAAGCAATTTTACTGAATGAACTTTAGATGTACAAAAGTGCTGCAGAGATTAAAAAACATATTAAATTAGCCGCAAGAAAATACAATTTAAGTCAAATGCACCATCATTGTAATACAAATTACCCCATTTGATTGTCTAGGTAAGAATGAAAAGAGGGTACAATCTCATCATTATCAAAAAAACAGATACTGGCTCCAACTCTGTCACTTTTGGCCGCTGTAACAGATTTCTGTTTTTCTAACTTTGCCCTTGGTTTGAATCTCTTTCTCCACATAAAAACAATTTCATTCCTAATACACTTAGATTTTTCAACTTTCAGTAATAGCATTCACTTCTTATAAGACTAATAATTCTCAAGTAAGATGAAACATGACTTGATTTACATAGGTCATGATATCAAGAAAAGCCCTAGAATCTATGTGATTTTAGTTAAACCTTTTACAAACTATACATCTTCCTTAGGTCAAGTAGCAACTTTGCTTAATCCTCAGAAGTCCAATATCCATTTCAGCAGAGAGGTTTTCTGACAGAACAATTTATTAACTTGAGTGCCTCATACTGAATGCAACCTTCTGTCCAACCTCCTAGAATATTACAAATGGGCCTCTGGCACATGATGTAAACTTTATCTTGCCCATTCTGCCCTCCCTTTGACACTACTTAAGACTGAGATGACCTTCCTTTTCTCTTACAGCTCACATTTTGTATATTTTTGTAATATCCCTTTTACTAGACTTATCATCATGATCTGCTTACTTTTGATTTTAACCAAGACTGAGTCACTGAAAAGTGGTTATAGTTTGTTTATTGTGTTTATACATTATAACAAAGTGAATATAGACATATTTTAAAAATTTCTGTTTTAAAGATATCATGATAACCTAAACTAAATCTAACATGCAACATTTCTATCTGCAATCTATAAAAGAGTGAAAAGGCAATGAAATGAAATAGTTTTTTAAAAAAAGCTATTTTTCTAAGTCAGAACTTTGTAATTGAGTAAAATTGTTCACCAGAAGAACATTACTTCAGTCTGATATGGGCTTTTTTTTTTTTTTTTTTTTTTTTTAAGGTACTCCAATCATTCTTAGTTTTATTTAGGTGTATTATAATATTGAGATATTTCAGTAGGATTTAAAATCTAGTTAAGAATATTCACATTAAAAAATGTTTATTTGTGGGAACAAAAATAATACCTAACATGACAATAGCAAAACTAGAATAAGATCTAATTTATATAGATTATATGATTATTGTAAGCCTTTTGAAGCAAAGGCCCATCAAAAAATGCAACATATTAGATTATGTCCTTCTTTGTATTTGACCCTTGTACAATGATGTGGATTTGAATAAAATAAGAAACTCTGAATATCAATTCCCTGTCCCTAAGGAAATTTTCTCTTGTTGGATTTTTGATTTCTGCACTAAGGTGAATAAGGGATAGTCATGTTATCTCTAAAAGATTTTGCAATTCTGAACAAGATATAATTACCATTATGGCATGATCAAGTGTGATTGCAAGCTAATCATTGGGAAAGTTTCACATCTAATTTAACAACTTGGTTTCAGGCTCACATCACTGATAACAAATTATTATTGTATCTGTTAGGTGCTTTAATTGACTTTTTTTTTTTTTAAGAACTTGTTGCTTAATTTTGTGCTCTAAATTTTTCCATCAAACATTATTAAGTCAGCTGAGAGAACACTTATGTTTAGAAAAGGTGCACTGCATTTTGATTATATGTACAAGTTGTGTTGTTAACATAAGATATGAATAAAGCAATAAAAATAGTCAGTGATGCATGGGAATGATCCAGAGTAGGAAAAACTGGTAAAGACAAGGGAGGAAGGGAAGAAGAGAGGAAGGGAGAAATCTCACTTCAGCCCAAATGTACAGACACACATTCTCCCTCCCATCTATGATGTATGGATAACCATGGAGATTCCATTAGCCTTAATTCAACGTCTGACTTCTGTTTAGGACAGTTCAGCAGAACTGAATCTAAGTATGGACAAGGTTAAGAAAGAGCATGTATCACCCACTCCAATAGGGGTCTTTGAAGCAACTGGTTTGCTTCTGCAACCAGGTGATGCTTTCCAAGCAGTGGAAATACATCAGTAAAGCTTCCTATATTTCTGTAGTCCCAACTGGCCTGTACTAGTAGCAAAGGCTTAAAATGATGGCTGCCAACAAAGAACAGTTTGTGGGGATACTCCAATCAGTGCACACAGGTAGATCACATTTAAAATTCTTTTAAAAACTCATATTGGTACCAGGAAATTGCCAGTGGCAAATTCATTCACTTCCAAATCTATGCTCACCAAACTGCATTTGTAATGTGGATGCCACTTCATGCCACCATCAAGAGCAAAGTACCTAACATGTTAATAAGCGGCAGAAAGGAGCTCAAAGTTCACATTTCTTTAAAAGACAAATGAACATTCACATGCAATATTCAAAATACTTCTCCACCAAGCCTCTACCCATTTCTGAGCGTGACTTTTATGTTTAGAGGATAGGATTCTGACACCAACTGAAATTTGGTTTCATGGAGTCTAAATAAAATTCCAATGAGATAATGAGACCCAGCTGCTTTTAATGACTTTCAATCTGGATGTGAAAACTCATTCAAATTCAAAAACACACAAAAAAAGTTTGAGGAGTACAAGGGTTTTAAAACTATACCACCAGAAAAGACACAAAAGATTAGTATGTCATCTGCATTGCCTATGTTTCCGCAGTTTACACCACAGACACTGCAGCTAATCTAGACAAAATGTTAAACTAATAATAGATATTCCATTAGGATTAATCATTTATTTTTAGCATGTATCACTTGGAACAACAACAAAAAAAAATTTAAAAAATAATAAAAAAGACATCCTCACTGAGAAAAGTAGTAGATTATTTGCAATTATAGTTTAAATATGAGAGGTGAACATATTTATATTAACATATATTTTGGAGACAGCTCAAGGCTTCTCGTAAGAATATATATATATTTTTTTTCTCAATTTGCAGGGGAGAGAAAGGAAGATGATTTTCATTACAATTTAGCAGAGGAAACTTTTGTCCTAAAATTCCTTTAGAATTCCAATAAATAATCCAAAGTAGAAACAGCTTCTATTTAAAATAGGGTTCTTGGATATTATTACAGCATCAAGCTGAAAGAAATTTTCATCTCAATTTGCAAACAGGTCACAGAAATGATATTGCCCTAATAAGTCAATAAACAGATGTCATTAAATTCTTTCAATAGTTAATGAAACATTACTTGATAAGAAATAGTCACTCAAGGACCTTTAAAAGGTTTGTAAAATATTCAAAATTAAATGTCATTATAGAATGCCTCCAGTATTAAACTGATTTTGTTCATTCAAGATTTTCTGTTCTTTTACTCTGCATCTAGCATATTACAAAGCCCAAACCTGGTACCATATTTTTACTTGCACCCACAGTCATGTTATATTGCAGANCACCTCTCATCAGCTGGGAGTGTTTGAAGCACTTTTATCACACTTTTTTTGAATTTATATTTAAATAAAACTGTTTTCAAATTAATATTTAGTTAGGATTTTGTTTTTTTTTAATCTATAACATAAATAAAGAGTAAAACAAACAAAACATTTGAAGCCAGGTTGCTTAGTTTTTTTTACATCCATGTTGGCTTACCTCAGAGCTATTTACATTTTTTCACTTTTCATACAGAAATCACGTGAAACCTAAGTTATATAAATGTTCAATTCAGGAAACCTGTATACTTACCTCATTTAACCTTTTAAATGAGGCAAACTTCTTATTTCCAGGAACCTGCTGATTCTGCTTGTCTATTTTAACCTTTCTTGTGTTAACAACTCCTGTCTTCTCCTATATCTATTCCAAGAAGAACTTAAGAATAAAAATACTGTCTACTTTTAAAACTGTACTCCACAAATAGACCCACAAAGCCTCTGATGACAAACTATCTCATTATCATTCATCATGCTTAGAGATTGACCAGGAAAACCTGCATTACACGCTTGCAAACTATTGCTAAAGTACCTGCTTTGTGGAGTCAAAACATGTTCTTAGGTACATATGTCACCAATGACCTCAGAGCATGGAATGTTAAAAAAACATTTAAGACCTGTAACCAGGAACAATAGGGAATGATGTGCTTTTGTGGCTATCTTCAAAAAGTTCTCATAGTTACCTGTTTTCAGCCCTCTAGAAAAGCTAAGAGAATATAATAAATTTTGAGATTTTTCCTGCTTCCCAAATGAAAATCCTTTCTACATCTGAGGCTTAATACAAGCCTGTGTAGCTAAATAGCCAAGTAACCCAAGCATTCGAAAGTCACCTCCCACATAGGCAAGATTAACATTCAGTAATATATGACTCCTGATGAATGAGATATCTGTCATTCTACTACAAATATTCCCTGAATAAAACTTGAGAATTTTAAATACTATATAACCTGTTTGAAGATGGGTAATTTGCAGCATGCAATGCCATTTTACATTATAGCAAAGCAGTTGCCATCTTAAAGAGAATTACCACTTGAAACGGTGTGACGTAATTTCTTAAACCTGATTTTGGCTGCACGTGAGACATGCACTCACATATCAGATAAACTTATTTGGTATTAAAAAATTAAAAAAAAAATCCACAAAATCCACACTGACTTGAAGATCCAAAGTACTAATCTTGTTTTTGCTAAAGTAATCTGGAGTTTTCTATTAACTTAAATGAAGTGTGATTAGGCTCAGTTGAACAATAATATACTAACAATAAGAAAAGATTGGTTTCTTTAATTTTGATAGTCCAAGAATTTTAACATTAAAACACATTCCAAGACTTTTCTAAATTGGTACTATCATTCTGCATTAAAATCAAGTCAGTTAATCTTACTGGTTTTAACTGAAACAAGGTCTTTTTTTAGGATTACTGATTCAGTGTATCTTAACTTTTCTTCAGATAATTTCAAGTTATTGTATAAAAACAAGCTAACACCCATATAATGGATGCTAATATCACTGATGTATTTTAGATCGTTGTTTACTTCTCTGAATTATAAGATTAGCCTTAAAAATCTCGAATGATTCAGACCTCCGCTATGTGGCAATATGGAAACCATAGAAATAAAGTCAATCTTAGGAAGTATGTCATGAAAATTAATGCACATGTAAAATAGCACTGACGTAATGATTTTATGTACATATTCAACACAAAATATTAGTGGTTCTTAGATAGTAGCTATCCACAGAGGAATATTTCCAAAGAAAATAGCAGTATGTTACCAAATAGTATTGAGTATATCTTACAGCTACAGTGACTTACTGTCACTGCCTATTATTTTTTTTTATAAGATTCCTTGCCTATTAAATAGTGTAATAAGCTTCATGTCTAATTAATCTGTTTTATTTTTTATCAGGAACTAATTTTTCTCCAAGGAACTTAGTTTTTTAGTATGTGATTTATCCAGTTTAAGTCTATGATATGTATATATTTGCTCAAATAAAAATGATTTGTTTTTGGTTGAAACTTCTCTATAATAAAGGTCTTGAAAAATAAAAATAAAAAAAAAATAAAGAGAGAAAAAGTATCTAAGGAATCAGTTAAGTCTCATCAAAAAAAAAAAAAAAAAAGTTCCAAACACCCATGGTACCTGAAGTCAACAAAGTCTTTCATTATGTTTGGCCCATTTTACACAAGTTCTTCTAAGAAGGAAAAAAAAAAATCATAGTAAGACATTTTTAATTCATGTCATTAACAGGGCATCTACTTACATATTGCCATATAATCTAACTTACCCTAGGCCTTGTCCTTTTGGCATTTATAATGCTCTTGCAAGCAAAATAGACTGAAAATAATTTGAATTATAGTTTTATTCTTAAAATGTTAACCTCAAAAAATCAGTAACATTTTTTGTGAAGGTTCAGTTTCAGGCGACTCCCCTAAGACTGGATCAGACATATGGTATTGTACAAGAAAATGGCTACTTTTCTTGTAGTTAAGAAGAAATATATTCCTATGAAAATTACTACTCATATTAATTTGAAATCAATTTCAGCTCTCATGTCTGAGATTTATTTCCAAAATCTCGAAACTAGTTTGCCTTGGAAACGGACTGGTTTTGATAAAGACTTTTCAGATTCAGAGTGGTATTTATGTTTTGTTGTTGTAGCAATGTCAGAGAATCCTCATTTCTATATGGTAGCCCCACTACTTATCTAGACTGCTTTTATTGTAGAGCAAAAAAATCTGGAGTATCTCAGAATTATAATCTGAATATTAGAAAAGGTTTCCCAGTAAAATATACTCCACTCTTAGACAGCTTTGAAATTAGTTGCATGGACTGGAGCTACTAAGAGGAACAATCTAAAGAATTGACCTCATCAAGGCTGAATACTTTTGTTAATTTGAGCTTTTCTCTGCTGATGAATACACTGAACATTTTTACTCATACACAAGTAATTAAGATAATTATCGCCGCATTTATGATCTGATAGCTGAAAGGTAATGCAAGACGCTAGTATGAGTAATGAATGGGCAAACAGTAATAATCTACTGATGACATTTTCTAGATCAGCATCCCACAGACGGCAAAATTTCAAAAGCCACCTTGCTGACAGATTCTCCATGGCCCATCTTCCTTCTTTTGCTCTCCTGTTGAAAACTATATGCTAAAGGAAACGACTAGCTTCGGAGTTTAGCTAATTAAGCGAAAACCATGTAGCAGATGTGCAAAAAGATAAGAACTTTGGGACAGTTAGTGTCAGAACACCTTGTTTTTACCTGTCACTGGTAAAGGAAACCCAGAGGAAAATCTATGCTCTGAAATAGCACAGTGCTGTTGAGAGTACTAAAATCCCTACATGACCAATAATTTCCTTGGAAGGGGATTCACAGCTTCCAAACAGGCTTAAAATTCCTCTGATTTACCTAGCAGGAAACTCCAAAGAAGGTTTGAACACAGAACAGAACAGATTCACTCTTATCCTATGCAAAGGGAAACAGCTACCTTTCTGAATAAAGGCTAATCTGAGGAGTCTGCCATGCCACATCTGAGCACGTAAGTGAGAGAAATCTTTATGCACAAAAGTCTTCAGACACCAAGATCAATGCCAAAGTGTACAATAAACCTATAGCTGACGAAAATGTACATCAGCTTTGCTAATCTAATGCTCAAGACAAATAACCGATCTCTCCATAGGACTAGGGAGATGAATAATGTTATTAATAGTACTCACTAGCTATATGTTATTTTGCCCAGGTATAAAACATTCGGTTGTTTAGGCAGGACCATCATCTCCATTTTACCAGTGAGACAATACAAGGACAAAGAATGAAGTTGAAAAGAATATCGTTGACAGGAAGGATCCTGTCAGAGAAGGCTCATTCTATGATAAATGAAAAACTATGCTTGTTTTGTGCAGACCTGTTCATGGAAGCAAGTCAAGAAAGAAAGAGGAAGTGAGAAACAAGAGACACAAAATACTGAAAGACAAATGTCAATACTACAGCTCACTCTGCTGCGAGAAAGCAAACACTGAACTTTTCCAGAAGATGTTTCTTTTCAAGTGTTTTCTAGTTTTAACATTTCACTTTCTCCAAAACTATTTTTTTTTTTTTAGAAATGAATTGTAAAGTCCTACCTGGTTGATGATTCTGAAGTGAGAAACCTCTTTATAAGCATAATTACAGGTAAGGGACCATAAGTGAGGAGCTGAAAACTCAGAACTGAAGCCAAAATATGCAAACCTTATTAGGAGTCATAACTATAAAAGCAGACCTATTAAAATAAACTTAGTACCTATAAAGTTCTCAGTTTTCCAGCAATTTAAAAGGAATTTAGTCTGTCCTACTGAGAAAAATAAAACTGAGGTTCATTCAGTCGATGCTGTCCATGTAATTAGAAAAGGTTAATCACTTTTACTACACAGTAAGCCACATAAAACCAGACATTTGCAGAAAAGTAGGTCTTTACAGCTTCAAAAAGACTACCTATTAGAGAAACTTGAGCATTTCAACTCTGTAAAATTGACCTTTCATTAAAGATGTTATCCCCCAACTACTAGTGAAATAAAAACATTTTCTTAGGGAGAGAATGATGATTTCTACTTTTGTTTTCATTTTTTTGTTAATAAGTTGGTATTTCCTTGTTGAACTATTTTTCATCTTTTTTGTTTCCTTTAACAGCTCAGTTCTGGTAAGTTACACTCAGAATAAAGAAATAAATAATTTACATGATGCCAGACATGTCTGAAAAATAGGGTCAGCTTTACCTGCATAGGCCCTATGTGAAATCATTATGTGCATGAGAAATTGTATGGAAAAAAAAATAAGAAAAGCAATTGACCACCACTATAAAGTACAATGGATGTCCGCATTATTTTAGAATTTGAAATAAGATATATAATCTTTAGCATGCAAAGTGCTCCCTAAGTGTATGTCTCTCTCAATCTGAGCCACATATGAAGTACATAAGCACAAAACATTTATATTGCTTATAACTTCAACCTGCTTAAAATATTTCCAGTTATGTTTATTTCTAAAGAGGAGAAAGCTTTTACAAAATCTCAACAGAAAATGTTATAGTGAAAGTGCTCATTGGAAAAATACCCAATCTATTACTGTAACTTGTATATTATAGATGCCAAAGTTAGGTGCAGAGCTTTTATTTTATATTTAAAAAGTGATATATGTGCCTGGACGAGCATGGATTATATCCTGGACCCCAATAAGCTTTCTTGAGACCAGTTTAGTTCCAGACAGAATTTTTCATTTTTGTAAATGGTTAATGTTAATTATGTAGACTATACAGACTGTTCCACTTCTGGTTAGATCAGAAGTGTACAAGTGTAATAGACAAGTTATTTTCATTTCTATAAATCCAAAGCAATATATTTAAATATAAAGCCCTTAGAATCCAAGTATTTAGGCCCCATAGATGTTTTGGCCCTTAATATGTTATAGAGCTTCACCCTGAGTAAACTTGGTATAGTGTTCTGAGCTAGACTGCATTAAAAAATAGCCACCCAAAGGACACTTAAGTGAGAAGGAAAAGTATTTCCTGTTCTGCATAAACACTGAAGAAGGTTACAAAAAGTTCTTGTGATCACTCTTTTGAATAAAACACATCCACCAGAGGAAGGGTGCTGGCAACCACATTATTATTATTATTTTTTATCATTTTGAGTATCTAGGAGGCATAACACAAACTCATTTTCCCAGTCAGCCTCAGAGAACTCAAAAGCACACCTCTTACCTGCTGCCTAAGTCTTCTTGCTCTATAATGGTATTGCCCTCCATCCCTCCTGATGGAACAGTGATACTGTACCACTCTCTTCCCCCACCAAAACAAAACAACAAGAAACACTCGACAAATTGTGTAAAATTAACTATTCACTTAATAGATTAACTTACCTATCAAGAGCGCTGTGTCCTTAGGTACTCTTCTTCCTAAGCTCCGTAAGTGCTAGGGAGCTGCAAGGGCCAGCTAATCTTTGGGGGAAGGTGAGCCAGGAGAAAGGCAGTGCCTTCACCAACAGACCCCAGTCCCACACGGCCGAGTGCCATGGGCAGCCGCATCCTGGTAACAGAGTCCATAGGCAGCCCCGCACTCAGAAAACAACAAATGTGCCGCAGAGTCTGCCTAATGTGTCCACTTGGGGCCTAGTGGTGTGGATAGATCTAAATAGCTTGGAGTCAAGCTCCTGAACTCTAGAGAGGGTTCATCTGTGAGCATGAATTTTCCCCTGACTGGGAAGCACTGCACAGGTTTTTGAATTCCTCTCCATGAGGCCTCCAGTTCTCCCTGTGTGTCCTACCCAGACTTAATGCAGAGCTCTGGACCCTGCTATGATGTTCAGATCAACAAAGGCCTTAAAGTATCTTAGTGTGCAGCTGTCTTTGACACCAGCCTTTGCTGGCTCTAGACAATTCCTTCATTCTGCAATATGAAATGAGATTCAAGCTTTAAAAAAAAAAAAAAAAAAAAAAGAACCTGCCAAAAATACACTTTTTGTTCCATTTTAATATATAAAGGAATGATATTAAAATTTGATAAATGGCATTAATGACATTTATATGGCAATAGCATTATGAAGTGGTCACCAAAAATCAATATTGATCCACCTTTCATAATGGGATGTCAGACTATTATCATCTCATAAGTAAGGAAAATGTAATATCTTTTACATGATGATTGACACATAAATAGGTGATTGTCAAAAAAAAAAAAAAGGAATTATATCATTTAATTTTACACCCTTATGAAAGAATAAAATTTATTTTCATTCTTAGTTATCTGAGAGAGATAAAACAAAAATGGGACATTTGTGTTAGAATGAAAAAAAATAATACTAAATTAACACATCACAATGAAAAATGTGAAGTATAGAAAAATATCAAATATTAGTATATTTCATAGAAATATTATTCAATTACAAATTTTATGTTTGAAAGTGAATGTTAGGGATTTTTATTTGGTGTAGAATATTGGAATTTTGGAAAACTAGTCCTTTCAAGTGGATCATCTCTCTTTTTGTTCTCCTCTGACTTCCGTTAACTTTCTCCGTGTTACTTTCATTTATCTGAAGAGCAAAACTGTATCTTTTTATAGTTGGATAAGCTCTGCCTGACAACTGAGGATCTTTGAGATTAAAAATACAATATAGTTACAGTGCTTCTTATCTTAGTGGAAAAAAATACTTCTTTTTTTTCCATCCTGAAAACTGCAGGAAATGGGAAAATCTGAACAAAAGGGCTAGTCCTATAATCATCTTCACTTTCCTCCATAAATGGTGTCATTTTGGAGAAGACATTTAAGTATGTCTCTTTAGGGATACAGAAAATATATAAGGATAAAACTAAGATGCTATGAAACCGCATTTACCAATCCTTTTTTTGCCTTTGAAAAAAAAGAGTACTGCCTTTCTGGACACAATACACTGCAGATTGAACCTACCTCAGCTGCATGATTAAAATACTTCAGTTCACTCTGCAATCCAGAGAGTTCATTGCATACTTTATGCTGTACAGCAGAGGAGATGTACAGACATAATTTCCAGGAGCCATCCATCACTCAGGGTGTTTCCAATGGTTTGGCTACCTTGTGAACAATCCTAACCTAAGAAGAATTTCAAATCCAATCTCTGCAGCCCTTGTAATTACACTTTCAGCATATGTCCCTTAATTATGAATATCTTGATAAATTATTCTTTATCTGTCAAGCTAATTTTCAGTACAGAATTCACCTAAGTTTAGACTTAGGGTGTGTGTATATATACTATATATACACACTATATATACTGTATATATATTATATATATACAGTATAGTTCTTTAAAGGTGATTGAGTTACTGCACTGGTACCTCTTCACTGTGGCAGTAAAGTAGGAGTAAAGAAGAGTTAATTAAAAGTAATCTTTTTTTTTTTTTTTTTCCGTCTTTCTTTAAGCAGACAAAGTAACAGCTGTCCAGAACAGTTGCCAGCCTTCTAATATTTGAGCAGATGTATTTTCCACATAATTTTAAGTTCACGAAGACCAGATGCTTCCCGTGATTGCTCTAACCTTTTTTTTTTCCTGTGTTCGGCATTTTGAGATTTGCTTTGAACTAAGCCATTTATTCTTCTGAATCTTCCATTATTTGTATATACAGAATTGTCAGACAGGGCAACAGATATTAGAGTCAGAACTGGATTAATCCTGACAACACGCAGCTTCTTTTGAAGTATGTTTTTCCTTTTAGACTCCAATGTAGAAACGCTATACATAGTGTTGTGTTTACATCTCTACAATGCATGTGTGTACCTTTGCAGAGAGGAATTACAACAACAAGAAAATAATGTTTTCTGTAAACTCTTGTTCAAATTTAAAAACTATTTTACTTTAGAAGGTTCATGCACCAAATTATATTCATTTTTAAGAAAATTTGACTATACCTATTTCCCTGCATGAGGGTTAGTATTCTTCCTGGAGTTGTGCTGTAAAACTGGAAAGAGAAAACAAACTAAAGAATTGAATTCTAAAATTTCCTGGGCCAAATCTTGATCTTACAAAATGCTGAGCATGCTGTCACTGATCCAGCGAAATAATTGGGCCTAGCAATTACAACAACTGTTTAGCCTCAAGGATGAGAGAGATGTCTCACTGAGTTCAGCTGGACAATTCAAATGTTTAACTCTGAGTTCAAAGCTACTTGATCTGCTGGACTGAGTCCAGAGCACTAAGAGTTTTGTTAGAGAGGCACTTAAATGAGCCACAGATTGATCTTGTCCACACGTTTAGGGCTGTGCAAGTTGTTTCTTAGTATAGGCTGAAGTGATGACAGATATTTGCAAGGAGAAGATCGCGATGAACTTTCTATATTTTGTATGGCATGGGACATAAGGAGGAGCAGGGTTCCCAAAGGCTGTTGCCAGAGTCCTGGCACAGAGGTAGTTAAGGCAGAAAATATCAGACCACACCCTTCTCAGTGAGAACTGTGCAGCCACACAAAATTATTTTGGCTGTACTGAAAGAAGGAGTAGGCACAGTTGTTCACATGCATAGCGAAGGAAGCAGAGATTAAACGTTTTTGCCTGATTTCATGTGTATCTTTTATGAGACGACTGTTACTCATTCTCTCCGATGAATTTACAACATCTACATCTTCAACTATCATTAATATTTTATTTTTCAGGGAATAGAAGAAGAATTACAGGGAATAATTAAAATTGCTCATATTTTAAATATTAAATAGTTTTACAAATGGTGAAGCATACCTGATTCAGCCTATAAGAGTTTGAAAGAAATATATTTGTAATGCTTACCTAATGGCAACATTTGATTGCTTGGTCACTGGAAGGGGGAGGCGGGAGGGAGGAGAAAAGAAAAAAAAAAACTTTTCACCGAGCTATTTTTTTTTCTAGTATGTTCAAATATATCCTTGATTGGTAAAGTGCCACATGAACTGCAGTGCATACATCTGTATAACTTGTATCTCTCTGACCTATATGTTGTATCTCCACATTTCTAATTTCTGTTATCTCTCAGATGTGACTGCATAGGTGTTTTGCACCTATACTGTCTCCCTGTCTAGACGGATAGAGTGTTGCATCATCATAAACAAAGATTGGTTGTTTGGGATCTCAGGAAATATAGTGTCATCTCCTTATAAACAGGGATAAGACTGAGTAGAACAAACAGAAACATTATTGCTGAAAACTTTATTGTAAGGGCAATACTTTAAAGGCATCCTAGTGTCAGTGTCGTAGTACCTCTGTGCAGTAGTACATATAGTACCATCGTGTTTTGAAAATGTCACAACCCTTTTCCCCTAAGTTGCTATCCTGGTTAGATTACACTGAACTTTATTGCAAATTTAATTGCTGTGGAGAAATCATTTGATAGAAAGGATGGCATGACATCCACAGGATGTGAAGCAACATCTCACTACACAGTTTAGATATACTTCTTTTGTTTGTTAGTTTAGGTATGCATTTTTTTTTATTTATTTGTACTTACTACGTTTTCATATTAGAGATTTTTACTATGTTTTTTTGCATCTAAAAGTAGATGTCTAGGGAAAGCATCATGTAAACAACATGGCACTTTGATGGAAATAGAGACCTGGAAAATCTTCAAGAAAATCTGTTGTATTCTTTTAAATCTATAATTTAATTCTAGAACATTTAAGTAACACGGGCTAACTATTTTTTCTTAATAGGCTAAGAACAATTTCTTACAGTGAATAGCTATTGTATGGCACTTCCTCTCTTCCTTTTTTCCTGCTTTCCTCCCTTTATTCCTTCCTTCCTTCTTTCATTTCCTTCCTTTTCCTTTTCTTCTTTTTTTCAGTGTGTTAATTGAAGATGGTCAAGATACACAAGAATAACTAAATCTATTTTGACATTAAGATATCCATCTGTGCTATATATTTGACTAGCAATTTCCACCCGTATGTCCTTACAGCACACATTAAAGTGTTTTAAAAGCACTAAAGATCATTGGACCATTAGATCAATGTTCCCATAGATGTAGAACATTATATTTCTCTTTCAAAAAGCATTACCTACCATTTGGCATGCTCGGGCGGCTATGTGTACATAAATTGGTAACTGCTGTTTGTCTCAGCTTACATAAGTAATCAAAATTTGCTAGTTTTATCCATTTCCTGACAACTACAGTGATACATTAGCAGCTTGTCTGGCTAAAAGCTATCTGTAAACATTTTTTTTCCTCAAAATTGTTTGCATTATCTCGATTATGTTCAAACTTTAGTAGGCATTTCATGAGATACCAAAAAATTTAGTTAAGATTTATTAGGTTAATCACATGCTAACATTGTTCTATGGTTGCATGTTCTATGGTATCAAAAGGATAGCACGTTTTCTGCAATGTCAAAGAAAAACAGAATGCCCACAATGATTTTTCCATTAATCTGGAGATCCACTTTCAACTTCTGTGGGAAGAAGATTCAGCTAACAAGATGTCCTCTACTGACTGTAGAGGACAGCCTTGTGAATGTTCATCAGGATACTGATCTCCAGGTAAGCTGAAAACCCTGAAGGTGTTTGTGGTTTTAAGAAACACTGCCCCTAAGAACTGTGCTAATATGAAGATTTTCAGAGTGCTGCTTTGCCCAGAGTAATTTCTGATGAGTCTTCATGATTGATAAATTTTCAGTAGCTCACACATAAGGTTTGGAGCCCTTATGAACTATTCTTCTGAAATCTACTTTCTTTTCAAACACAACTTGGATAGAGCAAAAACATTTTCATGATGTGTAAAAACTGTGTTTGATGAGATTATAGAATATCAACAGTTGAGTTGCCATAATGCAACAAGCGCACCACTTGCCACTTTGTATATTAAAGTAATCAAAATGATGCAGTTTTAATATACACTTTTTTAAATAGAGCTTTAGTGATAAAAGCTTTACAAAATACTAATTTTCATGAATATTCCACTATATAACTAATTAAGTCACAGCATTCTTCATTTTAGTACTATGCTCCAAATTAAGTCAGTGAGTCTACTGCTTATACTAAAATTGAGAAACAAAGAAATACTATATCTTTTATTGCTTTCAAGAGCCCACTTTCAGTACGACGCACATAAAGCCCCATAAAGTTTGCATACTCATTTTCTGACTAAAACTGGAATCACTGGCTAAAATAGGCTCATTTGCTGAAAACACAACTTATTTGCTCTTTATGCTATAGATTAAATTAACACAATTTTTTGTAGTATGTTGTTACTATGGGAAACTGTGGGATTGAACAGAATTTAAAGAAAGAAGAAACCACTAGCTAGGTAAAATCTTTGACTAAGCCTATTCAGACATCCTGAAATTTCACCCCAAAGAGAAACGCTCCACATATTTTTGTAACATTAACATGTAATGTCTAGATTTTCTCATCTACTTTCCCATTTAACGAGTCATAATGTTCCATGTATGATTTGTTCCAGTGTCCACTGTCCAGAACCTTACACTTCCTTCACTCTATTTCTCCATGTTCCATACTGAATTCAAATTCCTAGTAATGGTCCCACGGTCAACTCATTTTTATCTCCCTCCTGTTTCCTCTGAGTCAAAGAGGAGCTGAAATGATCTTGAGCCTTGAGATATCCATGAAAGTTAAAAAAAAAATCTTAAATCCATGCTTTTCCTCATTCGTCTCTCCCCACCCCACAACTTTTGTTTTAAAATATCTAAAACTTCTAAACTTTGCAAGCAGATGATCAGGGTAAGGAGGCTGTAAAATTATATTTTTGTTCAAGGTTCTACTAGGGCTTATGAATATACGTATTTCTTCATAAAATGGACTCTTCTGCTTGTTGTCCCTGATCTAACAGCTCTGTTCCCAAATAGAAAACTGTTCAAACGACAGATTCTCATTTTCTTAATAATTTCTTTTAGAATGGGCTATGGCCAATATAAGAAATGAAAAAGGAGAACCTCCTCACTAATCCATTTGGCTTCTGGTGAGTCTGTGATCATGAACATCATGAATCACTTCATAGGAAGTAGGAAAGAACAACAAAGCACAGTTATGCAGGTGGTATCTGAATGCCAATGCTGGTATGGAAACTGCTGCAGTGGGGGGGCCTCCCTCCTGCTCCCTGTTTGCTTTTGGAGGGTGCCAACATGCTGCTGCTTCTAGCATTGCAGTGGGAGGAAGGGGACTGCTGAGTCAAGAGATCTCGATAGGGTTCATGCAGCTGGCAAAGTCTGTCACCTCCTCCTTGCCTAGGCCCACAGAGAGGGCTACTGCTAGAAGCAACCTGTGGTCCTAAGCCCTGGATTCCATGCCATGAAGACAAAATACTGTCTTTAATTGCATCAGTAAAAAAAAAAAAAAAATCTTAATAGTCAGAGATTTTTTTCATGGCAACAGATTATATTGTTCATGGATAATTTACAGTATTGAATCAATCAGTTTGCTTAATTTTGAACTTTGAATATTTCCAATGATCTATTTCCAAGTATCCAAGATCCTCTCGACAGATGTTACTGCTAGGGCTACAAAGTCAGAGTTAGGACTTTCAAGAATTTTTGTGAAATACATTGATATACTGTGAGCAACACTGAGCAATGTTTTCACTGTAAGTTTAGTAATCAAGGAGAAAATCCTTGTTTGGTCAAATGGAATGTTTCCTTTTCTAGAACTAAAAGAATGAAGCTAAAATGAAATCTGGACAAAAATTCCTCTTCAGATTTTTTTTCCCAAGAAAGAATATTCCCGCTAGCTCTCATACTGTATAAATAATTTCCAGTATAAAACATAGGTGCAGAACACACATGCAGTGTTTTCTCCTTGGCAAGTTTTAGTCTTCTGCCAGGTTGATAATATAAATATAATATATTGATAATATAAATAATAATATAAAATATTATTAGTAATATTTTATAAATATTATAAATATATAATATAATGCAATACAATATAATATAAAACCTTTTTTTCTTTTTTTTGTCATAAGAACATTGCTTCACCAGGTGTCTTCTATCAGACTTCTGTAGTGTTCTATCTGTAGCCATCATGAAGACCTGGTAAGCTGTTTTTTTTTGTTTTTTATGGAATGAATCTGTTCTGTTCAGAGGACGTTTCAGTAGACTAAAATGATATACAAGCACAAAATCTGGACCTGTTTCAAAACCTGTGAAGGATACTTAATAGAAGTATTCTTTTGTTAGAAATTCTTCTATAAGAAACACACATCCAACACTCAGATCAGAAAATTTCTGAGGATCTCAGGAAGGGCTGTTGGAAATATTATGGTGGTATACCACTTCTAAATTGCCAGGCTTATACTATGTATTATTTTTGACTGATCTAGTTTTAACCATAATAACTGAATAAAAACTGCGTATAGCCAGACAGTTCAACAGTCTAATCAATACTATTGTCAAGAAGTCTTCTTTTAAATATTCACATACAAATATGAATAAAATACAAATGAATATGAATAAATGAATATGAATATGAATATGAATAAAATACAAATAAATTCATATACAAATATCTTCATATACAAAATCTATTGATCTTTCAGAGTTCACTTGGCATTTAAAATTTAAACCATCTTCAAATAGCTGAGGCACAACCACCAAACATTCCATATTTGAGTACCTGAAGTTAGGCTTATAAAAATGTGCCTAAGTTCCTGAATAGAAATGTCCTTCAAAATTCAGACTTCCTGGTGGGAATAAATACGTATGCCTACTTTCATGAATAAAACAGTGCGGGGCCAAGTACAATGGCTGAACTTGCATCCAAATGATCCAAAACCTCTTCTGTGTTGGGAAAAATTCTTGGACCTTGTGGTGCCCCAAATCGTGCTTGGGAATTAACACATGCAGAAAATTGTAAGCAAGCGCTCAGGCCATGTTGTCTGTCCTAGTTGAGTTTACTAGTGTAGCTGTAATGAATGCAGTATATTAAATCTTTGCTGCTTTTAGATGCCTTCAGAGCTACAAATTTTAAAACATTTCAAGCTGTTCTGAAATGGAAAAAAAAAAATGGCTTTGCACCTGCTTTCTTTAAGAGAAAGGAAGGATAAAGCGGTGCTTTAGATAGTAACCTTTGTGCTCAGCAGGCTTATGTTTAATCACCTGCTCTGCTACACTTCCTGTGAGACCGTAAGATCACTTAACCTCTCCACACTTCACTCTGACACCCACCAAGTGGCACTTCCCATTCCTCCCAGGAGGATTGTTAAAGATTATAAGGCTGACTGCGTTTCTGGCAATTGCCAGTCTGTCACACTGCACAAATAAATAGGGAACAATTGCTCCTAGCTCTGGTAGTTAGAGCAAATTTAGTCTATAACTGTCTTGATTATTCTGGAGTTCAACATCTATTGCCATAGCAACCTGTTTTAATAACTTCCAAAGTGCACAAAATATACTAGAATTAGGTTAATTCTGTGGTTTGGCACCATGCATAATATGCAACTACCTGGATCCCCATGGAGACCCAAGGAATACACAGTACAAATAGAGCTTAATCAACGGATCAAAAACTCCTTATCTGTCAATAAAAGAAGTTTTCCTTTTTTTTTTTTAAAAAAAAAGAGACTTTATTACCTGTAATTCTTCAATTTCAATTCAGCTTCCATGTAATTCAAGTAGATTTTCTTGATAATTGTTTTTTTGTAGCCATTATCTTTTCATTTGGATCACTGATATTAGAGATCAAGAGTGATTTGAAGAGATAAATAATATGCTGGGAATAATTACTTTCATGATTACAGAGCATAAGTAAAAGCTGAAAAAAATCAATTGACTTTCAGTGCATATCTTCTGAAAACAAGACTTTTACCCTTTTAAAATACATTTTATTGTATATTTTAAAATAAAGTAAATACTTTGTGTCAATGGCAGTTCTTGAATGTGCAATATATTTTCTGATATAATGTGTATCTAAGTGTCTTTATAGGTTTCAGATATCATACAGAAAAAAAAAAAAAACAGAAAGTTGAGAATTGATTACATCAAATTTAATAGAGTAGTTTTATAGGCTTTCTTCCTCTCCATTTCCATACATATTTTTGAGATGCAACATTAACACTTTTCCTCTACCTGATTTATGATTTTGTAGAATGCAGCTTGATCTACATTTTCTGTCCATGTAGATGTGATTTTTTTGGAAAAGTTTGTCTCCCACTGAATTTAGTGAGGAATGAGAATTTTTTTCTTAGAAATGCTTCATATAACTTCAACAGTCCATATGACCAATCCCCTGTTTATCTTCAGGTTAAAAAAAAAATACACACACACACACACACACACACACACACACACACATCAAAATTTATTTCCAAATCAAAAGTGTAGAAGAAGTATAAGCCATGGACTGTATCAATGCAGTGTGTGTATGCAACATTTGGTTCAAAATGTTGAATTGTAAGGCTGTAATTACTAAGTGTAATTATATCACTCAAAAGTAGACTTGATATTTTCCTAACTGAGCTTCAGCTTATAAGTAAACATTACTTCCTTCCTTATTAATTGTTTTATGTCATCTCTTCATTTGCCACAGAAATACTGTTCTTGGAAGGTCAGATTTCTTTTTCTCAAAAAATAAAGAAATTTTCTTGATCAGTCTCTTTTAATCCTATTCTAAGTGACGTATATTATCTAAATCAATATGAAGCTTAAGCACATACCTCATGAGCCCTTCCGCTATGGAGAGTCCCCATATGACAGAGAGCTGCCGTGTCTATTTGGTATCCTGCAGAGTGATATTATGAGAGAAGACAATATTGTTGTCCAATCTTCTTCAGAGCAGTAGTTTTCATTAGAAAAGTTGGAGGACTATTTCATCTGAAAATAATTTGGAGGGTGGCATGAACCCAGAACTCAGAATCTGGAGCTCTGGGTTGTAAGGTATGTGTAAGGTATGTTGAATTGTGTTGCAATAATAACAATAGTATATTCCTGGCATCAATACATGCCATGAATTTATATACTTTGAGTAGAAATATATACTATTGGCTTTATTACAGGGAAATACTTATAGGTGGTTGTATAAAAAGACATATAAACTTTTTCCAGATCAGTCCAGCTGCTGAGAAGAATTCCACTTTGCATCCAGACAGTACTCTACCAAATCACAGCATCTAAATAATACATGCTCCTCAAGAGGTAGACCTTGATTTTTGTGCTCATGATCAACAGTTTCATCAGCAGAAGTCTAAGTCATCAGATAGGTCACTTTTACACTGTCTAGTTCTTCTAAATGAGAATATACATATATGTATATATACACATATATATATTATTCTGAGTTTACTGTTTCAAGCTATAATTGCAAAACTTTTTTTTCTTTTATGAACTTGATCATGGTTTTCATGACAAGCTTGACAAGACATAACAATGCAAAAATTTCATAAGCTAGTGAACCACCCACTAAGAATATTGCTTTATAACTGAATCAGACATGAGTCAACATCAAACAATTATTTAGAGGGGGATAAGGTAGTGTAACTGAAAACAAAGCTCATTCTTTTCAGTAACTAAAGAATTAAAAGTAGCATTTTAGATCATGGTCATTTCCTCTTTGCTTTGTTTTGTCCCAAAAAGTAAAGGATAAGATGTGCAGAGTATGATTTCTATTGATTTATAATTTCTATCATCAACTTTTGATTAGCAAATACAGTTCCCATCATCAGTCAGCAATGACCTTGAGGTCTTGTTGCCTCACCCATATAGACCCAGGCAGGTGTAGACTAGAACGCTTCTTCCTACCTTTAAAAATGTTCCAGAAGGTAACATTGGGCAATTGGTGAGACTCTGGCTTATAGGAGTCCACTGAATTTCTAATCTGACACCCATAATACTATGCTATGTCTTTTAGAGGAAAAAGTGAGGTGGCAAATTTTACCCTGTCATTCCTCAGAGATTGGGGAACATCATCCCACTACCCCTTTGGCATTAATAGAGCTGTTATTGTTATTCTGAGCCATTGTACAACAAATAACATAAATCTGAAGTTGAAAAAATATTTGTATGTATAGAGATAAATAGACACCTAATGTGCATATATTATTTATGTGTATGTTTATGTGTAAACTACTTATATATCATGTATGTTAAAACATTTACACAGGAAGAGACATACATATATACACTTACATATAAATATACTATATAAACACACATATCATGTTTATATAATATATCCTGGGTTTATTTCCCCCTTATCTTTCATGAAGGTTAATGATTAAATAAGAATCTCCTACATTTACTAAGGTTTATTTTGATACAGCTCTTCTTTATTCAGTTTCTCAATTCTACCTGTTTATATAAGACAGTGATTGAATTATACAGTAGATATATAAAAACACGTACCAGCTTTCTTCCTCTTAAAACCGGTTTTCTTTAACATATTTAGTATTATGGCTTTGTGGAATAATTAGGAGGGATGAGCAGTGTTAGGGCTGTTAATCTAGAAATGTTTTAGACAAGCAACACTGAATAGATTAATTAGTATATAATCAATGACCTTGAAACCTAAAAAACAGGATGAACTACAGCATTATAACACAACAGGCCATTTAAAGAGGGACTAATCAGATTTATTATAAAGCTAGGCTGATTTTCAGTTGAAAAGACAAAGGAAAGTAGGGATGTGAGTTTGTGAATTGTGAGTTAGGTGTCGAAACAGAGAAGTGTATGTTGTAAGGGATGTTGACAGGATTTGATCTGTCACATTCAGTATCCTTCAAGAAATATGAATGAGAAATGGAACTAGATCATAAGAAAGTAGTGAGCTCAAAGAATATATTTCTAGGAGGCAACATAAAAAGCTTGTTTTACCTAACTTAAAAACAAGGACTAGAAGTCATGACCTAAATATGCCAGACATGTTTTAAAATTACAAATAAGTTTTTTTGCCACACTACAGGATAACATTTCAAATTAACAAAACTAACATAAATAAGTTAAATCTGAGCATTATAAAAAGAAGAATGAGATTTTGAAACAGCTTTTCTAGAGTAGGGAGGGAGTGAGGGAGGAAACTTAATTGATTTTAAGATGAAGTTTGGTATGTTTATGATATAGTCATATGACATGTTTTCCTGACATAACAGGATACTAGATACAGTGATGTCCACAGTACTTTTATCTTTCTGAGATAATAACTCCCTAATGCTGCTAAGCAACATCTTATGACTGTGATTCATGACCACTTTAAATTTTGTATGGCCCCGTGTCAGAAAAAGTCTCAAGAATCAGTAAACACATATTTCATACAGACATCATCCATTTTAACTTAGCAAAACTGTCCCAAGGAAGTAGTAATAAAACTCCATATTTTCATTCCGTCAACAAATCATTCATGCTCCAGGAGATCAAGTTGCTATATCTTTATTAGGCTATTGCCCTTCATTCCCAGCTGAGACACGAGTAGCCATATATGAAGATCTTAGCCAGTTGCAATATGAGGTAAAAGAGGGCTAACTTAACTGTCTGTGTTTAAAGCACATATTGATGGGGTATACCTGTTTCACATCTTTTTTTAGGAATTGAATTCTTTCAAGTCTGAGTCTGACTCTGCAAAGAATTGATATTTATCTTTCCATAAGTTACAATCAGTGAAAATATATTATTTGTTATTGTTTGCATAAGCTCCATCTTAGTATGAAATTCTAGGCGGGTAAAAAAGCCAATGTAGTTTTACTATAGAGTAAATTAGGGCTATATCTGCGCAACAGAGTGAAAAGATCTTTAGCATAACCTCTGTTTATGGTGTGTATATATATATATATATATATATATATATACTTCTCACAGAGCCTGCAGGGAAAGGAAAAAAAAAGCAGAAAATAGAAGTTTCTTCCCATATTTATTTTTAATTGGTGAAAAATAGAGCATACTAATTCTATCAAATCCATGAATGAATTACATATGTGACTATGTTCACATGATTAGGGTAATGCTTATGAAGACAAATTTGTAAAGGGAAATATATAAATAAACATCTAAAAAAATTTGTCAATAAAGAATTATTTGTAGAGCCAATGATGTAAGAACTGCTCTCTTCTAAATCAGCATGTTTCTTGTATCAGTTTTTTTAAGGCCTATGTAAGACTGAAGTATTCCCCAAAAGATCTGCTGCTGTTGTCCATATACTGTTAGCCCTTGAAATACTTGCCTTGCTTGCTTAGCTACAAGCAAAAATATATATGTTATATTATATATATAGTTTATATATACATATACATATACCTTTTCCTAATAACAAATGATTGGTATCTTTATTTTGTGAGGAAGACAGATGGCCTGATCCCCTATTTGCAGTTAAGGTGGATTTTGAAGTTTCTGTTTAGGATTCTTGGTAGATTACTCATAATCTTGTGTGTTTTTCTCATTTCTCATTTGCTTGTCTAAATCTGTTGTTGCTTTAAAAAGTCATGCATATGTGATCACCAAGTTCAAGCTTTTCAGGTTAACATTTGCAACAGAAGTCTTACTCGTCACTTAATAGTATCATGCAAAATATATGCTTGAATGCAAGCAAAAGTGATGGCCTCTTTTTCTCTTTTTAGCTAATCCAATGTCTTGTCTGGGGTTTCTGAGCAACCTGTTCTCTAAACTGCCTGTTAATGTGCAAATGCCTATTTGTGCTTCAGTGCTTCTATATCAGCTTTTACTGAGGGTTGTTTTCAGACCTGTTTTGATTATGTTTGCTGATTGATTAATATTTCACTTCTTAGCAGCAATTGAAAGAAAACTTAGGAAGTTAAAACAAATTAAACAGTAAGCCTACATCGCTGGATCATTGCCTAAGGCATTGCATAAGTCAAAACGACGATCAACAGACAATATGAATTTTATCAGCATAGGCTTTAGGTGAGTATGCTATGTAAAGAACCTTATTTTAATTGAATTACTATTGTTCTTTTTACAAAACCAGAAGTTCTTTAGTAATATTCTCAAAAAGTAACGTCATAATATAAATCCCCCAATCGTATGCTATTCTCCATTAATGACAGTGCATTGCAGGCTCATTTTCTGTATTTAACAAAAAAAGAAGTTTATAATAATAAGAGGTACTACATGCAGCACTGTCTGACCATCAGTGCAATAGACCCTTGTATTCCAAATTCCATGTTTGGTCACCAGATCTCCAACTAAAAACAACGCTTCCATAACTGAACAATAGCTAGGCCATATCAAACACCAACAGGCAATTCTGGTTTCATTCAAAATGTGCTGGGTCATCCGCTTCTTTATAATATAGCATTTAAATATGCAATTTAAAATGCAGAACAGGACATATCTCTAATTTGAATAGGGGAAAGAGAGAAGTGTATATGAGCACAGTGTGCTGTGTGATTAGGAAGGTTCAGCCACACCAGGCAGTTGTCCTGAAGGGAAAGATGGAAATCTCTCTGCTTAAATGTTCAGTCTCAAATAAATAAATAACACCCAAAAAAGGAATTTTTAGAAAAGGTTTCAGTGGACGAAATAGCAGCTAAATAATCAGTAAAAGATACAGATAGGAAGTGTCACACCTACATATACACACATACAATATCATTTCTTATAGAGATGTACATTATGATGCATATATACACTCATATATATAGAGAGAGAGAGAAAAACAAACAAATGAAAGAGCACAGTTGAGCACAAATGTATAACTGTATGTTATTGAATTGCTATTTCCTTCCTACGTACATGAGAAAAAGGTTATTTTTAGTGAAGGAAAATATATCTTTTCCTTGAATGTTCCTTGAATAAAAATGGTGAAATGCCTTTAGAATTGCACAAGTACTTCATCATGCTAGTCGTAATCGTGTATTAGCTTAGTTAGCGCACTGATATTCATGCTGACTGTATTATCACTAATATTTGGGACCTTGCTAGTGTCTGAGATGGTGCACTCTACTGTTCTGTATGAGGATGCGGATATCTAAGCAGTAATCATTATGTAAATCTTTCTGGGATTACCTTTTGGCTGAGAAAGTTATTAATATCATAAAATGCCTTGTTTTATGGTATGGGCCTTTTGCTCTGCAAAGAATGCAAAGAATGTGATTTTCTTTTCTTTTTTTTTTTTTTTTGCTAAACCGAATTAAAGGTTTGGGCAATGTTTAAATGCTCATAACTGAAACTGTGATCCTGAAAATCTCTGTTCTTCTGGCACTGAGCCCTGCAGAAACTTAAACTCTGTAGGAGACACAGATTCCTATCTGAAATTTCCTCAGGCTCCTCAAGTTCTTGTTCTCTACATGTCCAGAAACGTCTCATTTTTCTGCAATATAAAGACTGCAAATTTCACATCTAAACCTGACTGGTGTCCTGATATGAGCTGCTCCCTCACCTTTCTGAGCTCCTTTTCTGCTAAAACTGTCCCTCTGTAAGGAAACATTCAGGAAACACTGAGCCTGGAACAGAGAGATCCTGCATCATGTTAGATGGGAAATCAATATTTTAAAATTTTAATAAAAATATATTTTCAGAGATAGAGCAATGTAATGGACATGGAAACATGAACCAGATGCCTGGTCTCTGAACCTTTTAAGCTCTACAATCACTATGCTACAGAATCCCACTTTTTGACTAAGCTACTTCTGCTGCAGTGTTTAAGACTCATTTTTTCCCTCAGTATTTCCTACTACATATCTTAGCTTAAGGTTTGTGTAACATTTCCATATCTGAACTTTCCCTACACCCATCACAAAGCCAATATAAAGTCAGTCTCCAAGTCAGTCTCTGAAGTCAGACATCAGAAGTAGATATATTAGTGTTCCAGTGTCATAGAGTTGGAGAATTTTTGGATCAGATTGCTTAAAAAGGACAAGCACCTTTTATACATTCAGTCTGCTCTGTTGGACAGAATATGATACAGGCATCAAATGTTTTACCCATATTTATGGTAGCATTCTGTGGCACTTCTTAATATATTCTCCTATTCTCCTATGATCCTCCATGATTAAATGAATAAGCATTCTGTGTCTATTATTCTGATATAATTTATTAGGTTTAAATTTGCAAGAAAAGTATTACTATAGTTTATTTAACATATTTGGTTAAATATCTACATGCTTACCTCAGGATTTGGCTTTGTATCCTTTAACATCCTTTAACAGTATGCACCTTCATCCTTCATGTTTTTGTTTTTTTTTTTTTCAGAGTATGATGCTGGATTCCTTCAGACTTAAAATTAGTCACCAATAAGCAAGCTCCAGATGTATATTACACAATCTGTAAATCTTTGGACCTTCCTTATGTCTTTTCATATTTTGCTATACAAAATTTGAATAGGATGGCCACTCCTACATAAAATACAGAAATTATGGATTCATACAGGACCATAAAAAGTCATTCTGAACTCTGCTTCTTCTCTACTCATTTCTAGCTTCCTACTTTCCACAAGCTTTACGGATTTGACACGAACATCAAATATTTCAGACAACTATCTGCAATACTCTATTTCCTCTATAGTCCTGTTAAACACAAATAAAATCTATTCTTATCTATTGCTTTCCCTGAAGACTGAGTATATAGCTAAATCTCAATCAGAGTTATTTTTGACTTTCTATAGTGATCTTTCCCCTAAAATGTAACTGAGCCATGATCTTCTGATTCAAGAAACTGAACTACATGATTACAAAGAGTGGTATTAATGAATTCTAACTGTTAAAAAAAAGTTTTGACCCATTATAGACTTGATACATTCTGACTAACCTGTTTTTGCAATAGTTATTGGAATATTCTAGACATATCTTGGACAGCACTGCTCCAGACAGCTTGAAAATGAATCCTTGTAAAAATAATGCTGCTGCTGAAATGCTAACTCTTCGATGTTATCATAAACATCAAAAATTAGAACTTCTAATTATCCACATTTTGGAGTGAAAAAAGCACCTCAGATTTGTGAGCAGAAATACATGTGTTCAATGAGCACAATTTAAATGAAAAGTCATATTTCTAGAGAAAGAATACTTCTAGAATAATTTAGTTATAAACATTGACATTGATAGGTTACATCTTTGGTGAATATCTACCCCAGAGAAAATGCTGAGCACAACTGAATGAAAATATGGGTGAACAAAATTTGGAGCAAGCCATTTCATTAAAAATGCGTATTTAATGGAAGGCAAACTGTAATGTCAACTGCTAAAGAGAATAAAGACTTTCATTAATGACAATTATTGAAAACCTTCTAGCATCCCTTGCTGGAAGCATAATTTTTGCATCTAATAAATAAACTAAGAAAAATGAATAAACCTTTTTAAATAGGAGTTCTGCCTGAACGAAGGCTACATAAACAGGTTCCAAACAGTCTTGGAAGAGGATCTCAGTTTATATAACCCATCACGTTTTTATTGATTCAGCAGTGCTATTCCAGTTAATTGCGACTAAAGTTCTGTTTTAGCTTACAGAGTATGATTTCAGCTCTGTATTGTCAAAGTCAAACATGCTTTGTTCCTAGAGATGTTTCAAATAGGACTTGCACAGCGATCTTTACATCACTGTTTATTCTGCATTGATATTAACAATACTGCATGACACACGTTCTAGGGTAAGTAATAACCAGTGATTTCAAAAACGTGTAGATTGAGAAGGAAACCAAGGGCCACTATGAATCAAGCTATTTGACCTGTTGTCTAGCATATGCCAGAGAACTATGTCACTTGAAATGCAGTAATAAGGAACCACCATCGCTCTTTGTTTAAAATGCCTGTTCGACTGAGAGAATACTTTATATCCCAAGCCACAGAGCAGACAGAATGAGGATGCAGCTTGCACATTCTCTGGATCTTCTCCCTCTCTCGCTAGAGCGCAACAGAATTACAGCCGTTCTGCTGCAAGCCTGCCTCTCTTGGGCAAAAGGAAGGGAATGATTTCTTTTGTTTACCTCCCTAGGGTCTTTATTAAAGCACGTACTTGGAAGACATTATGTAATAAGCTGATTAGTAATGCAGAAATAGTTTCAAACATGAACTTGGATTACACATATGCTAGTGATGAGCTTTCATTATTCATTCCTTATGGTCTTGTTTTGTCTTTTTAGACACTTACTTGACAGCAGGAATGATTTCCTTTTGAGAAATTCTGACAATCTCCTTTGAAGAACCATCCCGTAAGATGCTACTGTGAGGGGATTCAGAGCAGTGGCGCGTTGCTGAAATAAAAGTCATCCTGCTGGCTCAGGAGGCCGCACGTGGGTGACACACAAAATGCTCATGGCAAAACTGAATACCCAGGAGCCAGCTCAGCCAAACCTGCTCATGACCCATCTGCTTTTCGTATTGCACTTATTCCTGCCCAGGCGAAATGGGTGACCAATGCAAGGAGTACCCAGGCAGCACTGCCCTGCATGGAGCTCGTTGCCAGCTGCTGTTCCAGCCCTGGAGGACATATTTAGCTTTAGAGTAATTGAGAAGAGCTTTCTGAAACAGGCCCGAACAATTCAGACTCAGCTTTCAGAGTGGAGCCCTTGCAAAGGTGAACTTTGCTTGCTTGTCGCACGCATGACTGCTCCAAAATATTCCTTAGCCGTAACAGAAGACTGAGCTGCTTATTTATAAATAATTTCGGCCTGATGGAGCAGATGATCATGGAGTAAAACCAGGCTAGAAACCATCCCCTGCTTCCAAAGATTTTACCTACAGGTAAAGGCAAGGAGAAAAAATAATAAATTATTGGAGAAAAAGGAATACATTAAAAGTATATATTCACAGATATACACTATCATCATTATCACTATAATCATTACTTCCCAGAGTGACGAGCCTCCAGTGTCCTATGTCTTTAACTAATCTTTTGTTCTGCAGTTCTGCAGTGTGTTAATTTGTATCTTTTTTTTTTTTTTTT
>VZSV01000095.1:839703-859289 GCA_013398735.1 Nothocercus julius | reverse complement strand
TTTTTTTTTTTTTTATTTTGTTAATTGCAAAGTAAGGGATAAGAAGCAGTATTTGAGGATAAAGAACTTCGGAAAAACAAGTACCACTCCTGTAAAGATATTGCTCTCATTCACGCAAATAACATAAAAGGAATCCAAAAAGATAGGAGAAATTATTACAATAAATGATACCCAGTGAAATCATGCCGAGTTTGATATTGTAGTCTTTGATCTCTATCACATGCCAGGCAGTGTGGATGTCTCCATTAATGATAAGGGATTAATCTGACATAAAGTAGCCATGAGACCTGCCATGTAGACCAATAATATCTCTCCCTACTAATAATATTATCCCTGATTCTGTTAATGCCTTCTGTTTACTCTTTAAAGTATCTTCACTTTTGTGAGATAACATAACTTGCTATGAATAGTTTTAAAAACAGTTTAAGTCCTGTGGTTTTAGAAACCAGTTATATTTCCTTTCTATTCTGAGAGACTTAATTAATATACACTAAGCATATAACAATTTTGCTTGTGAAATACAAAACTAGTTTTATAAATAAAGCTTCAGTGACCAACCTGTGTGGAAAGGAGAGATCACTGGATAATGTCTTAAACACATTATTTAAACACATAAATTATTCCTCCCATCTGTCTCTTACCATTTAAAATTTGCCATTCTATGCTGTATTCAAAATTTTCTATGTGAACGAAGATGAAAAAACGTTCTAGAAAACAGCTCATTAATTCTTAAAAGGAAATTTTGATTCTGGATTTCTCAGTTTTCAGGCGCTCCAAGTACAATGAGAGGCCCAGATTACCAGAATACAAATTGCAAGAAATTCCTTTCTAAGGGTTCTTTTCCTTTCTAATGGTTGCTAAGCATCTGAAACTCGTAAGAGGATCACTATCCTATTCAAAAATCTTGGATGGTTGCATTTTTCACCATTTAGATAACATAAGCTTCAAAGACTGAAAAGCATCTGACATTTGTCTAATAACATTGTCAAAACCCAAACTAACTCATTATTATGAAACACGTTATCCTCCAGAACAATTTTGTCAAGATGTTCCAATCATTTTGTCTACTTGGCTCCTTATCTTTTTTTAAACTTTGTTTTTGCAAAGTTTCATGTACCTGAATCATTTTATGCAAATAAAACCTGTCTTTCATCTTAATGGGACTATTCAAGTTCATAAATTTAAATATCTGCACATTAGTAGACCAGACTAGTTAACCAGATTTCAGAACTTTCTTGATCCAGTTGTGCTCTATACATTAAGAACACAAATAGGTAAAAAGAAAGAACTACTCAATGCATAGTCTCATATTTATTATTTATTTGCATATGGAATTATTACTGCTATTACTGCATTACAGCCTTCCATTGATGTTATTTGGAGATATCTCATGAAGCTGATGAATGATATCAAATGAAGAGAGGAATTATCTGTTTTTTACAAAATTTATTCTCATTACTACTGGAAGTTAGGCCGTTTTCCTTACTATTAGCTGTTATTCATCGACTCATTATATTCAGTTAAATTAGAGCTATGACTTAGGGAATTGTTTTTCATAAGAAGGCTGATCAAAAATATCAAGAAAAATAACCATTAAAAAAAGCTTTTCTGCATTTCCTTTGTTTTGTAAAATAGATATTCCATTTAGTCATTCAGTCCTTAAAAACCTGTGTATATTATTCTTCTGTGCTGGTATGGCACTAAATCAGCACAGCCCTGTTTTGTACATAACACCTCCTTATAGGGAGTACCTGGAATATACTCAGTTAGAACAGAAAAGCTTTTTGAGCCCCAGAGCTTCCGTTCCTCAGAAAAGGGGCATAAACTCATGGAAGGAGTTCTCGAAGGGACTTGAAGAGGTTAGTCTTTCTTTTTCTCTCTCAGGGAATTATACTTATAGCTGGTTTCAAGCATGTTTGCCTAAGCTTTTGATTTCCAAAGTGTAATGCAAATGTCTCTTGCTGCAATTTCAACTTTTCTTTTTCTTCTATTGACTATGAACATGAGAAAGGGATTATTCACTCTCTCTTTTTTAAGCAATCTTCATGCTTCAGCCTCATGAACTTGAATTCCATTAGCATGTTTTTCTTCTGTCTTTATTTGTAGACTCTAAACAAACCAATTAGCCCAGTCTTTTCTAATAAACCATGTTTTTTAAACCTTCAATCATTCTTGTGGTTATTTTCCACTTTTTTTCCCAATTGATTCACATTACATTTGACATACAAAGACTTCAGCTCAGAAATTACAAATGACATATTGCATATGACACAGAACTGTTGTCTGAATGTTTTGAAAATAACTTAATTTTTTGTGTTAAATTGCTGGTCTACTTTTAGTGTATGAATCTAAACCAAGAACTTACTATAAGCTAAAACTATGCTTGTAAACCTGTACATCTGTTTCAAATAACCAACTAATGTAAATTCTTGCCCTTGTGCTACAAAATGTAGTTTGGCCTCTGTAAGTTTATCTGCATATTTACTCACTACTCTATATAAATAATATAAGCGGTTATCATTGATCAAAATATTAACTAGCATAATTCCAGCATCAACTTATGCTGGAAGTTGACTCACCTCATGTATTATTCTGTTTTGAACTCTTGTTAATATTTCTAATGGTCATTGTCCAGCTAATTATGAACTGAACTTCTACCAGTTTTATTTAGATGTGTTCTTCTCATTCTAAATTTTGTCAGTCTGTATTTTTTGATATATCAAGAGACACAGTGTCAATACCTTTATAAAAATTTAGATCATTTTTTTCTTGTTCTAGGTGGAAATAATATCCCTTGATTTATCATTAATTGCATTAGTCATGTCACTGTAATCAGTGAAGACTGTTTCAAAGTAGGCATAAAACTTTTTGATCTCATCAGCATTATTTATTCCCCATTATGTGCATTCTGATTTTTTCATCATGCTTATCTTATGTGTGTTCTCACTATTTGAGATTACAAACAATGAGGAGCTTGTAATTCAACATTTTAGTCGTAAATTAATGTTTTTCTGAACTCCTTTTTTTTTTTTTTTTTTTTTTTTTTTTTTTTTTTTCTAGAGAGATATTGGTTGTCAAGTAGAAACTTTTGGAAAGTTTTATAGGATGTGTTATGAGACTTGTTCAGGTCTCTTTTAAAAATCAGGTTTTCTGAATGGGATACTAAATTTCTTCTAGAAATTTTGTGTTCTTAGCTGAGAAATGATGATAGGAAATGGAGTTTTGTTTGAAATCTATATGAAGATTCATCCTAAATAAGAAATCAGCTTTGATTATCTTTTTTTTAAAACACAAAATAATCTTCAAATTGAGATGATGAAAATCAAAATTCATTTAATTTTTATATATTTGTTAACATTTTTATTATTTATGTGATTAAATGCTTAGCAAAATTCTTGATAGGTTTAATTAAAAGTTAACAGAGCATGAAAAACAAAAATCTATGTTTAATATGTTATTTGAAGATCAAAAATGCCCTGATAATCCTCAAAGATATGCATTATAATTTAAGTGGGTAATTCTGAGGGCACTTGAAAATCCAAAAAGAAAGAGAAACACATGTTATTATACACAGTATGCTATGTATATCCTTTTTTTTCCTTCAGTTTCAGCTAATGAATTTTCATTATTAGTTCATATTCCCTTCTCATCCTGTATAAGCTATTTCAGGTATTTCTGTCAATTAATTGTATGATAGAAATGATACTACCTCTTAGTTTGTAATCTTAACAGCAATGAAGTAATTAAGAAAGATATCCAAGACTGCATTAGTAAGGGAATAGCTCTATAAAACAAACAGTATTATCACAGGTCTAAAATGTTTTATAATGCCCCATCAGGAACAACCTGCACAGCCCTGATAACTATCCCACAGGAAGGAAGTTGCCTCAGAGAAGGCGAGGCATAAGGAAACACAATACTATATCCCAGAAGCCTGATTTGACTTTCCTGGAGTCAAGTCTGAGTTTTCAGAAAGTAGGAATATTATTCAAAATTATATAAGAGAAAAGAAATATGTGAATGATGGACGCATTTGCTTATTCATTAATTCCAATAAAAAATCAATGTACATGCAGTATTAGTGAAGTGCAACATGTGAAAGATGATCCCATTTGGAAGGTTCAGAATTTTCCATATGAGCCAGAAAGAAAAACAGAAACTAGTGAGCTGTCTGTAAAGATGACTAACAAACCCAGTGTGCTGCAGCCTAGTAGGCATAATTATCCTGAAGTATCTATATTCTAAATTAAAACATTTTTTGTTCACAAATAAAGTTTGTTACATGATGTGGGTAAACTCTTCTTGTGAGGTTTTCATTCAGTATTGCCAGCCAAAGGCACTCAAATATTATTTTAGCACCACACCTTAAGCCCACCCCGCCCAAACGACAAGATTTGGAAAACAGCACAAGTAGCGGTTAGTGAGTTTGTTGATTTTTGTACCTCCCTGAGAATGTTTATCCTCCAACTGTTTATTTTCGGTCTGGAAGGCTATAAACTTTCTGGTCTGCATGAAGGCTGAGTGAGGTTCCTTAGGTAATAGTCTGTTTTCAGCAGTTCAGGTTTCAAGCAAAGAAATAAACATTGAAAACAATACCCTCTCTGCCTAAAAAAAAAAAAAAGAATAGCTATCATATGACTGACAAGAAACACTCTCACAAAATTTACACATTATTAATGCTATTTACATAGGCAGCATATGTTGGAAATTGGAAAGTTGCAGATTTTCATAGATCCATGCATTAGCAGTAAGGCTTGCCCTTTTTCCTAACAGAATGAGACATGCCCCAATATGCAAGCCACACAGTTCTCTGAAAATCTAAACAGAAAAAGCATGTCTGTGTAAAGATAATTTCAATTTTGTCTTCAGGAAATAGGCATTATTCTTCCTATGCTTCTAACAGCCCATGAGGAAGGACACCACTATGCAATGAGCAGCAAAAAAAGAGAGGCATGAATAGTCTTTAAAGCAACCCTGTTCTGCCTTTTGGCTTTGGAGAATTCCATTTAGAAGCTCTTAACTCTGGTATAAGTTACCTATAAGGGGTCTTACTTCATGCATGGAACTGTAGGTATTTTTTCTTTAGATAGCATTTTTTTTTATCCTGAGTATTTTATAGAACTGGCAACACATCTCTAAGCATAGATTGATATCACAGGCATAGAGTTAGAAAAGTTCTAGGGGACCAACTAGGTCACCTTCTAGCCAGGGGTCACTAGTAGCTTTCTACAAACTCTAAGTTTTATGATGTTACCTCTAAATTATTGTTATGATAATAGTTACAGCTATTTATTCTAGAATATTTACTATTTAAGTTGCCAAATTCTTTATTATATTACAGGATTACTTTTGCTTTATGTATTGGTGATTTCTGTAGCCAGCAGAGAGGGATCCAGCTTCCTACACATGGGTATTTAACACCATCTCACACAATTTAGGATATCTGAGAAGTCTTGAGGAGGACTGACAGGTATGACTTGTGACCTGCGGCTGACCACACAGGTCTTGTGGTATCCCTGTGGTGGGAAGCAGGGACACCAGCCAGATCTAGAGCATCAAAACTGTTATTAGATAATTATATTTGGGCTGTTGAACCACCACTGCAGAAGTTTGCATCCTGCACATTTCAAGTAAGCAAATATTTTTAGTAAACTACGTAATATTAAGGGAGCTGAAAAGAAAAAAAAAAAAAAAAAGAAAAGCCTCCCACACCAGCCACGTTATATATACATAGGTATGGACATAAGAAGCAATACAATCAGTAAAACATTAATTTTCTCATATTTAGTAGATCCATTTCATCTGCACTATGTATCTAAAACAAGGTTAATTCTTAAAAGGAAAAATCCTTTAAACAATTAGAAGACTAGAAAAAGTTTAGTTTACTTTTGCTCTATGTCTTAACTCAGAGACACTAATGTTAATAGGGCTAAGGTAGAAGAGTCAATGACAACCTCATTGAGTTGGGGTGGCTTAGGTGACATCTCTAATATCCCATGCTCCACTCAGGATGTTACTAAATTCTGTTGCCCTGTTAAGCTTATTTTCAGAAGACACATAGGAGTGAAAAACAGTCTTTTGGGAACCAAAATTTTAATATAAGCATGTGATTGTGCGCAAGTCTGTTGGACTGTTTTTCCTCCTTTTCTGATGCAATTGGCCACGTTAATTTTCTTCTGAGCACTGTTAACAACCTGCTGCCCTGCTCTCTGGGCACCCTTGAGTCAATCCTGGGGCTCTGTGCTCTCCGCACTGCGACACAGAGGCAGTAAAACAGCCTTCAGCCAGCACAAGGCAGGCCCTGAAATCGTCTGAATGCAGAGCAGTGCAAGCAACAACTGCACTGCTAGAAATCAACAAACCCCTTTGCCTTTTTTTTTTTTTTTTTCTTTTCCCACTCCTTGCCTTTTGTTTAGCAGAAAGTTGTAAGCGAGAAGAGCCCTTTGAGTGTGTCTTGGCATGTGCTGGGTTTAATTTGCTTTACCTGTAGGGGCATATATGCTAACATCTAATAGATAGCTGGATGATTCACCCTTGCTGCTGAGGGCAAAATGATCTTTCATGCAACTGAGGTGCAAATGGTTTGTTCTAAAATCCCCCCTTATTTTTAATTTTTTAATTTTTATTTTTGCTCAGAAGAGCTTTCTTTTTAAGACAGTCCATTATTATAAGTACTCACACCTGTGTTCAAAATAAGCCTCAGAAACATAAGGCCATCTACCACAGCTGGTACATTAAAGATGGGTGGAGAAACAAACAATGTATTTGTATCTATCCCTGATATGTACAAGTACCATTAGAAAATTAAGTAAGCAAGCAAGTAATATATCCCTTATATACTCCGTCCTCTTACTTGAGTAATGAGAATAGAATCCCTGGAATTACTCCCTGGAGAGGTCCTTAACAAAATTGCAGGCTCCTGCTCTGACAAAAAGTCCATCTTTGAGCCCAGGCACTTCATGGTTAGTCCAGAAGAAAAACATATCACGATAGATACATCCTGGGCAGCTGAACGCTTCACAGAAACTGACACTACTTCTCTAGTCCTTCAACTTCAGACTGTACTAATTCTGACGACTCCACAAGAAGAGCAGTCAACATTTTATGCTTCTAAATCATGAGCATGCAAGGAGGAAAATGGAGAGGAAATGCTGCTTGTTTTGGCTTTTATTCAAAATGCTCTTTTCTTGCTCTTCTTTTTAATTTTTACTTTTTTCAAGGAGGGAAAGATTGGTTGTTAAGGCCTTAGCAACTGGGTATCCATATTTGAATCCATTTTCTTTTTCTTTATTTTTTAATGTGATACTAGGTTATAAATGTGCATAAGACTGAAACTCTGTTATATTAAAAGAGAAAAGATATATCACCCTGCTGTCCATTTAGAAGGAATCTAAGCTCTGATTTAATGGGGAAGGAGAGAAGTTAAACCTCTATAAATTTACAGGGCTAATAGCTGAGCCTAGCAGCATCCATCATATTGATTTCATGTTCCTTATTGTTATTATATGTGGATTCGATAAGTTTTGATTGCATTCTTCTAAGTAATTTTTTTTTTTTTTTTTTTGGTTATTACAATTCTGAATTTCTTTAATCTTTTTGTTTATTCAGAATAGGAAGGTTTTTTTAAATTATTTTTCTCATTTATCAGTTATTTTTCAGTATAACTTCGTAGAAAAAAATAGAACTGTCCTTTTTCTTTTGAGCTTGCAGCAAAAATAAAGCACAATTTTGCAAAATATTTGCAAAATATCCAGTCTGTTTCCAATAAGCTATGTTTATGCCTCACAAATTTATTTAGCTTTCTTCAATAAAAAAAAAAAAAAAAAAACTTCTATCTTCAACATGAAGGGTATACTTCAAACTCTCTCTTTACTATGTATATATACTCCCCTTGTCCAAAGTCTGTTTTAGTTATACCAGCATAATGTTATTATTTCGACTTATTTCAACAAAAAGGAACAGTATAATTGATAAAATATGTTTTATACTAAATAAAGTCTTAAAAGAAAAAAATAATAAAAAAAGCAGATAAGCACATTAGAAGCATGTTAAAGCTTCTGAGGTTACTCAAAACTGCAAGTAGCTTTCCATGTTTTTCAAGATTGGGCACAAAATGACAGTAGTACATTGTTTTTGTTTCTATTCCTAGTCTTGACATAGCAAAACAGTTCCAAATATAGTCTAAATTGAGCAACGTTACAATGAGTACCCATGAGATTCTGCACCAACGCAGTAATTCTGGCATATTGTGTATGATGGCTGCATCTATTACAGTGGATAGGAGACAATGTGGGCAGACAATATCATAGACACATCAAATCTATCTCACCTTTTTGTGTCTGAGCACCTAAAAGACCACTTTCATTCGCTGTGACCTCCCTGTAGTTTTCAAGCCTCACAAAGTGACAACAATTGATATTCGTATCTGTTTTCATAAAATGTGTTTACATGAATATGGTGAAGGGAGGAATAGCGTTACATATTTCTTGTTGCATTGCGAAGTAATAAAGATATTTTTATATTAGTTTTGCACCTATGAAAATACATGTGTTTACTCCTCTATAAGTAGAACAAAAGCAGCACATATCACAAGTTATCTAGGAAAGTTGTATTTCCAATAAAATAACTAGATATTAGAGGTACTTGGGTTTCTGAATATATATGCATGTATGCATCTATATATGCCTGTATGTGTTTGTGTATATGTGAAGATGGAGTGTATTTATAGCGAAATACTGTGAAGTTCTGAATATCAAGCATTTTCAGCACAAATATATATAAAAACAGTTTATTCTTCCTAAAGTTCTCTTTTATGAGCACTGTCAGGATAACTAAGAAAAATGGTATGAAACTAAGAAAAAGTAAATTTAGGCTGAACTTCAGAACAAATGAATGGTGAAGAAATAACCAGAACTCCCAGTTGGAGAGGATAAAGCACTTTCATTTCAGTGATTTAAAACTTTGAAATTCACTTCAGAGAAAAAAAAAAAAAATAGCAATTGGCAAAGGAATGACCCAGATGAGTTGAATTGGTTGCTTAAATTACTTTCTCGGGTTGATTGTATGATTCATATGATGTCCTATCTGTTTACTTCTTATTTTTCCTTTATGGTAGTATAGTCGGCATCATATAACGTTACAGATTCATCTCTGCAGCATTTTTATAGACGTGCTTAGGCAGACAGTTTTTAATAGGGCCATAATCACAGCTGAAGAGAAACTTGATGTGACCATTGCCTAGAGGATAAAAGGAATCTATGAATTATTTATACATGCTTTGGTAATCTCTTAAAATTTATTGGGACCATGTAAGTAAGCATAGTCATCCTGAACTGTAGTACCAAAGTAATAAAGAATATACGTAGCATTAAAAATATATTACATGTTTTTCTAATTCTCATTTTAATGTGCTGATGTTACATCTGGTTGATTTTTATTAAGACGATTGCTAATCAAACCTAGCATTCCACACATTGGTATGCACAGCAAACTTGTTTATTATTCAGATATCTCCAGTTTACACAGAGCTTCAAACATTTTTGAGATTATTAATACCTTCTAGGATTCTTGTTTTGCTGCTTATTTTGAAGGATAGCATACACATAGACAGTTACAGATGCACTTTAAGATTTCATCAACAGTCTTTTGTCTGTCCAGCAGCAGTAAATAAATTGAAAGATGGCCTTAAAGTTCACAAAGAGTTAAATTATTTTCAAGAGTAGTTGAGAGGTACCCATAAAAAGTTCAAGCTCAACAAAGAGAACTCTGGGACAATTTGTGACATTGCGGGCTCATTTGTTGTCTCAGGAATTCCACTTCTCCTGGTGGTGTATCAATGTTCAGCACAACAGTTTCAAAGTCCTTCGTAAAATAGCTCCCTTCTCCCCTCAATCCGTGTGTACCAGGACACTCACCAGCCAACTGCAGCTGCCAGTTAACTTCAAGCAATGAGAAATGAGCCACAATTAACTTTCCAAATCTTAAAAATGATAAAAACTTTCAAATAGAAGGCGGAAAGCCTTTGAGTTGGTTTGTTTTAATATTAGATTATTGTTTCGTACTTTCAAGAGGCTTTATTGGATTGACAGCAATAAGCACAGTGTCTAATGCTAATTTTTTCGGTATTCTGCCCTTGAATAAGTCAGGCAGGGCTCCACAGCATTAAAAAAAAATCATCATCAAAGAAGCAGAAGAAAGAATTTCCAGAGCCTTACTACTAAAAGAGTAGGCATACTGATGACCTTTCCAAATTTATAATTTTGGTTTGACAGATAAAGAACCATGAAGAAATGGAAAAAAATATATATGTATAATTTTCAAAAATCATTCTCTTCACAGGACAAGAACAAGAATGAAGAAAACTTGATTGTGACTTTGAATCCTTTGGAAACTACTGAAAATCAGGAATACCAAATGTTCTCTCAGTTAAAATAGATTTAATAAGTCATTCCTCCAAGTGCCAGTAACAGACGCTTAAGTGTATGTTGGGAGTGAAATAAATTGCATTCTCACTTACATACTTCTGTGGAGTTTGGAATTTGGAATCACTATTTTTTGCTCATCATATCTGTCCCTTTTCTGCTATATATTTAACACACCTTTCATTCCATACCCTCACATCCTGATAACTGTACTTAACACTGATGAAGAAATAGCTGGTTTAAAAAATAAGTCTTGTTCACCTTAATTTTGATTGCTAAAGTCCATGACTCATCCTTCTAAGAACAGTTTCTGATTTAGAGGATTAATAATGTGAAGTTGTGGTTTAGCCACAGTTTTTCATCTCTTTCTGATCTCTTTTATACTTCTTGAATTTCCCAGACATTATTCACCAATTATTTTACTATTACTGCTTAACCCTCATAGTATGGATATTGATATGTGTACACCATTTTTCCAGCTTCATATTACAGTTGGTTTTAATAAAATGCGACACTGGTAGAAGTACCTGAAATGTGCGTACTACAATATGTTAAGTTCAACTGAATTGCAGAGATAAAAGCAGATATAAATGCTTTTTGATCTGGCATTGGTGTTAGCTTTTTCACTAAACTGTTCCTTAACATAGCGCTTCCATAAGATAGTAACAGTGAAAATATGTACAGTAATGAAACTTAGTAATGAAACATGGTAGTAGAACTCAGACTAATGTGATATCATGGTAATGCGAGTAAATAAATAATGTTAAGAAGACAAGATTCTTTCTAATCTCACTCATGTTTTGACTCTCTTTGGAAAACTAAAAGGAACAGTTTCCTGCCTCTTTGAACTGTCCATTGGATAACTAGTGCAGAATTGAACTAGAAGGGAAGGGAAGAATTAGGATCATTTGGGGCTATCCAATTGGTAGTGTAGTTTTTGGATATTCTTATTTACCAAAAAATCTGTATTAGAATCTGATCTAATTACCAAAAAAAAATGGTATTGGTACATAAAAAATATCTAATTATCAAAAAATCGTTATTCAATATTTTAGATCACTAACTTGCTCCCTACATCCCCAAGAAATCCTTCAAGTCATCAATAGATTTTGCATGGAGGCAAATTATGTTCCTATTGAGTCTTTTGCACCTTGTACCTATTGAAGGTTGAGAATGTCAAGACAAGAATAGGAGCAATATTTCAGATTTACCAAAGTTATTCGGCTTTTTTATAGGATCATTGGAGGAGAAAAATGTCTGACTGTCACGCAGTTGCTTTCACAATAAGATTTTCTAAAAAAAGCCAAACATATTCAGGCACAGAAAAATGACATTTCTCTCTTAACACTTATGCTTCATTGCAAGCTGCATGAAGCCCTGATAGATCCAGAAAGAGCATGGAAGAGGAGAGGGGAAAAAAAAAAAAAAAAAGCAGGTGTCTCAGCAGGTATCTTCCCATTAGCTTTCACATTGCAGGGGTTGTTCTGGCCTTTCCAGAATGTTATTGCTTCTTTCTTTCTTAATGTTGCATATTATGAGAAGGTCATGTGTTCTCTTTAGAGTGTAGGCTTAGCTGCTTGGGCTTTTTTGGCCTTCTGCTATTTCTTTTAGAGATAATAACCGTATGAGCATCTGGTTATATACCCCACTGCCTATAGTAGGCGCTCACATAAGGCCTGAAGGGGTTGGATCCAGAGTCAGCTATGGCTTTGCAGTGAAATTCTCTTTTTACACCAGTTTCCTTGAAGCAACTAGCCAAGTGGCACCAGAGGATTTCAATATCTGTGGCTATTCTTCTGTAGAAAAATACACACAGAAATTTAACTAGACTGTATTAACAGGAAGAATTCAGATCTACAGTGTGGAACAAGACTGAAGATTTGAAACAGTTATCCCTCTGCCTTCCTTGACTTCCCAGCTACTTTGTCCTTGTTCTCCTTGCATTTGTCTTCCAACATTTCTACCATTTCTTGCAAGCAGTATCCCTATTTCTTTTTGAAGTCTCATCTCATGCTAGAAGATCCTCTTTGCTATGTCTCTGTTTTTTGCTGCATTGCAGCAGTTTTTCTCAGTTCAGCATACTCAGTCATTGTCAGAGCTGGCAAAATTTATCCCGATCTCCTGTCCTTTGCCAAACAAAGCATACAGTAAATCGTATGTATACAGTGGACTAAGAGCAGATATATTTATGAATTCTGTCAACTTTAATTTAGTTCATAACATCTTTTTACCTTTCCAATTGAATACGGTTTTGTGCCAATGGCAAACTGATGCACAGTCCCACATTTTGGGACAAATTTTAAATAACATGTAAAATTGGAAAAGTCTTTGTTTACTTGATTCTGATCCATTTTATGGGTTTAAACTACGATTTTTAAAGATCTGTCAGATTACATTGAGTCTCATTAAATTAGCTAGAGTAAAATAATAGCTTAAAAATTACAGCCACTGGGACCTGTGTCTCATTGTTTCCTAGTTTCAACAAATGAAACTAGGCCAGCATTTAGCCCTTTTAAAAAGTGTAAAGGATACAAATATTTCTGTCAAATCTTAACATTTCATTCCAATGAAATTACATCCAGGAAGACTTGATTGCTCTCCAGAATTTTTGAGGATCATCTGTTGAGTTGGTTGTTTTGCTTCAGACTTTGCTTTGGCGTCTTTGAAGGTCTTATTTCAGAAGCTTAAAATATTTAAATTAAAAATGGGCACATTCCCAAATATAAGAGGTACCTGCTTACTTGCTTACTTTTGATTAGGAAAGAATTTTGGCAACTGCTAACACTTATTACCTACAGGTGATATCATATCTTCTATTGTTGAGTTGACATTTTCAGGTCAAGTAATATTACCCCATAGAAAAAAATGAAATTGCCTACAGGAAGACAAAAGTAATACCTAATTAAAACCATCTGGAACATTTTGTGGAAGGAAACTTTGGTGAAATATAGGTTTTTATCAAATCATAAATGTTGTACAAGGATTTAGCTGTTCCAAAAAAATATTTAATGAGAAAACTTCAGGTTTACAGCACATCCAGAAAATGAGAGAAGTGAAGCTTACCTTCCTAGTGTCTTTGCAAACAAACTGAGCTTCTACCCTATCCAGCAACATAGAGAACGTGACTGACACATTTATTTGCTGAGTTTTCCAGTACCAGATAGACATGAAAAAAAAGGATCATTAAAGTATGATAGAAAAAATGGATGAGTTGATCAGCACATAAGTAACTGAAAGTATGATGAGAAAAGTAATTCCATTTTTAAAGATATTTTTAATACATTGAATTAGATTTGAATTATACCTAAACTTTATCATTCTCTGTTGTCTGGCTTCTTCAACAACTTTGTCAGCAATTAAAAAATCTTTGTAAATTCATGTTAAATGCACTAAATATTCCTTTTCTAGTAAAAAGAAAAAAAAAAATAAAGAAAATAATGGAAAATCACAGAATCACAGAATGGTTAAGGTTGGAAGGGACCTCTAGGCATCATTTAGTCCAACCCTTCTGCTCAAGCAGGCACACCTAGAGCATGGGGCACAGGGTCACATCCTGGTGAGTCTTGAAGATCTCCAGAGACAGAGACTCCACAACCTCTCTGGGCAGTCTATTCCAGTGCTCAGTCACCCTCACAGTAAAGAAGTTCTTCCTCACACTAGAGAAGTTCTTCCTTCTCTAGGCTGTACAGGCCCAGCTCTCTTATTCTTTCCTCATATGATAGATGTTCCAGTCCCTTAATCATCTTTGTTGCTCTGCTCTGGACCCTCTCTAGAAGTTCCCCGTCCCTCTTGTACTGAGGAGCCCAGAACTGCACACAATAGTCCGGGTGTCCGATCAGCACAATCTGTAACCAAAAATGAGGTAAAACTGTCCTTTGTGTCAGTCAAGTAAGTAGGTGCTATTGTTAATAGTGTCTCCAGGTAGCCTGGAATCTTCCATAACTGTTCAGTTAATATCTAAATTTAAATGTAGATATATGTAAATATATGATCTAGGTTGAAAGGTTTTGATCATTTAAATGAAATCCTTGTTTTCAGCTTAAGTCAAATCATATTGAAAGCTGCTTTTTTAATTACAATGGAAAATGTTCATTCCAAAACTAGTGCCTTCATGGTAAGCCGTGTTTTTACATCTATAGCCCATAACTGTGGAATAATTTTACTAGTCTAATATTCCTTATTGGAAAAACTGGATATTCTGGAGTATAAGAACAGTTTCAAATTCTTGGTGCATTGTCTTCTTTTTGCTATTTTTTTTTTTTTTTTAATTTCTGCTTGTAGTTTGGCCCATTTAAGAAACCTGAAAGTGCATTAGACTTTCCCATCTTTTTTAGTCATCTTGGTGGCTATCACAGGAGGGAATTGGCTCCGGTTTTCCCCATTTATTTTTCTTTTCAGAATTCTCTAGCTTACATATCCAGTGAACTACTAAACTCTACTACGATATTAAAATAAAAAGTTAATTGGAAGGCAAAAACCATGACAAGCACCAAAAGTGTCATAGAAGATCATTTTTGCAAGATCTTTGTTGAAAAGAACGAAAGGAAGAAATAAAGAGTTAAAAGAAAACTTGGATGTTAAAAAGTGAATGCAGTATTATATCTGTGGATATGAATTGTAGAGGTTGATCGATTTTATCATGATATTTTGGGGTAGATTTAAGTAATGTTAAATTAAAATATTGATATTCTCAAGATTAAAATAGAGAAACTTCATAATCAGGTTTTCATTAAAGTGTAGTCTTTGGAAAGTTGAGTCACAGTCTAGTATTTTTTTTTTCTTTTTCCTAATTCGAAAAGAAAGAACAATTGTGTGTTTCCTTAAAATGAAGATTAAAACGGTGAAAAAAAACAGCAACTGCTAAAATTTATTCCGATCATCTATATTTTTTATTATTAAGTGGGGTAGGATAATCTGTAATATGATGCACGATTTGGCATTTTCCTACCTGCTCTCATATCTTTCTCTATGCTCTGTTAGCAGCATTTTTGACAAGTTTACTACTAGCACACAAGAATTAATAACAACCCAGAATAGGTGTCTTTCATTTATTTATGCTAGATGATACAGTTGAAAGTAAATTGTCACTGCCATTACTAAAAGAAATTTTGGATAGAAAAGATTGTAAGGACAAAATCTTTGTTACCACCACTGTTTAGCGAGGTGTAAAAAAGAAAACAAAAGTTTGAGATGCACCTGAATGACCCCAGTAAATGTTAGCAGTTTCCATCTATTCTTAGCATTTTAAACATCCTACAAAATAAAATAGATACACTTAGGGAAAACTGACATATGTAATTTACAGTTGTTCTAAGAAAATATAGGAACATCAATAGGTCTTTCATGCTACCATTTTTCCTGTCATTAAAAATTTTCAAATTCCTATCACAATGACCTGACACTTGTTTAAGTGGCTACAGCTTCTGTTTGTTTTCTAGATTCTAAAATTCAAGTATTTTTGGACCTGATAAACTCCAATGTGAATTCAAGATCCATTTTACTCAGTGAGTTGCCTTAATCATATACTCCAAGATTTCTTGCTGGAATTAATGCTGACATATAACAGCCTGATAGAAGTGTATTTATATGAAGTTCAAAAGATGTCTTCAGCTTTTAATTTATGAATCAGCATGCTCATATGTATCTGATTGAATTTCACACTTGTGTACATCTATGAAAACGATGAAATTGCTCGCATGTAAATACATTCCCTGTCTGGCTGATTTTTACCGATAACAGAATGTAGTAGCAACAACTCCAGTCTTTCAAGGAATATCTGAACATGGACAATATTTAAGCAAAGATCACTTGAGCATTTTTAGGCCAGTGTTTTCATCTTCCACTCAGCTCATATGAGGATTCATGCTCACCTGCAAGGCACAGATATTCTTCTGGAAAGAAGATATAACCAGAACTCTCTGCAGAACTCTGTTCCCAAAGGCTGCAATATGGGTAGCAGTTCATGGCACAGAAGAGTAGAGAGTGGAGAGAACATCAGCAAGAATAAGTGCTTCAGAGACTGTAGATGTAACAAAGACCAAACAAGAGATCAAAAGCAGCAGTCTCATAATCCAAGAGAGAACATTTAAGAGAAATATGTGTTAGTACCAAAACAGTCTAATAGAAATGTGTTAGCATCTAACAATTTTTGAAGTATATTACTTAATACAATCCATAGCATACACTGGGTGACAGAAGTTTATCTTATGCTAAATGTTTGAAATGCTAAATGCATTTTATTATAAAGGTAATAAGGGCATATTCTCAACAGCCATTTCCCTTTGTACTTTTTAATCAAGACAATCTAATGTCACATTTTATGTATGTATATACATTATCATTCTATATATCCATACAGTGCTAATGCGAGCAGGCACATAAAAGAGTGACAGTTGTTGAAAGAGAGCCGAAATCATACACACCAAATTTGGAGTTTCGGAGTGTGAGAAATGAGATGTCAGCTGATAAATTGGGTAACTAGTTTTCAGTGAACTGTGAGATGTTTTGTTCACATAAGAGTAGCAAATACTAAAAAAAAAAGCTGTAAATTTCTCTGGTGAAAAATAAGAAGATTTTAAGAATCTTCCTGCATTTTTTTCTCATTTATTTACAAATTCACTGTTCATACAAGGAAGATACTCAATAGCCCTAATCATGGCCAGATATTTCATCAACAAACACTTTTCATGTTTTCCCATTTCAGTTAATCATTTACCTTCATATCACTTCTGTTATAAGAAAAATTCCTTACACTTCTGTTGTGAGGAAAATAGGTTGACCAGTTTGGGGGTACCAACACGCATAGGACAGGACAGACAATCATATTCTGACTAATCAATTTTCACACTGGCCTTCAGTCACTAGTTATTTGTAATCATATTGCTTGTAGGAACCAGTAATAAAATTGATTATATAACCTGAGCAGTCCACAAAGATATTCCTTCTTTAAAAACCTAAATAAAGAATAGAGATGGGAAAATAAATATTTATAACCTAATTGCCTTCTTCAGGGTGATGCAGTAGGCTAGCTGCATATCCAACAGTAGAACATAGTATTCGTGAATCGTGATTCAAAACTTTATATCCATTAGACCAGAATGTTTCATACTAACTTCCCTACAATTCCCCTTTAATTAGTAATGTTTAACTCAAGTCTCTGAAGTTAACAACTTAAAGTAAAGCTGAAAGAGAATATACAACACAGGTTTTAAGGACAATAATTAAGTATCTTTGCAACATAGAAACCTGAAAAAAATCCTTCTCATTAATTATTGAAAATGAGAGAAAAGACTTTATTAAGATAGCTGTAAAAATACTTCGTAACTAGAATGTGATTTTCCTGCACAGAAAACGGAGTGTTCAAATCTGTGAGTCTCCTAAGTACATCACTAACCTGAAGCCACAACACCTCAACTATGCCATGTATGGGATTTTCTTTTATTGGTTTCTAAATTCCCCCAGAATGATTCCCCAAGTGGTCTCCAGTGTTCATCAACAAATGTATTTGTAGACTTGAATGATGCTACATGGTATGAATGTGCATCATTCTTTTCTGCGCTTTCATGTCTACACTTAAAGCAATCCTACTTTTTTCTGCATACCATTTCTGGCTTGAACAATTCTTTGATCAATAGCACTGCCATCTGCAGCATTATAAGTTCAAAGCATAAATTCAATAATAGAGAAATGAAGCACGGTTGTCCTGTTAAGAATACAAAGAAATGGAAAGAGGGAGAGGCCGATGCGAAACAAAACAGAAACCTCACGGCTATACTTAATGCTTGAGTATTACATTTGTTTTCTTAGTCACCTATGAACTATGGCAGGACATCAGACTAATAATTAATTGTTGGATTTAACCTATGAAGGAGCAAGGTAAATGAATATCTGATTTTTGTTATCTGGAAAGACTTACTTATAACTCAGTGAAAGACAGATGCATTTTGTTTACGGTTGTTCTAGTTTGTGACATATCTATTGGGTTTTATTACATATCATGCACATATTTTTGGAAAATGAGTGGGTCCTTGCAATTGCCCCAAATTCACTCTTTCATTCCTTCATCTCCTTTTTGTGCACTCTGTGTTGTCATAACTCTTGCTTTTTCAGTGTACTCTATGTTCCCCTCGTCATTATGAAATCAGAAGAGTGATGATCAAGATGACTCCTACTTGAGAGTTGCTTTCATTTCTCAAAAACACATATAAGTAGCAGCTGCATATGTCATACTTCTATATTAGTAGCTATTCTATAGTTAAATAATTCTTGACACTGTAACTGGTGATACAACTTTTTCATATTACCAAATATACAATATACTTGTCTTTATTACTTATTTTTGTAACTATTTTATATATAGGAAAAAAGCATGAGAAAAACAGTGTTTTACTGAGAGCTTGCCAGAAATCAGGAAATTAAGCCTCTGACTATCAAATTTCAGGCCTGGATCCTAGCAGCTGGGAAATTTGAAACCATTTGAAAAAAAAAAAATATAGTTTTCTGAAGATTTCATCTTTATGGTAAATTTGTTATCTTTCTCTGAATGATATTATAATAAATACATAGTGCTGTGATATGTTTATGCTAGTCTATATTAGATCATCAAAGCAAGACTACTTAAGCAGCTTTGTAAAATATTAAGTGCACATAGTGTAGTGCTTGCCACATTGAAATACTGTTTTAATCATTCTGTGTAATAAAAAACAAGCATTCTTTGTTTGAGATTTCCTTATATAACATAAGCAAATCTTTCCAGGTAGAACAATTTTCATTTCATTACACAGTGAAGCAATGTTCTAAATCATTAGCCTTTTCTAACATGTTTCAGCTCACCGGGTAATTTAGAGGATTCATTTCTTCTCTTCTACTGACCATGAAGATCTTTTTTACATTTCTTAAATTCTAAAGTCAACAGTATTCCTTTATTTGGTTCAACATAATTTTTATTAATGGTAATCAATAAAGTCAACAGCAATAAAATTTTCTCAGTTTTCTTCGTTTCTCATCTTTTTTTTTTTTTCCTTTTCATAGAATCATAGAATCATAGAATGCTTAAGTTTGGAAGGGACCTTTAGAGATCATCTAGTCCAACCCCCCTGCACACGCAGGGTCACCTACAGCAGGTGGCTCAGGACTGCGTCCAAGCGGGTTTGGAAGATCTCCAGA
>VZSV01000095.1:821005-838588 GCA_013398735.1 Nothocercus julius | reverse complement strand
GACTACTTTTGAGCACCTTCTTGTCCTCCACATGCCTGGAGACAACTGCCAGGATGAGCTGTTCCATCACTTTTTCAGGGATGGAGGTGAGACTCACTGGCCTGTAGTTGCCTGGGTCCTCCCTCTTGCTTTTTTTTGAAGACTGGCGTGACGTTGACTTTCTTCCAGTCCTCCGGCACCTCCCCCTTTCTCCAGGACCTTTCAAAGATGATGGAGAGCGGCTTAGCTATGACATCTGCCAGTTCCCGCAGCACTCTGGGGTGCATCCCTTCAGGGCCCATGGATTTGTGGGTAACGAGTTTCCTTAGGTGGAAATCCATTTGGAAAGTGTATCCATCTAACTTCTTTCCATCTAAGAAGTCTTTAAAACAGCTACAGCTTATATCAGACATCTCTTGCATCTGTTTCTCTGCAAATAACAAAATTCTCCTTCAGCCACATCCCAGCAGGATGCTCTATGATATATTAGGGATTTTGTATTTTGACCAATTAGCAAGTGGCTTGCTTTGCCTTCAGCAAGTATTTCAGGTATTCCCATCTGATACATATAGTGATGATTCCCTTCAAAGAGTGTCTGTAGGAAAAATAAAAACTAGATAGGTAGGAACTGCACAGAACGATAAAATCTGCTGCAAATGTTATTGAAACATTCTAATTAAATTCAATATTGTAATAAGAAGCTCAGAGTGTTAAGGGTTGGAGGCAGCAAACAGGAAATTCACTACTAAGAAGCTAAGTCCTATGTATGAGGAGGAGATACAGAAAAAATACAAACCTAAGGCATAAACAATATCATGGTCTTTACAGGGGATTTAACCACCATGTTATCTCCTGGCTGTGTCCATGGAGGGACAATACATCAGTGTACAGGCAATTCAGGAGATTTTGGGAGTGCATTGAAGGCTACTTAACACAGATGATCAAAGAGTCTGCAAGGATGCTCTGCTGGACCACATACTCACAAGAAAGGAAGAACTGGTCCAGGATGTGAAAGTACCCAAGTACCAAGTACTGTGTCTGGTTTGGGGCTTCCCAGTGCAAGAGAGTCATGGACATGCTAGGTCTGGCAAAGGACTAGGCAATCTTCAGAAATCCTTGCCAATTTAAACTATTCTGTGATTATATGAACTAGCTGCAGCTATTAGATCAAAAATTAAAGCATTTTTGCATCATTTCTTCTCCTTCACACTGAAACAATGTTAGGAAAATATAACTTAGCCTTTCTTCCTCCTAAAATACAATATAAATATATGTATATATATATATTTATATCTGTTAGAACTAATATGCTGCCCTTTGCTCCTGAGTTTGAATTGGTCAGTGCTACAGTTCACTAACTTTTATAGACTCATATCTGTAATCAAACTATGGCCGATTTGCTCTATCTGTCTGCATGCATGTTCTTTAGAAGTAAAATAAGAGAAAGTTCAAATTGTTTTATCTTGCATTTTCTAAAGGCTACCCACAGTCAGATACTGTAATTTAGCTGATATGTGACAACTTGTGCATTATTCCCATTGAGATAATAAAAAATAAACTATTTAAGCTCCATTTAGTAGGTTTGCAAACTCTTTCAGGTACTTAGGTTCCATTTAAGTTTTCTTTACAGTGTTAGCTGAGTCAATTGATTCGGACATCCTTTACATTCAAAAGCTTATGAAAAAGACTGTTAGAGCTCTGTGATGGAAGTCTAACATTTCCAGCTGTTACAAAGACCTTTCATTATTATATAGGAGTCACTACCCAGTACTGCCCAACTCATAACTGGTTTACAAGCATCTTGTTCCAGAAGCACAATCAACTCTTCCTGTTTTAAATGTCAATCAAGAAGTGTTAACATATGGTCTTCTTTCATACTTAGATAATTCTGCCAGTATTATTGTGGACTTTAGGAACCTTTATTTCAGAGATAATTCCCTTCTGGTTTTCATACCTCTTTCAAATTTCTTTCACAGCATATTCATCTATCCCAGTTTATAGCGTTAGTTTGATTACATACTTAGCAATCACACAGAAGGATACCAGTTTTTCAGCATGACTAATTATCAGAGGGAGAGACAGCCACACCAACAACACACCCACTATCTTTTTGCATAATATGTATTTTACACTTATCAATCTGTTCACATACAGGGACTTTTTTCCAGCTATTTTAACTGAGAATTTTTAAGAGATGGTATGTGGAAAAAAACCCTGGCAACAAGAAAACAAGGGGGAAAAAAAAAATCAGCAAATGCGATGAATCCAAACTGTACCTTTTCAGAGCTACTGAAACATTCATAAATAGTGTAGATACTTTTCACATTCACACAGTTGGGAACTTCCTGACCACATCTCTTTTATGAAACATCAACATATTTACCACAAAACAATATATTCCACTCAATCTGCTTTGGTACGCACCAGAATTTTTATAGGCAATTTTATAATATATCCCACCACATTAACATGCATAAGGTTGTTGGTTGCTTGAGTAAACACCCGGACTTATCAGGTATCAGTTTATCAGGTTCTCTGCTCTGTTACTGTAATTCACCACCAAATCATGGAAATTATATTCACTAGCTATAAATATTCTTCCCTGCAACCAGAACTGTGCTAGAACCTGCAGAGATCCATGTCTGTGAGGACTCACTCTGCATGACAGTCCAAGGAGGAATCAGCATGTACTATTTCGAGATACTCATGGTTCTTAAAGGACTGTGCTGCGAAGTTACGATATATGGCTCTGCAAAGAAAAGTTGGAATTGCAAGTGATTTCTGAGAATCCAAGACTTCTTTGAATTTTCTCCTTAATCTCCAACTACTTTTGTTTTGTCATCAAAGGACCGGATCAGACTGGATCTGCTTAGTGGCTATGTGTGTTTAATTTGGGCAGCATTTTACTTCATTCCTCTTTACTTGTCTTGGAATACCAGGACAATAACTTTTGCTCAATGGTTTACTAGATCTCTAGAGAGCCACTGGATTCATTTTCAGAAAATTCATCATGGTATGATAGAATTTTTATTGAAGTTATCTCAAAGTGAGGAATTTGCAAAATTACTAAAAATATTTTCCTACTTCAGCCAGCATTGCAGTATGTGCATAAGGAATCAGTAATGAAAGACTGATAAAGCATACTGCAGTCATCTAAGACCTGCTTTAGCTGCCTTTCTATGGTTTCACTCTTAGAGAGGAGGCAGGGAGCCCTGACTATCTTGCTAGGGCAATCATTATAAGTGAAGACCAAGGCAGATTCACTGACAGGTGTGGTCTGTGCTTCAGACAGGTGAGGTCAGCCCTCACATTCAGCCTGGTCTGGGTTGGTGGCAACTGAGGTGCTTTTCTGGATACAAAAATTCAGCAGAGCTTGGAAACAGTGAGAGATGTGCTGCTTGGAAGGCAGAGATGGAAACTTACTGAGTGGGGTGACTGAGGACTCTCTATTTAAGTGCCTATTCCCTTGTGAGCTTTTGTGATGTACAGAGATAAGCATCTGTGCTCAATTTCTAGTTATGATTTTGTAACATCAGCATCTGCTGATAAAGAAAATAAGGGAATATATGCCTACAATAGCTGAAGCCTCATTTACCACATAAAAACTCACTTCCTAATTGTTCAGTTTTATTTTAGGTGAAGTACAGATGCTGTCACTGCTGATATCTGAAAATGTTTAGAACGAGATACACCCATAGCATGCTGTAATTGTTAGGGCTTTTATAATTTATTTATTTTATTTTTTTTTTTTTACACGCAAATAGGAAGCATATTTTCTGTTCTATATGTCCCTCAGATAGATTAAAAGGAAAAAAAATGATTTTAGAAGTTGCTTTTCTGTGTAGCCACATACTCTCAATCTAAAATGATCAGTGTAGACTACAGAGAGATGAAAGTCAAATCTCCTGGAAGATCATAGAACTTATGTCTCTTCTATGCCAGCTGGAAAATATTAGCCCATAAAATCTGCCTGTCTGCTACTGACAAAGAAGTCTTGACAAATTCTAATGTTGCAGCACATGAGATAATAAGTCATAAAAGAAAAAAGAAATCTCATTTGAGATTGATATATAGCCACAGATCTGCATTAAGTATTATGTGCATTTTGATATGATGCATAAATTTGATCTGAAGTGTTGGATTTCAGATTGTCAAAATTCCATTTATGTTTGAAGACATCAGGGTGAACGCAGTGAATGATTTAACAGAGGGTTCTGAAATATATACTTAATGCATAAAGTAGAGGGAGCTCTGTATCTTATATCATGGGAACTTCCCTGCCACTGCCACATGTGATCACAGCATTCCCATAGCTTGATATACTGTGCTTCCAGGAGTCACAATAGCTGAAACTCTGGGTAAAATACCATAAGCTGGTTTCCATAAAGCTTGTAGCTCGAGCTGCACATGGCAGGAGACCATTTGTATTTATTCAGGGTCATCTAAAGCAGTCATCTAAATGTTTTATCTACTTGTGCAATGCTGCACCTGGCTGTTTGTAAACAGCTGTACCCAAGTAGGAAAGTGCAGAAATATTGCCAGTGTCTGCATGAACTCAGTCTGAAACTCAGTAAACCTTCAACAGATAATTAAATTCAGTTCATTTAAAGTTAGATAAAAATACACTTTATATGAGGAAGAAGCTGAAGTTCAAGAAGGAGCAGAAGCCCTAACTTACACATTGTCCCTACAGCAAGGTGACTGTCCAACATTTGTGTCTGTTTTACAGCTTAATGCCCTAACAAATGATTTATCTTAAGACATTCACTTGAAGATCCAACAAGGCATACAAACTCAAAGATAATTCAAAATTTCCAGAAAATTTAAATTTAAATTTTACATGTTCCTCCCCCAAATTTACAGTGTTTTAGTATAAACTATTTTTCACTAAATCAAATGAGAGAGAAATTCCAATCAATTTACTTAGAGAAACAGGAATTAACCTGCTTAATTATATGCAGGAGTCATTAAGGTACAGGTCAGGTCAGATTCTGAGCCTAATTTCATTTTATTAGCATATTATTCATATGTATATATGTACATGTTAAACCATACACACACAGAAAGACCACAGAATATTTGCATAACTTCCTTCAGATTTTCAAGGAAGTGTTCCTACATATATCAGAGATTCTTCATAGCGAATGAAATACTCAGGTTTTGGGAGATTTGTTTCCTAAATATCTGCGGATGATAAGAACTAGAAATTGTAAAAACAAAGAGAAAAATAAGTAATAGGTGGATATTTTTAATTAAGCATCACAAAAGGAAGTAACTTGCTTTCTATCCCTAGGAAAATCAAGTACTGACATAAAATACCCTTTCATGAGAAGGAAGACGCATGCAAAAATTAAAAAGAATAATTAAGACCATAAAAGGTAAAAATTCATTTTTGTATGATGACGTTAATAGAGACATGTTACACTCAGTGAATTAATAGAATATATTACTAAATAATTTAGTCAATTTTTAAAAATACCAATGTGTGGGTACTTCGATATTTCTGTCCCAAAACCAAAGTTCAAACAGAAGATCTGAAGAAGCCAATAGATTAATCAATTGTAGAAGACTTCACTTCCAGATCTCTGTTTCAGATTACAACCGAAAAGTCATTGCAATCTGAAAGCTGAAATAAATTTGCTTTCTCTAGTCCACTTGTTCCAAGAGAATATTTGTCTGAATGACACTTATTATTCTGAACACTTACGATCAATCTGACTTTGCTCCCAGATTGCCTTTTTACCACAAAAAGATGTTTCCTTTAGGACAGGATGTGCTTCTATGGCTAGGATCCTTTACTTGAGAGTTATCATTAGATATGATCTTGCCAAAAGAAATGGAAACAGTGAAAAGACTGGAGTGTTGTAATGAATGTTCAAAAAGCACCATTCAATGCAGTTCAATTTAAAACAAGATAAAATGAGACCTATACTCAAGGATCCAATTGGTCTTAGGAGCATCTATACAAATGGTAGGATTTGGAAAGTTAAATGTAAGGAGAAAGAAGATTTAAGGAAATTTCTAGCTTCTACTAACTCTTTCCCCCCACCTCAGTTCAAGGTCAATAAAAAGACTCAAAGAAAAATTAAAATAATAAAATGTGGCATTGCTGGCTGCAAGCAGCCAGCCAATCAGAAGGTCTGTTTAACTAAACTGTTTTGTTAAGCAACAGGTGGAAACTGCATGCAAGCTTTAACTTCTTTTTTCAACTATTTTCTTACAAACTTATGTTTTCATGCAAAAGTTTCATGTTATAAATTCTGTATCAACTTAATTGCCTGAGAGATGATTTGTGTTCTGAAAAGATGACAACTTTGAGATATAGAAGTAATGAATCTAGCTGTAGTCTAATATGACCGTGTTAAAGGACACATTAAAATTACACTAAGTGGCAGTGTAAGCAGTGAAATCTAGATGAGCTTAAAAGAATATGACAGGATAGTCCTGTGACACAAATATAAATTTGAATGACTGTTAATCAAACAAGATGGCAAGATGATCAGACACATCCCAATGACACCAGAAAGTCACTGAAGAAAAGAGAAATGTCTGCCATGGTCAGACCTGAAATACATAGTACATTCAAAATGTATTATAAGAATCTTTGCATGATTATTTATAAGATCCCCACAATAAATCTCCCCAGACACACCCTTTGTTACCTGGTGAATCATCCCTAGATCACATACATTTAAAAAATATTTTCATGATTTTGCCAGCTTAAATGAAATAGTCTTTCTTCCTGCTGTCACAAACAAATGTTTTAAAAACATGCTACCCATTTTATTCATTATGTACATATTTTTACACAAGCCCTAGAAGGAAAAAAAAAAAAAAAAAAAAAAAAAAAAAAAAAAAAAAAAAAAAAAAAAGAAAAAAAAAAAAAAAAAAAAAAAAAAAAAAAAAGGAAAACCAGAAAAATAAGGATAGGATTGTGGCCCAAGTTTGCAAATGTGCAATTTAGTGAGAATACAGAAATGCTAATAACCACCGCTACTCCTTGGTCTAATACATGACCATCTATTATGATCAGCTCCACAAAACCACCCGCAAAGAAGAGGTCTTGAGTGGCCTTTCGTAGGGGGCCTGTGCTGTTGTCAACATCGGGCACAGGTTGTTGAATTTGTATCAGCTTATGGATTTCTACACTTGGCTAAAATTTTGTGCTATCCCAAACTACATTTTCTGAGTATATTTTAGCTTTTTGAAAACTGATTTTAAATTTTCAAAAACTGTCTAAGGAGGGAAGTGAGTGCCCTACTGCCTTTTAGTTCTGCATCATTTACTTGAAACTTGAGTTTAAATTACATATAAGTTTGAGATATTCTACACAGTCTCTGAGTCTCTGGAGATGACTGTCCTACCCTTTCCTTATCGGATAGATCATTAATGGTTAGCTTAAATGGTTCTGGGAGAGTATATAAGCTTTTGTGAATCTCAGCTCTAGAACAGTCTTCTGCATGTTACACATTCCTTGAGGTTCTGCATGTTGAGCTTTCCAGCAGGTCTAGCACTAAACAATATGATTTATGGCTGTTCATGGGGGAGCAACTGTCATTACCCAGAGTATGTCTGGATGGCTGATGGGAATAAGCTTCCTGAACTTCTGAAAAATAGAGAGAAAAAAAAAAAAAAAAAAAAAAAAGAAAAGAAAAAGGGAATTGCACAAAGGAATTGACATGATTAGTCCCAGCCTTTCCAGAAGAGCTTCTGGAAGCTTTGTTTATGGATTAACAGGCTTATAAAAACTTCCTTTAAGCATTAGAAAGCATGAAATAACACGTCAAGAATTGGTAGTTTTCTTCACACACTGAAAAAAAAAATCAAAATCCAAAGCATCATATTATTATTATTTTCTAGGGAAATTTGAGAAAATTAGACTGAATATCTATTCAGGATTGCTGAGGATTAAAGTTTAAGATCTTAATTTCTAAGAACATGAACTGTGATCTAGAGCTAGAGCTGTAGATCTATAGATCTCTAGAGCTAGAGAAACTCTATCATAATATTTTATATAGAGACCAATAACAGAGAGACTAAATATCTATAGCCTCCTAGAAGAGGCATTCACAGTTTGAGGTTCATCTAAATGCTTAAGTCTGAACTAGTAACAGTGCTTAGGACTCAAAAAATTACTTTGTGAAGGAATTCAAAATTTTCAGGTTAGGTTTTATTACATATTAGCACCAAAACAGAAAGTATTTATAATGTTTATATTTATATTTATTATATTTATAAAATATAGATTTTAGCTCAATCAAAACATTGCTTTGGATACATCATCTTAAATTTTATGCCAAGTTTCTCTACCACCTCTTGTCAAGAGTACTTAGCTGTTGGATCAGCTAATAATGTATCATGTATTAATTTTTTTCATGTCAATTTTCCCAGTTAAATTTCTATGTAGTAATATTTCACTTCATAGCAATGCCAACAATTTCTTCTATTTTGTGGCTGTGTGGATGTTTCTTTTTTTGTATGTTTGTTTGTTTCCCCCCCGCCCAAGGCATGTATAAATTTGTTTGGGTTTGTTCCTAGACATAAAAGTTTGAGACCTGACAAACAGAAGAAAAAAGACCCAAATAATTAATATGAATCTGTCATTACAACTCTATCTGTCCATCTAGTCATTTGATAATTAATCCTAATTTTCTTTAATCACTATTTTGGGAGAAAATATTTCTTGAATAATGTTATAATCCCTGGCTTCATACAAACTGATCAGTTTTGGCATTTGATTTGAGCATTTATATCATAAATTATTGTTTCTACTCCTAAATCAGTGTTTGTAATGTTTTAAATAGGAAATGGCTGAACAACAAAATTAGCATAATCATTTATATTTAAATTAAACTTTCAGACTTCAGTAAAACTTCCAAGTCTATAATTATTCATGAGATACAAGACTAAAATTTATGGACAAAAGAGGTTTCCTTATGACTCCTTATGAAAAAAGTCAAATGCTTTTCCCAAAAGTAGCAAAATGCTTCTGGGGGAACTTTGAATTAAGCTTACCTTTTAACATAGTACTGTGGCTAGGAGTGAAAGACAACTTTAGGGTTGATGGGGTTTGTGTATGGATTTACAAGCTTTAGATTTATGATCTGACTGGGAAATTATTTTTCCTGGGGGAAAAAAAAAAATCGGAAACTAACAGTTCCTGTTTCTCTCTAATTTTCCTTGCAAATGTTTAATTTTTGTTCAATGAAAAGCCAAAACAGAACCAACAGGTTGTGGGCTTATTTATTATTATTATTTTTGGTAAAGAGATACATTTGGTTTTAATAGTTTTATTAAAATTATTTTTGTCAGCAGCAGTAATGCAAATATATCTGAGGTGGAGTATACATAGTTCCTATATTACTACAGTACCATCTTATTACTAGAGTTAACAAAAAAAAATATTCTGCAGACATTTGATTGGAAGCATTTAATTCAGGTGTAGGGGGGAGTGAAAGAGTTTAACTCAAAGAGAAACAGCTTCAAGCTCATATATAATATCCAGCAACTTTGCAACACAGGCATATCTGAGAATCAAGCCTGTGCTTACAAGATATATAAAAAAAGGGTCTGAGATTTTTATGTGGTACTTTATCTAATTTTCCTCCGTCTTTTTTAATTTTCTCAGAACTGCGGCAAGCCCACAAATTTTCTTGTAGACCGTTGATACATAGCATCAGCAACCACAACGTACAATATACTTGCAAATGAAAACAGATGAAAGCAAAACTGTACCTCTCTATGTGATTTGCCTTAGGACATGCTTACGAGATCCTGGAGTTCAGACTTTGCAACAAGTCTTCAGTGAAGCTAAGGAACCAGAATTAAGACCAAGGTAGGATTTTCAAGGGGTGCCATGTCATCTCTGCTGATTTTACTTATAAATATAGGCCAACTGTATTCATGCATTGAGCTCATAGGTATGTGAACACTGTGATAGTATATCTAGTGTCACAATATCTAATAGTTTGACAGATATGTAAATGGGTTAAATCATACAAATCCAGGTAGCTAGGTATGTTACATGCACAAGAAAAAACAATGGCATATAAGGGTCCTTTAACCAAAAGCTTTGAACTCTTCAGTTATCCCAGTGACAAAAAGGCTGACATGGGAGATTGGTGGATCAAAAGCCTCCAAGTGCCTTTACCTTGTCATTAGGTACCTGAGTGCCAGAGTTCTGCAGTCAGCCAGAGTTAGGTGTAACAGGCACCTATGCAAAACAGGCAAAAATGATCAACTTTTAAACAATAACAGCTAGTTTCTCCCTTTCATTTATTCCTAGTAATTAGCAACGTACAGTTATGCAGGTATTATATTTTGATGAAAAAAATCACACAAAGTAGTTTGTTGCTAAAACATTTAATGGTTTTTTGTACCCTAATTCAGTGATAGCATCTGATTATGCAATTATTGAATCCTGCCTACCAATCTAAAATTTGTTTTGAACTCATCATAAGTAAAAAGCAAATGCTATCTAACCAGTATAATATTATAATGCAAGGCACAAATGAATCTCAAATTCCTTCTGTCTGCAGTGTTCTCCTCTCCTGGCTTACAGTAAATGTGAACTGCAACTTCAATATGAAGCCTTAGCAGGATAGTATGATACATTCCACTTAATTCATCTAAAGGCACCAAGTTAACATCAAATTTTCTTGTCTGTAAAACCCACCAGCACACTGGACAGATTCTTGGTTTCAGTATAATAAATGGATGTAAAGACAAAGGCAAAAATCCTGTCTCTTAGTGATTTCTCTAGTGTTGAAGGGAAGAACTGGTGTTAGAGAGAAGACATGGTTGACAGAGTTCAACAGTGATTGCAACCTCTTCGTCAAAATCATGCAGTATACATTACATTTCTTACACTCAAACTGAAAAAATCATAAAAGTAAAAAATAATTTTGCCTATGCTGGAGATTTTTGTTAAGTAATTATCTTATTTTGTTTTTGTGCTGCATAAGGGACTTTCTCAAATTTCCCACAACCCAAGAGCAGTTTATGATCTCTGTGCAACAGAATCCATTATTTCTTTTAATAAAAAGGTGAGAGATGGAGATATGCTCACCAGAAGGTTGTATAGATTAGGCAGCATGGATTTCTGAACAGAACACGGGAAGTTCATTTCTAAGCTTAGTATTCTACATATTTGGAAACACACCAGCCAAGATGTTTAGACTGTGACTGCTTTGGGTGTGAGGCTCAGGCCAACAGGAATGAAACAACTTTGTGACTGGATAAAATTCAAAGGAGAACACAAAAATAGTGGAACAAACACATTATTTATGAAACAGAGCAAAAATATATCAGGAAACAGCATATAACATTAAAGAAATCATGAAACAATGAAGTTTTCAAAATTTTGCCAATAGTACCAGGGAAAGTAAGTTAATTATTTTTAAATAGTCAGCACACCTATATGCTGAAAAAAAAGGACTAATTTTACACACCTAAAGTTTTAGCTTAGCAGTTCTCAATAACAGATTCAACCTACAGTAATCTCATTTTGTTAGTTATATGCCTCAGGCTTTCGCTTAGTTCAAAATTCCAATTAATTTGAAACATGGCAAGATAGCATCAGGGTGGAAAAAGCTTGGCAGGGATCTAGTTAGTATGATATGAGCTGCACACATTAGTGAGTCAGTAGCAAACTTACCAGGTATGATAAAACCTGTAAGACTGATAGGCAAACAAATGGAAAATGAGTTGTGGCTCTCCTCTTCCATATATTATTGTGAATTACTGATTTAGCTCAGCAAATGGCCAAATTGTTTCACAGCGCAGAGAAACAGAGTTACTTTCTTAAGAATCTTACAGACAAAGAAATGATAAAACAAAGAAAAATGCCAAAATGAGCCTATTGTTTATGCAGATACTGGATGTAGCATAATGATAGTAGGAAAATAAATAAAGGAAATGATTCTAAGCATTTGCTTAAAGAGAGATCTAAAGGCAGAGAGAAGATGGGTGTGGAAGTAGACTCTTCTAGGCATAGAGCCAGTGATGAAAGATGGGAAAAGGGGCATGAGAGAAGGGGAATAGAGGAGCAATAAATCATGCAGAGCAACCTTAGTGTGACAGTAAAAATAACTTATGTTATATACTTTTTTAGCTACCATGTAAAACCTACATACATAGAGTATTATAGTGGTTCTAAAGTCAGATATTTAAAATAATCCTCTCCTTTACAGCCCAATCCCTTTAAACTGTTCTATCTTGTTTGCATCGAAAGTTTTGGGCCATAGAATCCATCTGCATATCCGCAGAAATGCAAGCTTTCTGTATGGACAGAGACCTGTGTACACCTTCTTTTTCCCTTTCATCCCCATCCTTCCTCCCCTTAAATGCGTACTTCTCCCTATACTTCCTGGGTTGTGTGAAGGCTGGAGGTTGCAATGGGACTGAGCGGGCCTCTTCAGAAGGAGGCCTGGAAGGGCTGGCCTAGCAGCTGGTGGCTGTGGGCAACAAAAGAGAGGAGAGGAAAGCCCCATCTCCTACTACTGTCTCCATCACAGTAACCACAGCGGCTCGTGGAGTTGGCAGAACCCTCCTTTCCAGAGCTGTCAGTCCTGCTTCCTAGCTTCCTTACTCCTTGCACTCTGGACTTGCTTGGGGCCTCCATTAGGAATCCCTGTTTCTTTTTGCAGTTTCATACCGCTTCCAGGTACATGTGGAGGCGTATCAACTCCTCATAATTTTGAGCTTCCTTATGGTGGCTTCAGATCTATTTCGGTGGTAGCTGAATTTGCATCTCCAGCAGCTCCAGATGATGTAGGTCAGAAAGCTTTTCAAGAGGCAACTCCTATTTCTGCCCTATTTGGCATCCAGGGAAGATGGTAGGTTACAAGTAGTGCTGTAAGTTCTCCATCCAGTGAATCTGTGGAGTCAATTATAGAAAGCACAATATTCACTCCAGAGCTGTGAAGAACTGCAGAATAACACATCTGTAGCCAGCTTCATCCTGAAACAAAAGGCCAACATTTTCCATTACATAATAAGGAGCCTAGGACAGAAATATTCCTCAGCCAATACTTTCTCAATAGGACTTGTAAACCTTGAAATAATGACGGGATCCTGGGGTTATCTCTCCAAGAAGTGACATGTACAACTGCACAACGATCTATACTTGTGGTGTCAGAAATATTGACCAGAAAGTGAAAGAGACTGAGCGATTCTTTCTAGGTCTTTGTAATCAGCTCTGAATGGTCATTGAAAATGCAATAGTGCTTAAACTATTGTTTGCCAAAAAATGACATCTGTGAGAACTGCCCAAACTAACTGAGAGGTTGGTTGGTCTAGTATGTAATGGGGACATGTGAGAGACACATGAAAGGAATTTGGGGATTTTTTTTAAACCAATTTAATGCCAGATAAATAGAGTTCCTTCCCACTGTAGCTGTTCTAATAGTGGGAAGAATTTTTCTAGCACTTGCTGCACCACTTTGACAGCCTTATCAATTGATCTGTTTCCTGCAGAAATGATAGCATGGGTTGCTAGATCTGCCTCTCCTTGGCAGCCTCACCTGCAATAGAACTCTAGCACAGCTATGTCTATTGCTCTTGGCTGAAAGAAGTAAAGCAATGACACAGTTCTTGCTATGCAGGACTGTTCTTTGACTGAAGTGGAGCTATGGGGGAACAAAGATTGGGAAGCTGCCAGTTGAAGAGACTTTTCACCCTGCTGAGTGCATGGCAGGGAGAAGCAGGAAAGGACAATTTCGGGAAGCATCAGGCTGGCAAAGGGCACTCACACAGCCCGTACTGTGAAATCATAGCCAGTATCTCTTGTCCCTTCCATGGAATTCTCTTGGAGTGGAACAAGAATAATCACTGCAAGGGTCCCACTAGCCCTCATGCTGGATGTCATAGCCTAGGATTCAGATTCATCTAGGCATTATGTAAACACTCCTGATCAGCTCGGGGTTATTTTGGCTTTCATATGGGTGGTCTTTATCTTAGACTCAAACTTGTCCCGCACCTGTTTTACCTAGCAGTGGCTAGGTGCTCAGCAAGCTCCCAATCCTATTGATGGGAAATGCCCCAAACAGCTGCAGGGAATCAAACTTTCCTAGTGGAGTCAGATCAGAACTACAAATTCCTCTGCTCCTGAGGTCATCCCCCTTTGCACTTTCCTTTTCTTCTTGATGAGAGGGAACACTAAAGTCCCCACACAAAAGAACAGGGCATAGAATCCAGAAAAGAATGCTTCACAAAATCTCAAGCTGATGGCCTTATAGCAGTTCCTGTGAAAATTGAAACTTGCATCAGTGTTTGCTTGGATGGAAGATGCATTGGGAAGAGTAGAATGACTTCCTTGAGCAGAGAGAGGAAGAAACACTGGATCTGTCAGAGTATGCATCCATATTACCATCTACCACTACAGAGAATAAATTTTTAATACTAGTGTAGTTTTTTTTGACACCATAGCAGACCAATTCACATTTCTATGTGTTTATTGCTTTCTTGGTTTACTAATTAGTACTGTATTAATTCATTCAAAATATATATATATATATGCGCTACATTTCACATTCAAATTCATTATTTCTTCCCATAGTTTAGTTCTTTTGCCTCACTAAACATTGGAATAAATGCAGCTTGCAAAGGAGCATAATCTAGAATTTGATCCTATCACATTTTTGAAGTCATATTTTTAGTAGATATTTTCAGATACATTATTTTTTTCTAATAATTATCATAGGGTTAAAGTCCTTTTTTTTTTTGGTATTCATTATTTTCTTCATTCTAATTCAAGTTGCAGGTTAAAAACACCGTGCAGTCCCATCATCTGCTATGACAGATATACCACCCAAAATGCTTCACCGATCTAAGTTGATCTTCTCTTTGTAAATTGAATACAATTTTCAAGTTACTTTTATCACATAAGAGAAAAAGCAATCGAGCTGTCATTAAAATGATTGCCTATGCCTGAAAATCAAGCTTTTAGACAAAAGATTTTTTCTTTATTTTCACTGATAATATCAGCAAGAATTACTTAAGAATTTAATAATTAAGACTTTTATATTATTTTTATTTTAGAAATAATGTACTGATTCTGAGCAAAACAAGCTATATGAGGTTATAAGATTCAGTGGAAATTAATGAGTCAGGAAACATAAAGAAACTAGTATAAGCTATCAAAATTTCAGGCAAAAACTTCATTGCTTCTATAAGGCTTTATTTCAGATGCATGTGCAAAGCTGCAGCTTTTCTTAGGAGAAATTCTAGCCTGGTCATCTCGTCAGAGAAACATTTTTTTTTCTTCCCTTTTTAACAGCACATGCATAGATCAATAAAGCTTTGGGATCAGGTTCTTTTTAATTTCATGCTAAAAGCTTTAGACACCGAATAGGTTAAAGGTTAGGCAGGGGTACCGGAGCTCAGCAAGTGGAAATCCCACTGCCTTGAATCTTGTCAGTGCACATATAGCTGTTAGATTTTTCAATAAATAGTAAAATTCTAAAACTACTTTGCACACATGTTATGCCTAACAAACAAATGGTTAATTCTAACAGAAAATGTAAGTATGAATACCATTAATGATACATGCAGCCACATTTTTCGTGACTCTTTATGTAATATATTGACATCAATTAATATCTTTCCAAAAAGATACTCTTCAAAATGTTTTCTGAAAGACAGATATTTTCATTTACACAATAATTGGCTCATGCCTTATAATATGGAAGAAAAAGGATTCATAATGACAGCTAGAAGTACGGTTACTTAGAAAAAAAAAAAGACATTTTTTAGGTTAAAATCATTTGCTCTGTACTGTTGCAGCAGATTACTTTAGTCCACCAAAAATTTCCATTCTTCTCACTGAAGATAGGACCCAGCCTGCATTCATCTGTCATTTATTTGGTTATCTGACCTCACTTCCACTAGCAATACTACAGAGTCGTATTTGTCCCTTAGCATGTGTGTGCAAATTCACTGTTGTATCCAGATTTCAAAGATTTGACATTTGATCTTCATGGAGAATATTTCAAAATTCCTAGTACTTCACTAACCAAAGTTTTCTAAGAGCTGGTTCACAAAGTCATTGAGAGTTAGCAGGGATGTTCTTTTTAGCTGTGGAAATGGTTTGGATCATTGTTACTTATGTCTCAAACACTCTCAGATCTGCATGTGTTCCAGATGAGGCGAAAACCTTGAATCTGCTGCAGAAGTTGCTCTGTGTGTCTGATTTGTATATAGAATAGGTGAGCAATGCTGAGTGACTGAAGGATAACCACCATAAAAACAGAGGATCAGAGAAAAAGCGTGAGTGGTGGAACCCCAGTAACTTCAGAGCACAAGGTGCACGCTGACGGCTGCTCCAACATACATATTTTAATAAAAACCTCAGCAGAATAAATATCATTACAAAACAATACATAAACTACAAGTGTTTTTAAATCGTCTATTTCAATGTCCTTTTAGGCAAGGCAAATCTTGTAGTGGAAGGAAAGGAAATTTTCAGTGACCAGGGCATGAACATATTGTATCAGAAACTGTGATAAACTAGTTAGATGAGGACTGAAGAAAGATGAGTCATGATGCGAGATGATGTCTTCTGGGTTTACATTCTTGCCTCACAGTGACTTGGCTGAGGAACAAGGGCATGTCAGGCTGGGTAAGAGAAGCACAGTGTGCTCCAAGGTGGTGTGTATATTTTTTGTTGCAGCAAGCCTTGGGAGTTCCCCTTACTGAGGAAGCTCAGCAGCTGCACTGGGTCTCTGCCACATCAGACACTTCTTGACAGGAACACTGGGTGGCTGGAGCACATTGATCAGGATCTATGGAAATGACACTCAAGAACTACCTAGGAGCAAATACAGGTACCCACGCTTTTGCTGTCTCTACAGTACACCATGGATAGTTAAGGATGGAGGTCCTAATTCCTGAATTTTTTGGGCATCACATTTCAAAATGAAAATGTCAAGTTAGGTACAACATATGCCTGAACCCTGTGACTGTCTATTTGGAGTATGAGATACAGCTAGAGTTAACATTTATTTAGCACCCGGAGCAAATCTTCACAACGAAGATCCAGCAGTGTCTCTTTTTGATACTCTTTCATAGTCCCAAGGCTGACATTAAACTTGCTGTGTCCTTAAAGCCAGGATTCCACATATCAGAAAAAGGGCCTGGAGTTTGAAACAGAAAAAAAAAAAAAAAAAAAGAGCTCTGATGACACTCTCTACTCCCCAGGAGTTTCCAAATTAGACTCTCTCTAAATACAAGGGTAGCTCATTAGTCTTCTGCTTTACTTTCACTGTGAGAAAATTTCTGTTTCTTGCTTTGTTCTCGCGAGCACTAGCGGCTTTTGTGAGCTTTCACTGGTGAGAGGAATTGCAGAAAAAGATAGACCTTCTTCTGCAAGGATTAAAATATATATATATTTTTTGTTCTAAAATCATTGTTGCAAGATGGAAAGACTAGTTTGGCTTGCAAACAAATGGCACATCCCAGGAGTTTCAAAATGTATTTTTAGAAGAAACATATGCTAATCAAGATATGCCCTAGATAGCTGAAACAGCATGATTCACCAGGGAACTTCATTAGCCCCAGTGCTGAGTAGCTTTACAGCCTTTGGGAAATCCAATAAAATAGGTGATG
>VZSV01000095.1:774753-817113 GCA_013398735.1 Nothocercus julius | reverse complement strand
GAACTTAAAAAAAAAAAAAAAAAAAAGAGTAAAAGAGCTGAATAAAAGCTGCAACTATAATATAAAGTATTACAAGAGATTAGCAGGAAGAAAAGAACTGAGTTTCTAAGGGCAACATATAACTGCAAATACTTCACCTTCCTTTACTGAAGCTTTTTCAACTTGCTTCTTTTTATCTTTGCCTTAGTCCTCTGCCCATAATGTCTCTTCAGCTCTTACAAAGTTTCTAATTTTGTTATACATTTCTTTTCCAGTTTCTATCCCTTTTTACCTCTGACAGATAATCAAGATGATGCACACTGCCAAAAAAAAAAAAAAAAAAGACATCTTTGTGTGCATTGTGTAGCTTTCAGAGTTATGTCACTGTGACATTAGAAAGTCATTTTTAGTATTTAAGCGGATTCTCTTTTTTCTTTTTTTTAATTTAAATTTAAACATTTGTTTTAAATCTCATATAACTGATGGAAATAGGATTTGGGAGAGGGGTGTTTTCCTTTTTGTTTTTAACTGGAAAGTATCTCTAATAAGGAAAATGCTCAAGCATCTTTTAAATTGTATAGCAGCTTCCCATAGTCAAAGTGAAATTAGTTACTAGAAAAAAAATGTACTAATGTTTTCAGTGCACCACTACCATCCTTTTAAAACTGGGAGCTTCCAAAGGGAGTGATCACTCACAGCCTGCTCTTTGTAGGATTGCCTGTCTGACAAGGCTCCATCTTACTTAAAATGCTCTTTAATTAGAAACTGCTCATTATAGATGCTCATTTGTTAGAAAACTGCCTGGGATTGTAGAATATTTGTCTATAGGCCTCAATTTTTAAAGGTACTTGCACATCTATTGAAACTGAAGGCAGTTAGGTACATAAATACCTAGTAGTTAACCTGAGGTTTAGAATGGTATATGGGGATTGAGGGATTCATTGCTATCTTTTCACAATTCTAATATTAAATGTACTTTTTGACTTGTCTTTACTTGCCATGCCAGGCCTGCTTTCATTTCTAGTGAGCTGAATTTCAGAACTCCCGTTGAATTCACTAGATGCTTGGATAGTCTATAAGTGATGTTATGTGTAGGGGGCCAAGGGAAGAGCATCTCTGCAGTATCTGTGAAGGACCATCTGTCTAATGGCACTGCAACAAATGTCCTGCAAATTAGAAAAGACTTGCCTAAGACATTCAGTTACATCTGCATACACTAATGTTCAGTATTTCTGATGCTTCCTCATCTCTGTGTGATCAGCCTAGCATATAAACAAGTGTAATCCACAGTCCATTTCCATGAGAAGGAATTGCTCCCTTTTATTCATTACTTGGATAGGCTTTCCATTAAAAAGTGTAAAAAGCACTTATATTCCCTTTGTATTCTGCCTTGCACTGAAGAGCAAAACAGAAGACAGTTTGGCCCTGCAACAGAAAAGCACAAGAAAGGCAGGCTTCTTGCTGTGCAAAAAAAGGCAAAAAAAAAAAATACATTCAGGATCCTGGCAACGTGAGAGCATCATGATGGCTGGGAAAAAGCTTCAGGCAAGTGAATTGCATGTAGAAAGGAGGGAGGGAACCACCTGTGGATCAGCTTTAGCAGTGAACTGGCATGGATTTAGGGTTTTTTGAACCATTCCATTTAATTCTGTCACAGAAGCAAGTTATGACTGTAAAAAAACCTACCCCCAGAAAGATACTGCTATCTGAACAGTGGTAACACTGTTGACAGTGATTTCAAAAGTGAGCACTTTTGAATTTCAATAGGGCCTTTCCACAGAGGAGAATTACAGTCCTGTACAGTCCTGTATAATTTTGAACTAGACACCTTATGAGAAGAGCTGCTGCATAGCTAGGAAAATAATCTGAAGCCTATTATAGAACAAGAAAGCAACTGTTCGTGGGAACTGTGAAATTGCTGGCAGTGAAAAACAGAACAAAGTCCCTTAAGAAAACAACAAGGAAGTTTGTGTACCCTAAAAATAAATATGAGAAAGCATCGGAAATCTACTGCTAGGTTAGAGAAAACAGGCAATAATTCAATTTATATCCCAATGCCTGAAAAACTGGAGCAAGAAAATTGATTCACAATTTGTCTAACATAATTAGGTCAATTTAACCTGGAAACAATCTTATTTGGCAGAATTCAGCAAATATTGTATTGAGGAGAGCTCTGAAAGGGATTGTGCTCTGATTCATGGGGAACTGAAATAATACTACAAACAACAAAGGCTTTGGACATTATTCTGAGCTTAATTACACCACTATTAATAAGACTAAGGCTGCTAATGGGTTTTCCAGTGCAAAAGTGAGACCAGGATCAAGTTATTCAAACTACAAGACCTACTTGGAAGAGGACAAGAGTAAGTAGAAAAGAAAATGACTTTTCTTATAAGTTATGATACCCAGAAGAACCATTGTGGAATCTGGAGCAGAAAATAAAGACAGTTTGTTATTCTCAAAGGGCATGAAAGAAACTGAATTTAGTTATTTTCTGTCATAAAAACAACAACAACAACAACAAAAAAAAAACTTGTCATACACTATTTTCACACTTTCCTTGCCCACGTTATTGATTTCACATGATGACCCTGAGATGACGTGTTAAGTAACACATGTTAAAAATGATAACATAGATAAGTGTGTCAGCAAAATGACAGCTTATTTTGAGTGGAAGTTTCCAAAACAGCCTCAAAAGGTATGGCTCACTGGATGGTTTTCTAAGCGAATGCAAACAGACTTCATAGACAGTACATCTGGAGAACTCATCACTGTATTGAAAAGGGGGGAAATTTTGACTATTACTGTCTATGGTCTCTGAGCTGTAGTTTGGGCAATAGGATGTGTACAGAGGATTGTAGGACTTGGGCAGCTTCACTTTGCGGTCCTCAAAAGAAGACTCTTCCTCTATATAATCTATAAAAGTCAAACAGCCCTACATGTTCCTTTTGAACTTTAAATGGCCCCTGTGTGTTCCAACCTTGCAGCATGTTGCCACAGTATATTTTTTACCAGACTCATCAATTATTTTCTTCACATTTCATATTTCTGTAAGGTTTTGTATCCCAGCCATAATGCCAAGGGCTCCTAGACTGTAACCTGCCCTGTATGAGAATTTCAAAAGCATCACAGTCCATAGAGAAGGCATGAAAGAGTCCTTCTTGTACCTTGGAAGCACAAATGAAAATAAAGGTAAAAGATCATGTTCCTCTCTCCCATGCTACTTTGAACACACATTTAAAATGCTTACAAGCTGGAATGCTGCTACCCAGTATAGCCACAACAAAGAATGATTCTTTCTAAAGTGCGGTGGAAAGCCATTTAGAGTGCTATGGGAAAGAATGACCTTTTAACATTTTTCTTCACTTCCCATCGTTCTGGGACTCCAGCACATGTGACCACTTTATTCAGAGATGTCTTTCAAAGAGATATTTATCAGTTTTCATTGGATAAATTCATAAAATGGAAGTAAAAGTAGTAAAAGCAGATATTCCAAATAGAGATATATTCCCATTTTTAATTGCTGTCCAATTCACAAAAGCACTTTAAGCATGTGCTTACTTGCTTATTATATTACAAAGTTTTAACATTAATGGACCCATTGGGATTATTACTGCTGACTTCAAAGGGAACCAGATTAGGATTTATACAGATTTGGCTGGTAGCACTGCTTATTATTAAAGACCTTCTTTTAAGTTGCATAAAACTTTGCCAGACTTCAACCAAGTAGGCTGATATTCCATATGCTTCATAGCTGCCTCAGGGTGAATTCTTCTGGAAAACTCCAAACAAAACAATTCAGTTCTTTTCAAGAGCTAGGACTGACTGGCTAAGAAGAGCAGGTCAGGGAAACCAGGGAATGGGAGCAGGATTGGGAAAGTCTGGAAAAGGAAACTTTGCCTGGGAGTGCAGAAGTAATTTGTAACTACAGGGGAAAGATGGCAGAAGGAAACCAGAGATATGTTATAGAAATGACAATGTAGTAGCAGGGAGTAAATGAACTAAGATATTATAGATAGGAAAATATGCCTGGAGCAAGAAATCATGGGAAGGGAAAATGTAGAATTGGGAAATATACATGGGTTAGACAAACTGGAAAAAAACAGTGGGTTACAACGCTGGAATAGCCTGTGCTGTTGTGTCTTCTCTGAAGCTTGAAGCAGAGCCCTGAGCTCCGCAGTCTCACTGTTTTTCCTTTTTCTTGGCAAATACCCATAAAAGACCCTGGCAAAATTTCTCATGTTCCTCTATGACTTATCCATGCAGAGGATAAAAATCTGCTGATTTTTCTTTTCACTATATTAACTTAGATAAGCTCAAATCCTCCTTTTTATTCCATTGGTTTAAATGAGAATTAAAAGTATTCCAAATTCAATGACCCATGTAGGTATCAATACGAAACCACATTGCAGAACGTCATGTTTTCCCCACTGTATTTTTTTTTTTTTGGTTAGGTAAAGCTCACCTGCCTCCTTACTCCTCTGATGAAAGAACATTATTTTACAAGAGAAATGTGGGAAATGTCAGATTTAGTGTTAGATCTAGGGAATTGTCCGCTTGTACCCTTGAGGAATAGAAGTTATGTAGTATATAGAGAGATTTTGAATGAAACAAGAGACTTTAAGAAAAGATTGAAGCATTGAAATTTGGATCTTAACCCAGCTTCTGCATAAGATTTCCTACATGACCATGAAGAGAAATGTGCTTTTGTCTTGTATCCATCCTGCATTATGTTCTTTCAAACACAGCTGTACAGTTCAACTCTTCAGGGTTAGGTCAACTCTTCAGGAACTTAAGAAACAACTTCTTCTCTTGGGAAGGAGGTCATGGACAAAGAAAAAAGATTCCCTGAGAGTGCAGAGCAGGACAGAATGATAAAGGAGAGGAATAACTGCAGGAATCTGGGAGCATGGACCCTGGAGATCAGGGAATGCATGGACATGTCCCTAAAGCAATGAGAAGATAAAATTCCTAGGGACCAGCAGGTACTCTGTCCACAAAGGACTGAGCTGACTGAGAGAGCAAGATAGAATATGACTGAAGCGACAAAGGGGACAAAGAAAGGAAGCTGTAAGCTGGGACTTTCAACCTGAACCTGAGTGCTATATGCTAATACTATAATCAAGCCTCTTATTAAACATAGAGTATTAATGGATATGCTTGATCATAACCTCTTTGTGCTTCAGCCTCCCTTCTTCTGACAGTGGCTTGTAACATAAAATTTGTGAGTCTTTGGTGAGTGTTTGATTTCAGTAGTGCTTTCCACAGAGATATCCAGGAGGGATTTATTAAATCTTCTTCATGTATAATAGAGTGCAATGCACAGAGAAGAAGGTCACACAGGGAACAAGAAGAAAGTAAGGTACTAAACAGTGGCCCATTATGCGATAAGTACTTTTCCTGCGCTAAACAAGGGAGGGTACTACTTAAAAAAACAGCATATGTTAATATGATTGGTGCTTGCATATTATAATACACGAAGCCAAAGGAAATGCAGTCATTTTGTGAAAGGAAGCTAACCTTGAGTGCTTGATACCACAGTTAAATAATATGTTTCTAATGTAGTTTTTGCAGATGGTACACTTAAAAAAAACCTCTGACTCTGAAATCTGTATGCAGACAAATGTCCTTGGCATGATTAACATGGATATAAAAAAATAGTAAGGTATATCTGTGCTTACAATGTTAACAACCAATGTTCTCCAGAACAGAATACATCATTTGAAAAATTACAAATGTGTTCCATACACAATACCTGCACATCTAGAGCGCAGAAAGGAAACACTCTGTATTTACTTTCATATTAAATGCTATAAATTATCATTTAACATAAGTTTGTTGCTAAAAGAATGCACAAAATAATTTTACTATTTTGTGTTGGAAATCCTGCTTGATTGTTTCTTTGTTTTTCAGATAACTCTATTTTACATAATTCTAGAAATCCTAGAAAAAATATTGTTATCCCAGTTGCTATTACCTGTATCTCTGTGTGAAAATGGGTTAAATGGAAGAAGTCTTTGAGCAAGAAGGCTGATCCTAAAATCTTCTTGTCCCAGCATTAACTATACTGCAGATCTTTTCATCCTTCTAAATGGGAATTGATACAAAATAGTGTACAGAGCGCTATTCTAGGACTCCGTGTTCTCATGAAAAATCCCACTTCTGCCACTGGCTGCCTGATTTTGGCCACCTCTATTCTCATCCTCTGCCTTCTTTTACCATGGAAAGAATGACACCAACATTATTTCATAAGATGTGAGACCTTATAATGAAGACCATTAGAAAACTAATCCTTTCCTAAAAATTATTACTGAAACAGCTGGACACAACTAAATTGCTACTACATTTCAAGTAATAAATTTTCAAAATATACCCCTTAGAGTCATTGGTTAACAGAGTCAAGTCACTGAAACAAGTGGTAGAAACAGTAGTAGATTTATCTTTTGCTTTTGCTCTTAAACAGTTTCAAGTCATGATCCTATGGTAATAACAAAAGCTGTGACATCTTATTATGTTTGCTGGCAATAGCAGACCCTATGTCATTCTCTGCCACAGAAGGAGACTCCTGAGTATGCCCCACATGGTGCATCACAAGCCAGAACATTCAAAGTGAATCCTATGTGCTTAACTCATATGCACAGCATGTCTTTTCCAGCGTGAAACTAAGTAGTTCCACAAATGTAATAAAGAAGCTGTTGTATAACTTCTACAGGCTTGGCAAAACCCCAGCTATTGTTTTTGGAAAATGACTTGGTAAGCACTGAAGAACTCTGGGCTATTACTCCTCTGGCATGAGGAAACAATGATCTACTATAAAACTGATTGTTGTTTTATTGCGTACTTAATTGATACTCAGTGCAAATAGACTTATTCAAAGCATGCTTATCATACCACCAGTCAGTGATAAAGTTATGGAGAGTGTCTGTAGAACAGCCTTCCTGGGGTCTGTGGTCAGCAGTGGCTGTAGATGCCAGATTACAAGCCGGTTTGAGGCCTCAAGGGGAAATTGGGTAGGAGTGGGTCTTTTCTCCCTTTGAAGCAGGGGCCAACCACGTTATACAGTAGCCTCAAATCACTGTATCCCAAGCTCTCATAAGTTGGGTGAGTCTACTTCTAAGGAAATAAGTCCATCTGTGGTATATTAATTCTCTTCCACACCCTCTAGTTAGCAGCAGCATGGAGCATAACTGATCCAGATTTGTCAATGGGTCCCAGACGGCGTTTATTTCTTTGAGGAATAGTTCCACCCTTGCAAAACCCAAGGTAACTTAACTGGGAGATACTCCCAGGTGATTTGAAAGTTTTGAGATACATATGAGATATAGATAAAGCAATATGTCATTCAGCCCCTGGTGTAAAAGTCTAGTTCCAAAAATTGCAGTTTTGTTTATCATTCAGATTCACTACCAAGAACTGCAAAAATCTTGATACGAACATTGTATTACGATCTGAACATATAGTTCATGGAAACTATGGACCAATCATATGTCTACAGATGCTGAACTGCAAAATCCTAATTTACTTCAGAAATCGGTAATTTGGCTAATATGAAATAATGAAACCAGCCTCTTTCTCTTTGTAGCTTCACAGCCACAATAAGACTGTGACCACCCTGCTAGTGCAGCTTGTTGTGTGTGAAGTAGGTATTAAGCAATAATTTGCTTTTTACAAGATCAGTGAGCAGCAACTGAAGAATTAAGACAGTCTTTAAATAACGAGTGAATATATTTCAATATCTTACCATTTTTATTCCTTTCACTTGTGAAACAACTTTTTTCTTTTTCTTGGAAATCTGAACTGCCATAACTAGTCTTGAGTAGTTATTCTTGAAACTGTTTTCGCTCTAGCACTTCCTCCTTTTGATGTATTTATAAAATACCTTATGTTCCTTAACTCTTTTTCCTACTAGTGTATAGGTGTTTTATGAATGACTTCAATGTCAATGTTCCTGCAAAAATTTACACTTATAATTCACATGCAAATTTTTGACATTTATTAAAAAAAGCCTATGCAAAGATGTACAGCTCATTATTTATATTTATTTATGAGCTCTCTCGCTATATATATACACACACACACACACACACACACACACATATATATATAAAAGAAAGTTACTGAAGTTTTCTATTTGTAACATGAAATCCATAGATATGCCAATGACACAACACTTTCTTGTTTAGCACTGTAAACATCCTAAATTGAGAGATCAGTGTTGAACACTGCACAAACACATGACGTTTTCAAACAGCATAACTGAAAAACTGCTTCGGATGCTTGTGGCATCAAATTGAATTCATCATCACAGTATTTGCTGTATCAGCCCTGAAATTACTTAGGGATGTGGCATAGGGGATTGAACTAGATGATCTCTCGAGGTTCTTTCCAACCTCAATCATCATGTGATAAGCTTACATCCAGACTCAGCCCTGAACTGTGTGCGCAAAATACCCTGGCAATTAAGTATAGTTAGATCACTATTTTAACCTTCCAAACACTTGAGTAACTCTTAAATTTCCAAGCACATCTAGGCTTTGAGAGACTATCAAAGCAGCAATCGCAGTTCTTGTATTGTTATCTATTTGTTTATTCCCAAGAATATTATATTATTCACCAAGCTAGATAAGGCAAGATGTATTTAACTTACTAGAGAGGAAAGTCATACAACTGTGTGAGAGAACTTTAAGGGATAAATTGAACCTAAATTGCAGATGTTCCTACAGTTTCACATGTAATTTGCTGCTCAGCATGTGTGTGTATATTCAGAGGCCAACACAGTTCTTCAGGGAAGCAGGCTGTTTTCAAAAAACTTTATTTAATATAAGGCTATTTGAAAAATTACTTTCCAGAGGTTGTTGTCAGAAAATAATGACATTTACAGCAATAGTGTCTCAACTTTGATGTATAGTAAATTATCCAATTCCCATTTCAACAGATGGAAAGCAGTAATTAGGTGATGTCTCATATAGGACTATCTGAATGCTATTACCTGATGCCTTTGCTGAAACTGAAGTCAGAGAATGCACTGAAACATTTCTATTTATTTGGTTTTATCGAACCTTAAATAAGGTCTTTTATCTTATTTTTGTCATTCAGAATAAATGTAATTATATTGAAAACCTCTTATCATAAACAGCCATTGTACTGAACTCTTCATGTGTTGAAAGTTGTACAACACATGATGAACTGGGGTCCAATGCACAGGCATAACAAAAGATATATATCAGGAAGTATTCATACTCACAAAGGTGAGTAGAATTTGCTTAAGCCTGTTTCTTAATATTTTGCTGGAAAAGCTTTTGGTCTCTTTTTCTTCACTTGTCCTGTTTTAACTAAAAGCTTTTTGCTTTTCATATGAATATTAGAAGTATTAGTAAAGAAGAATGAGAAAGCAAATACCAGTATGGATATTAAATGAGTTTCAGTCACTGTTGCTAAACTAGCAGTTTTCATAAAGTGCTTTTCAAAGCATGAGTGAGAAATACCATGTAGGACAGATAACTTTTATTTACAATATACAGAGGTTGATTCTTCTCAATCTGTTAATTTAATTGACTAACTTTTATCAGCAATAGCTCCACCACGTCTGTTAAAACAAGACTTTGAGGTGTTAAAATTCCATGTTTCTGCAAAAGCAAATAGTCACCACAGACCTCTCCTCTTCTAAAACTTTTTTGAAGTTTTTGACCAGCCTCTACCATTAGGTCAGATATTTTATTTATTAAGTGTTCTGATCTACCACTTAGCTTTTCTTAGCAGGGATCAGTTTTCAGGCTGTATTCTTGTGGAATTTTTCTTAAATTTTGTTAGATCTTCTCCAGCCATGGCCAACTTATGATGTATAGAGAGCTACAAGGAAGATAATTTTACATATATAGAGGAAGAAATGGAGATGGGACAGAATAACTTTTTTCCTGTAGTTTTCTGGGGCGGGGTCATCTGAAGCACCCCTTGTGAATAAAGTTCTAGAAACACCCTGAAAAAAGATGAAAATACCCTTTATTCCTTGCTGATTTTTTTTTTTTTTCAAGCACCAGAGAACAAATCAATGGGTGTTGGTTTAAAAGTGTGTATGTCAATATTAAGCCCCATGACACTGTGTTCTGATGTTTTTGACATTTGTTCTGAGTACATTTAATGTACCTCTTATTTTTCAATCTTACAACTCCTTCAGTCAAACAACTCCTGAGGATTTACTAAGCTATGTAACTAGCAGTGCAAGCCTTACATGATCACAGGACTTCTGTTTGTATGCTTGATGATATACAATGAACATATAAAAAATGTCATCTCTGCAGATATACTTTCGTAGAAATAGGTTAAAGAAACTTGAATATGACTGCATGGCAGTTGAAAGAGCATAAACACACTTATATTTCAACCCTAGTAAAATAAGATTGTCTTTAAAATTGTCTGTAAAGAGACCAAGATTGTCTTTTAAAATTTTACTTCATATGCTCACATTCATCAAACCCAAGCCCAAAGTGAAATAGTGAATGTTAAACCTTAAGAACTAAAATTGAACATTAAGAATTAAATTTGAAGTAGTTTGGAAATTTATAATACATTCTAAAAAACAGTGATATGACATGCAGCTAAAAGATAAAACAGAAGTAATGTCTCTGGTTTATGGTATTTCCCTTCTTTCACACAGATAAATAAAAATTAGGAGCTTACCTCATCCCCCTTTTTTTTTTTTTTTTTTTCAATAAATTTTCCCTTTCATTCATTGACCCCATCTTCTTCCCTCCATATGTCAGATGTGGCACACAATATACTACTACTCCTTTTAGCTCTGTGATGGTAACCTAATTTCAGTAGAAGGAATTAGGAAAGATTTACATAGTCAGTCTAGTTCCTCAGTATCTTACTTGCATTCCACTTGTCTTCCTAGAGTAAAGCACTCCATGGTCTGAGAAGAAATGGAGACTCTAGATGGGAAGGAGCTCTGGCTCTGGGAAACATCACAATCTTGAATGTCCCAGTTGCTTTGTGCCTAATTTCTCACTTGCAAAAAGATGGTGCTTCCTTTGCTTAGACAGTCCCTGTATGGGCAGATGAACCATGGTTTAACATCATGATTGACACACACTGGGAAGCAGTTAAAAGAACTCCCCGTTTGGGTTTTCTGTGCAAGAAGCTCTTGGTTAGCCTACGACTACAACCAATCCTGCAAATTTAACAATTTTAGAACAAGTAAACTTTCTAGTTCTGAAAAAATGGTGTTACTATAAGGAAAATATTTTATGACAGTGTTTCACTGATCCTCTTCCCCTTTATTGTTTTCTGATAAGATTCTGTTTCTGAGCAGATGTAAATTTTAAGGGCAGATTTAAGACCTAAGGATCATCTGGTTTGATCTTTGCCTAACACAGGCCATAAAATTTCACCAGTAACTCCTGCAGTGGAACATATCTTCCCTTACTATGCAAGCAAATACTGTCAAAACCAATAATTTGTGGTTTCCTAGAGCAAAGAAACATCCTGTCTTAATTTAAGGAATCCTGGTGATGATGAATTTCCTTCTTCCTTGGCAATGGATGATTATTATCACTGCAAAACAGTTGTTTCTAATTTTCATTTTCAACTAGAAAAAATTCTGGGGCTGCCATATAATACTGGTGGTTATGGCATAATAGTCGACCACATTCCCAGCAAGGGATAAAATATTCTGCTTTATATCTATGCATATGTCCTTGCACTGCTGGCATTGAAAATTTTGGAGGTCTTTTGTTATGGTTGGGTGCCCCTCAATCCTTACTCTATTTTCACCTATTTTGTGTTAAAACACAATTGAATTAATTCCTCTCTCAGACTTCAAAGAGAATGAGAAGGCAGGGATTATCTGATGTGTCATGGGATGTAACAGACAACCGATCATGTGATGATGGTGCTTCCAACTTACCTAAAATTATGTCTTTGACTGTGCTAACACTGTTCAAATGTAAGACTCACAAGGATCTGCCAGACAGCATAAATTTGCCAATTTCTGCATAACTTTATGGCCTCTTTCACTACAAGATGCACCTGGTCATATCTCAGCCTGGCTGACTGCATCAGGCACATGGGAACAGGGAGCAGGAGAGTGTTAGCACAGTGAATGCCTGAAATACTAGTGCTGCGGCAGGGAAACTTGAAAGGGGAGGAAGACAAATACAAACGTATGAGTCATAACAAGTCCACTCACAATATATTTCCATACCCTGTTAACTTAAAAAAAAAAAAAAAAAAGAAAAAAAAAATCCCCAAAATTTTCCCACAATTGAATCATGTAGACACAGTTTCTTTATGCTCTTCATGACTTTCCACTCTTGCTGCTAATCTCTCCTGTAATCTACAAAATCATGTATTTGTCTTATCAATGTATTTTTAAAGTATTGATAAAAAGTCTATCTCAACACTGTAGTGGCTACATTAAGAAATGGAAGTAACTAAAATACTGAGTCAAAACACTTATTGTTGAGAATCATGGTCTAAAAGAAGGAAAAGCAAGCATAATCCAAACAATATTGCTATAGAAAAAAAAAAATAATTCAGCAACACAAAATATGAGATAATTCCATAATGAGCAAAAAAATCAACCTAATTAAAAAAAAAATTGTGGAAAATACAATATTTTCTGTGTACCATTTAGAAGAGAGTCCAGTGAAGGCATAAAAGCCATTTCTCTGATGTCAGATGTCAGGAAGCTATTCTGATGGACACATTATCTAAAAAAAAAAAAAGAGATCTGTGGCTCTGCTGTGATTCAAAAAATGTAACTGTGGCTAATTTTTTGAGGATGCTCCAACAGAAGAATGAAGACATTAGTGAGACCTCCAGACCATGAATTTAGCTCAAAGCTCATTAAGATTGTCATTTTTGAACTAATTTCTTATGTTTAGGCAAAAATGTTTTGTGAATCATGTTTCATTCAGTCTTCTGCAATGCTAGGTCTGGAAGTTTACTTTCTCTCCACCAGTGAAAGCACAAAGCCCCATGTATTCACAACATTCAAGATGTGAGTTTAATTAGGAAATTGCAAGAGTTCATAACAGATTCTCTTGACAACTTCACCAACATTCATTTGTAGAAAAAAAAACTAATGTTACAGAAGATGCTATGAAATGACTTTGTTTTCTACTCCCTATTCATATATAAAAGATCAAACTTTCCTGAGCCTCATGGAATTTTACAGCAATGAAATAGTTACTCGAGCACAGGACTTGGCTTTTATCTAAATACCTACGCATAGCTCAAATATTGACTTAACTAGAAATATCCTCAGCCTGTAATTTTAGACATCAAAACCAAATATATGAAATATATTTTGGAAAACAATACAAAAAGAAGCAATATTATTAAAGTGACTAATCTTTATAGAAAGGAATTGTATGATTTTCCTTGAAAACATTTGAGCTAAAATATGTTTATATCATCTCAGCTTTGCTAAGAAGAGAAATGAAAAGCAGCTAAAACCTGCTTGTTAGTAAAAAGTCCTTCCAAAGAAAGGAAAGGATTAAAACTACAAAATAAAATGGTTTTTGTAAGAAAACAATCATCCAGATGGCAAAAAGTAAGCACCTCCTGAGCTAATGAAACTCTAAGAAACCCTCTTAGGGTTTTCATCTGTAACAGTTTCATAACAACCATTTCAAGTGCTCACCTTTAAACATACCAGAACAGGTTAGTGAACATTAGCTAATCCATACATTGCTAGTCATTATATTGCTAAAAATGTGTGCCTGTGCAGTACAGGTTTATAATTGACCAGTTCAGTAAAGTGTTGTAGAATTCTTCCTCTGTCAGAATTCACTGCAACTATAAATAATGTTGGAAATATTTCAATTAAGATATTCTTATGTTACATAAAAACAACTTCATGCACTTACGTTTTTTCTTACGTAAAGCAGAGTAAAAGTAAGAGCAATCTATGATAATCAAACTAATAAGAGGCAAACAGACTTGGTCAACTGAGATTTAAACAGTAGACTCCTTCCCCAAAGAATTACATATATCTATTTTATGAAATCTGACTAAAATAAAATACAAAGTATCAGCAATGTAGGTACTTAATTTTCATTATAAAACAAATGCATACACTCAGAAATAAGAACCTGAAATACAGAAGATCTAAAGTAAAATGGGAATTAACATAAAATTGAAGAGCAAGATTTGGTCATGAAAGGAATTCTAGTTAAAAACTGGTCTAATTCCTAAAGAAGTCAAAAAAAGTACAGGTATGGACATAATGAACATTGCATGGATAAGACTGACCAACCTCAATACTTCGTAGTATTAAGTTCAGCTTCAAGCTAGCAGAGATACAAGAATTCTTCTGTACCAGCTGGGATTTTTACTTTTTATTTTAACTGAACCTAGCAAGAAGTATTATTTTAAACAAAATAAGTCACCAATAAGGAAAAATTAATTCCTAAAAAATAGATGTCAATGAAGGCACTGAGCATCACAGATTAATTTTTAAATTATTCAGATTAATTAAAATCTCAACCAACCAGCTAGTCAGGCCAAATCTGCATACAGTCATTGCACAAGAAAAAGCCTGTGTTTGCATGCACAAGGATTACATTTTCTCAGCCTTATGTAGAATTCAGCTAACAAAGCTAGTAGTTGATAGACTGACATCCTTACTGCAAATGTTCTGAAAATGAAATGCTCATTTGGTGTTTGGAGAAACTGTTAATGGGAAAACCCTCAAATATTACGTAAATGAGATAGAAAACTCTTAGGAATTCTAGTTATATTTGAATGTTTTTTTTTTTTTTTTCCTGACAAGTACATGTGGCATAAAATGTTAAGCACCTGATTCAAAATTCAGAAAAAGTTAATTGTTACTCAAATCTCAGTATATGCCTGTGACACGGAAATGTTTCCTTAAAGCTTGGAAAACATTATGGGCAGTGACTGAAATCCAGTGGAACCTGAGTTATCCAAGATTCAACCTGTTGTCCAAGCCAGAAACCAAGTAATAAATACATAAGCATCCAGATTCCAAGTAATAAAACTGTAAGCATCCCTCTGAAAAGCTATGTTTGAAGTAAAACATAGTAAGAAAATATTAGAAACTGTTAAGTATAAAAAAGAAAATCTTAATGAATGTACTTTTTATCTCAGCAGTCTTCTCTTTAGAAGAAATTTGTTTCAATAAAGTTTTGTTTGAGAAAGGGCCGTGAGATTATAAAATAATATAATATAACCTGGCTTGATTGTTAAATTTATAAGAAATCCTTTGGAATGATACTATTAGATTTTAAGAAACACTATCACAAGGGAAATATAAGCTTAAGCAAAAGATACACTCTAAAATCATTTATTTCAGGATTTATTTTTCTGACTCTAATATATGTAAAAACCTGATTATACACTACAGACACTAAAAATTTCATCACATTTGTTCTGAAATATGTTCATGTTGTCAAATGAAGCACTGAGAAGGATACTGGGCAGCAATTTATTTTTGCAAGTTATAAAATGTCAAATAAACTGATTATCTTTTAAATGCTGCAATAACATATCCAGAGGACTACCACCACCACCCTAGGAAAAAAAATATAATATGTGTAATCATTATGTTGCTGCTGAAGAAAACAGTCATTTATTTACAAGCCAACTAAACTGGCAAGGCAGGAAGGGATAGCCTAATGCAAGCATAGAAAAAAAAAAAAGCTCTTAGCGGCTTTTGATTTTTTTCTGTGTATTCCGCCTACACTATGCAAATATTTATCATTTGGAAATAATATTTCTTTCCAAAAACAGAGTTTGATGAGATATTTCATTTTAAAATGGGAAACAATTAACTTTTTAACAGATTGAACAGTCACAAGCACATTAAAAATTTAACATGAAATGCTCACATATTATTAAGGAAATGAGATATGTATCACACATGAAATCATTCAAGTTACTATTTACTTAAAGTTAGGAGTATCTAATTCAGCATTTTGCTAGAGTAGTTTCATAGATTTGGTTCTTTGTCTCTCCAGTACTCTGAACACAATTGGGCTATGAAAAGTGGAAATAATATGGATTTTGTTATAGTGATTTGTTACATTCCATCTGCTTATATGCTTGTATATTTGAGAATATGCAAAAGTTAACAAACAATTATTCTGGGAATGGAGTGAATGTTTATTTTAGCAGCCCAGAGCTGAAAGTTAAATCCCTCTTTTCTTTGAATTTCAGTTGCAGTATTATATAATTAGATACTTTGTGTTAGCACACACAATATATGTAGGTTTGCGGCAAACCAGAGCCATTAGAACAATCCCCAAATGCTGAATCTGAAGACAAAAATATAACCAGTAAGTTAGAAGTGATAAATTTGAGGACTGCTCAATTTTGCAGAAAAAAAAAAAAAAATCAATAATTTTGTAATTACACTGTAATTTAGAAGCACATATAAATGGAGAGTAAATACTGTACATTTCTATATAATCAAATGGTAATTATGTTCTTATATTTGCCTTCTAAAGGAAAGAGTCATCAAAGACTGAAGCTGGTAATTAAACTGACTCATTTGCTTTCATCATATTTGTAAAAAACACATCATAAATCATGTAGAAACATGAGATTTGGGTATATAATGTGATATACTGGTTACAAATATATATGTGATACTCTTTCGGTATGTAGGATCCAAGTTGTCAAACCCATCCATTTCAGTGACACTGAAGATCTCTGTCTACATACCTATCAGGAAATAAATTATCCCATCCCAAAACAGTCATGACACCTACTCACCTTGTTATTCCTCGCCCTCTAAAGAAGTAACTAACTTTCTGTCAAAACTCTTTTGTACAGATCAATGTGATGGGCTGAATTTTGTTTATTTCACACTGACATATACATTTCCACTCCCTGTGTGGAACTTTTCTGTCTGTCTTGTTATGCAGGACCTCTGTGATCTTCCTCCTTGCGAGCTGGTACAACATACTCAGTGGAAATTTTTGCAACATAAAACAATAACGTGCAGATGGAATTAAAGGAGCTGAAGTGTTTGATTTTGTATTTTCTTATGGGACTAAAAAAAATTCTAGACAGTAAACACAAGAGAAGAATGGCTAATTAGGGGGCAGGAAGGTCTATAAATTATATGTTTAGCAACCTAAAACAAAGCTAACAAAGTATATGTAAAGTATAGAGGCAGCTAACCAGAAAAGGGCACACGCACTATTTAATTGTCTTTTACATTCATCTAAATTCTCAAAGAACCATGTTTGCTTGAGATATCAAGACACAGACTTCAAAGCACTGTGGATTTTTTAATTTTTATTTTTTTTAAGAAATATTCTCTCCCAGCCTATTCTTCCTATTTTCTTCTTAAAACACAATAATACTCTTAAAGTCTACACATTGCAGGGAATGTACAGTCAAGCACATACAATGGACGAAAATCACTTCTGAGAACAGCACAAATTCCTGTGGATGAAAAACATCTGGTAGAGGGCGAGTTTCCCCACAGGTTTTGTACTGGCCTGCACAGCAGTGAATATTATTCTCTTTGAATTCTTTCTTCCCAAGTTATTTATATATATAAAAAAGACTCTTTAGAAATAACTATTAACTAAATTCACAAAAAACTCATAGAATACATTAGCCTACTCTCAACATTCGGAAATCTGCGCTTACTACTTGTTGGAGTGAAAGCACGGAAATCAAAAGATGCTGAGTTGCGTTAATAAATTATTACAAAGTTAAGATAGTATATTTGATACATGAGTTTCCATCAGGAACCAATGAGTCTAAATATAACATATTATTACTGAAGTGTTCAAATAACATCGTAAGATAAAAACATAACATAAAATATATTAAGGCAGCTAGTAAACATTCCTGGAATAGGAACTCTTCTTAAAATTTCCAGGATTCCAAAATCTTAAAAACACACAAAAATTTCATTTTCTGAAAAGATTTTCTCCATGTCAAATTAGTGTCAATCAGCAGTCCTAGCACTTGGGTCATTTTAGAAAATAGACAGTTACTAGACATGGAAAGTACGAAAAACAGACATTACCAAAGTCCAACATAGTTCAAAATATAGGAAATATAAACAATGTATCTGAAATTATTTTACATTTGTATCATCTATGTACTGTCTTTCATTTACTCTGTTGGCTTTTAATTCCAGAATCTGCTTGAGCTTTGCGGAGTTGAACTTTGGTTAGGAGACATCACTTCTTCCTCTAATTTAATTAGATTTTAGAATAAATTTTCAAAAATGAAGATTGATCTACAAAATATGAACACGGTAACCTTCAGTGTGCAATCCAGAAATTAATCATGCTCCCCTGTTAGCAGTCTTTAGTTTGGAGTTAGAAATCTTACTCAGTTACTCAGGAGGCTTATGCACCTCGCTTGGGACTTTCAGAAACTAACTGGAGAAGGATTTGAACATAACTGCAACCTCCTAGGGTAGCATCATTTGGCTTAATCACACTTTTGTAAAATTCTCACCTTTTGTATTTCTTTCATTTTTCATTCCCCAGTATTTAGTTAGTAATATAAACTGGATCAGTGTTAGCAGGAAAGATGACATTTGTGGCACAATATCCTGAAGCCCTCACCAAGAAAGCATGAAACATAGGTTCCTATCCCTGCTCCAAGTCAGTACGAAATAGGCTTTTACAGACTATCTTTTATATGAAAACCTTAACTACCTGACCATTGGGAAGGAGCACCCAGACAGAGCCAAAAACATCTCATTCCTGCCTGTCTCCTCATTGTGCTTGATTTGGTAGTCATGCTTGGAGGAAGTCTAAGAGACGGGATCCTGCCGGTGGGATAGGCACGAGAATAAGCACCTTGGTGAAGATGCCCCTGGGGCTTAGGTGTGAACTAGGGATTTGAGCAGCTCGCAGAAGCAGGCTGTGTGTGGTTCTGACATGCTTGCTGGCAGACACAAGTGGACTTGAGCATCACCGAGGCAGCTACATGGTGACAGGAGATGAGTGGGGCTGTTAGGGACCTTAGTAGTGGCTGGGTGCTCCTGAAAGAGGAGAGAAACTAAAAACCTATGTGTGTAAAGCCATTTTTAAAATGGGATTAGGTGTTTTTGAACATGTTCTCCTGATAACTCAAAACTAAATTTAAATATACAGCATAAAAGCATTGCCTTTTTTTTTGTCCTACAAAATGAAAATTATGAAAATCATGAAAATTTTAAATAGATTATATACTTGATTATACTCATCTTCCCGCAGCTTCATACCAGGGAAAGTCCAGTTCAATAAAGCTAATGTAACAGAGCACAAAAATCCCGCTCTCTGTCTGGCTTGACCTATTCTCTAATTCACATTCCTAAAATGTCCAGAGATGTAGAGGAGACCCAAAGATTAGGGGATATCAAATCCAGACTTTCGGTCTAAGCTGGTCAGAATGCTACTGTTTCACCAAGTATCAATATTACAAGTTCTAAACACTGTTCTGATTTAGCAGAGCTAACAATCTTGAACCCACTAGCAGTTAACCCATGAGACTGCCCACACACTTAAGCACAAGTATAATTTTAAGCACATAAATAGACACTGTTTACACTGCTAGTTTGGTGCCACATTAAAGGCCTGAACTCTGAAGACAGTAAGGTTTACTAATGCTTATATCCTCCAAAAGATATACCAAAAGATGATTTTTTTTCTTTTTTATAAATGTGTGAATATTTTCAACTATGTTGATAACAGGACCATGTCCCCTGAAGTTATTTCAGAGTCCTGGCTGTGGGTAGAGCTGATTCCAGTGTCGGAGTCTGTATCATTTATGTCCAAATTAGTCACTCTGTGAACAAAGTCAGGAACTGCAATGCTGGAGCTTCCAGTGCCCTTAGATGGCTCCTCATTGGATGGAAGCCTGGCTTCCATATTGTCTTTAACATGTAGTAAATTAAATTCTTCTGCAAGAAGTTCATATTCTTTTTCCTTTTTTTGAAGCAATGAGTCCCTGTATGTAAGCTCTTTCTGAATGCAGCTCAAGTATGAATTGATTCTCAGACCATCCTTCATACTTTTTTCCAGCTCACATTTTACACTTTCCAAATTTGAGTTTTCCAGTTCAGCATTAGTAGCACCTTCTGTGTGTACGTCATCTGCATTTTTTTCTGTGCATATACCTCGCACTTCTTTTTCAATTTCAGAACAAAGCTTTTCTATCAATTGTTTGTGATGTTTCAATCTCTCTTCAACCTGGATAATTCCCTCACTTTTGTTCAAATATTCATGCATCTCTTTTTGATCATCTGGTCTAGTCACTTGCTGCTCAGCTTCCTTTGGACTGACCAGCAAATAAGAGTCCTGCACATAATTTTCTCCATCATTGGCTACACGATCAAGATGGAATTTCGCTTCACATTTTTCAATTTCCATATCTAGTTCCTTCATTCTGAGAACTTGCTGATGAATCGTATGATCTTGAGAAATGATCAGATGAATCAATGTCTCCATATTATCTCTCTCTTGCTGAACACTGTCCTGTTTAAGTTTGGCCAGTTTCCGGAAAGTCTTCCTGACAATTTTCTTTTGCTTGTCTATTGGCAACATCTTCATGTAATTTGCTGGGCTGAGCTCCCACTGCTTTTCCACATTTTGTACTACCTTAGCTTCAGCTGTCTTCCACAGTGGAAATGAGAGGAAAGCATCAGACTTTACCAAAACAAAGTGCAAATTAGGCTGCTCTTCTCCCCAGGCCTTCCAAAGCCGCAGAATCTTTGTCAAAGGCGGAAGAACTCGCTCCGAACCTCTCCATTTTTCTATAATGCAGTAATCACTGGGTTTTCCAAAAAGGACCTTTTTCTCTCCAAATGTCGCCTGATGTTCCTCTAGTAGCGCTTGAATCACCTCTGCACAAGTTGTGCGCTTTGTCAGGCCGCATACAATCTTCTCTTCCTGGCAAACCCAAACCACAATCTCTCTTTCATTTGAAGCCATGTCCTTGCTGGAAGATCTGGAAAAACAGACAACATAAAATATAAGTTACATTTCAATGGCATAAACTATGTGAATGAAAACTGTAATGATAAACCAGTATGACTTCCCATATTACTGTACTTTTTAAAAAATACATAAAGAAATACCTTTGGAATAAGTAACAGAAAAGTACACTCATGTCAATGACTGCTCTAATATTATTCGTAGTTCAGATCAATGGAAATTTCACATAAAATATCTTTTATGCCTTTTTCAAAATATTTATCAAGCATGTGTTAACGATAAGTGACATAAGTTTGGCAATCTACATTAAATGTCCAGACTGGAGTCACATAACTTTCAGATCTCCATATCAATTCTCATCATACGAACACTACATAAACATTGATAGGCTGTTAATATCACTCAGGCTTCTGAAGGGAAGAATCATGTTTCTTAATGCACACCGAACATATGCTGACTTTGAAATACCACTGAAAATAAGAAAAATGACAGAGCCGCATCTCAGCTAAAAAAACACGATGGTAAGATGAAACTATAGTTTTTCTGCCATAGACACACACTCAAAAACATAAACACCATCATTAGTAAGTCTGAAGAAATTTGGGCCTGTTACTAAGCAACCAAACAATCTGAATCCCTGTGATTTATGAGAGAATACAGTGTTTTGAGTATATACATATATACCTAACCTTTGGAATGATATAAAAATGTTTCAAAATCTAACATATGAATGCCATAAAGTTCTAAAAGTTAAAATAATATATATTTTTAAATTTATGAATTCCAGGGAATATGGCATTAATCTGATATTACTAGCTAGTACCAATTTAGAGATTAAGTTACCTAAACTCAAATATTGAGGATTCCATTATAGTTACTGTAACTCTTTAAGCAACAACTAATCACTGGAACCTGGAGAGTCATACATTTGACCAAATGCTGTTGTTCACATTAGAGTAAACTGTTAACTTTGTCCCCATCTGTCCAACCTGCACTGCAAAGGATTACATCCAATGACATAAGACCACTCTGCCAATGCATGAGATGTGACTGAAAGTAATGGGATTTGTACTGAATATTTGTTGCCTGCCTAGATCTGGGGATTTGGCATCTTGCCTGGAATGATAAAACAATTAATTCCCGAGAAAATTACATTATTTCACATTTTCTGGTATCACTTCCAGTTCACTTGAATGGATGAGACAGTCCCACAGGGACAGCCTGAAAATGATATCGACAATTTCAACAATATCCTAAGGGCTTAGTACCATGTGTTCCTATCTGGCACTAAGTCACAGTAGTTTTCTAGTCATTTGAGATGTAGTAGGAATGGACTAGACTTAATTAGGGTTATACACTGTGAAGATATACATATTTTTACATACATATATTTTTTATTTATATCTATATACACATATATAACAGGTATCAAAGATATAGCAAAGAAGCAGAAATACACAAGTTAAAAATGGGAGGGAGAGGGGAATAGACGACAATATCAGAATAAATGATATTACTGTTAAATAAGTCATACACTAAAAATTCATGAGTTTACAGAATACAGGGTGCTATAGAAAACTTTTTTATCTGCTGACTTGAAACTGACTATGAAACTTGCATAAACAGATAACTGCAACATAGGTCACTGCATAAGACACTTGTGACTGTCAAATACCTCTCCATTTTTCACTGTGAATATAAAAAGAAAAAAAAAATCCAGCTGAACTATAGTGTTACCATAGATGCTAAGGATAAAAAGATGCAAAATGGACTTTCAAAAATATAGCGTCTTAGTATTAACTATAACCAATCTAGAAATAAAACTGTATTACCTGTCAATGGGCTTCAACTCAGAAATATGCAAACAGTAGGATAAAAATAACAATCATTTTCTATTCTTATCATCCACTCTTATTTTCTTCAGGCAAAACGCATCTGAGTATCCCCACTTTACACTGAGCTGTTTTGGGAAGGATTTTTTTCTTTACCTTGCTTTTACAGTATTTAATATACTGAAGTCCATAACTGGTAGCAGAACTACAGGAATCGATAAAATATGCATGTGCCAATACACAAAAACTCAGTCAACTTGAATAGACATATATTTTTGTACATGCACATATACCTATACAACATTTAACTTATAATTCTACTGCAACATTTTACAGAAAAGAGAAAAAGGAAATTCTGAATTTTGATATAAATTTTAAATCAAAGCAGAACTATGAAGTGCAATTTTTTCATTATTTTTCTCTTGTTGTTACAGCATTTTTGCTCTTGCTTTTTAACTTAAGAGGAATTAATAAGCCATCTATAATCTCACAAAGCCACAAAATTCTAATATCTTAAAAATAAATAATTATTATATTCAACTATGAAATGCTAAACTGATGTGAGATTCCACAGTCTAAGTAAAATTTATTGTATAATTTGAAAATTATAGTTAATCCTGATAATGTCAAACAAGAAAGAAGCTTCTGTCAGTCACACCATAACAATTATTGAACACTTGCTTTCAGGATGAAAAGGATGCTAATAGTTCAAGCCATCTTTCACTATGCTATTCCTTCTCACAGAAGGTACACAGCAGATTCTGAATATACAAGGTGAAATTTATCTCACTTGCCCATCTGGAAGTTAAGATTTAAGTATAAAATTATCATCAGAGTTCCTTAGTGTCATGAGAGAAGTCCTCCAAGGGGAAAGCCTACCCATCCCAAACCATCTATAATTGGGATGAATTCTCAAATGAAATTTCTGCCTTTCAGTGACTGCAAGAGACCTATCTAACCTTATTTTCCAATAGGTAAATACAGGTAAGAATAATCCAATCAGAATCTGGCTTAGTATCTTGGAGAAATATAATAAGAACAGTTTAAATAGCAGTAGATTTACTAAAGATAACTAAACATGAGACCTATATATTATAACTTCATGGTATAGTAGTTATTAACTTAAAATTCACTGCTTGGTTTCCTACTTAGGTATAAAGGGAAACCTATAAAGTAATTTCAATACTAATGAAGTTATAATCCAGTGCGTCACTCCTCCTCTGGAGTAAATCTTGGCTTTAGCCCCTTTTTTTGGAGAGAGATGTAGTACTGAAATGGTAACATTCAACAGCAAGCTCTGCTTTTGGAAAGTCATTTTAATAAAAAGGTGAGCTTCTCATATTTAATTCCTTGGCCATCACATCCCTCAGCTTTACAGAGAAAGCAAAAGAACTGTCATCTTTGAGTAACATACCAATTGAGTCTCTAATGGTTAAGATGTTTTTCCAGTTTATATTTCTAGCTTTCTTCAAAGACAGTTCCAAGAGCAGCTTCTTCGCTACTATCTAGGCAACTTCATTTTTCCAGTGGTATATTGCTGTTGCTGTAGACATCTCAAAAGCTTATAGCTCTTCCTTGAACTTTGTTTCTTTGAATAGATCACCGAAAAGTTCTCTTTCTCTCCCTCTCTCCAGCTACCCATTTATGATTTAAAAGCCTTGATAATAATGACAATGTGCAAAGAAACTTTTTTCTTGTAAAGTTATTTGTTGCTTAGGAACAGATAAGAATTTAAGTTTAAAAATGGTCAAAAGCGCAAATCAAAAGTACAAAAAGTACATTTCCCTTTTTTTTTTAAAAAAAAACAAACCTCTACTTTACTTTTGCTTTCATCCTTCTATACTTTGCTTCTCTTGTTACCCAGAAGAAAATCTAATCAAGTTATAGACCTCACACAGAGCCTTGATGGTGTCAGCACAAGGTGATTTTCTAGTGTTAGATATATACAATATGAAATTATTATTTAGGCCTAGGAGAAAAAAAGGTAATATATTCCTGCAGTGCCCAGGCAAAATAAAAACATGCAGGTATGCATGTTGAGCAAAGTCAAAATATGAAATAACTAAAATGATGGAAGCACCACTTTTGATATTTCCCAGATTTAAGGGATGTTCTCCACAAAGGTGATACACATCAACTACAATTTTATGAGCATATTGCTAACATTATTGTTCAATGTTTCATCAACTTTAAGTCAACATGACCAATTTCCAAAAATAATTTTTGCATATTAATAGAGTGCACAAAACATGAGACCATGTTCATGATCAAAAATGTGATTAGCTGTGTCCCTCAGTCATTAAAATCATTAATAACAAACTTAAAAAAATTGCAAGTAAAAACAGATGGCACACAAAGCAGTACAGAGATTCTTTGATGGAGAATTTATAAAACTGTTAATGATTTACAAATTTACCACAACAGAGTTCACGCTGAAAAGCCATTTGTGTGAAATAGCTTAGTTCTGTTTTTTTGGCAATTTACTAGTGAAATCAACTTTCAGAATTTTGATTTTCAGAAACTGAAGAGCTTTTATATATTATGTATGAATTTAATTACTGTCAATCAGATGCCATACAGGTGTACCTGTTAAAGAGCACAAAATATTGGTGACTTGTAATATTTTTTAACCTTTTGGTGCAATGCCACCTTTTTTATTATTATTATTTTAATTCATCACTGCAGTTGCAAGAGGCACATGATCTGTAATTAATTATTCTTTTTGTCAGGAGGATTCTTTCCACTGTTTTCCTAGTAGATGACATAACTCAGCTCATTCTTGTGTAGAAAACGAAGTTAACTTTGTACTTTTGAGATTTTTTTCTTCTCAGCTATTTTCTTCTTTTGAAGTTCTACTTACATAAACACATTTCATTATGCACGAGCCCCAGAAGGCTGCACAGCACAATAATCATTTGCAATGCAAAGAAAGCAACACAGCAATAATTTACAAATAGTCTCCTATTGGCAATGGTGTAATAATGGATGGTCTGACCTGCAGCAGATCAGATGATAACTGTAGTTTATCATTTGCAGGGATGTAGAGGGCACACTCCTTCTACTAGCACTCAATAATGAATCTCTTTATCCCCTTTTATATCTGCACCTCAGATCTTGGCCATAACTGCCCATCACAGAAATCTGAGATCAATTATATTTACTTGTTGGGAATAAGGAGAGGCCAAAATTGCAGGGACATCTAGCTGATAACTGAGGACATTCAGATGTCCTTTGGGCACAACACAGACAGCCACTTGAGAGCTTCTCCGATACCAGTGACAAGTCAATGTATATAAGAGCTAATGACTCAGTCACCACCTTAGAAAAGATAATATCACTGCTTTTATTATTTATTTTTTTAAATCTCAGAATGCTACTTTGTATATACAGGCATACATGAAACAATGGAATGTAATTTTGAAAGAAAGGGCTAAACATATTTTGGCTCTGTGGAATTTGTAAAAAGTAAAGCTACTGGTGCCATGTGTTGCAGTCCTTGCTTGAATGAAACTAACTTCATTTGATCCAGTGAGATTTCTGACAGAATAAGTTTAAGCATTAAAGATAAAAGAATACACACCCTACACTAAAGTTCAGGTCAAAAGCCCCTCAACTTTTCAGGCACAAATGGATCATATTAAAAGTTCACACTAAGTTTATTCAGACCATCCAAGTCTAATCCACTTTTTTTACTCTACTTTCTATCACCTCCTGGATAGGCATTCATAAAGCAATAAAGGCCAAATCCTACACGCTGTATGCCTCCTGCCTAACTAGATTACATGCTTGAGTTTCCTAAGGGCAGCAAAGAACAAGTATCTATTTTCTCACCACCCAATGAAGTTGGAATTACTCCAAAGCTTTAGGGATTCTAGACAGCCTATTAACTAACTCCTTACCCATTCCCCTTCCCCTACCCTTAAAAAACAATGTTTATGAAGGCACAGTTAATTTCCATGTCATGTGAAGAATATAAATTCCATACGTGATAGGCCAATATCTTGATCCTTTTTCCCTTCTGCACCATACTGATGTCAGGGCAATGCCTAGCTAAAAAGTGTTAAGGCAAGGGAGGATTGGTGCTTTAACAATAACTTTTTTAAAAAATAAAGCTCAACGCAGGTATCAGAGTAAACCTGATAGTGCAGTAAGACTTGGAAAGGACAACACAGACTTTGGTAAAGAAAATAATTCTTTCAAAAGAACTAACCATTTCTCTCTGCCATCTGTTTTTGTATTTGCTTAATGATGTTGAATGATAGAGGGTTTTTTGTTGTTGTTGTTTATTTTGTTTTTTTTTTTCTTACAGAAATACATCTAGGTATTTATTAAAAATAAGAGTATTGGGTATCTAGGTATTAATGTGACATCAAACATAAATATACACACACTTTTTAAACTATTCTAGTGCTCTCTGACAATTTTCACTCAAATAACCTGTGACTAGATATGGAATTATATTGTCGAGTCATAGCACAAGTAAGTTGAAAAGGTAGACTAATAAACAAAAGTTATGCAAAACAAACATTTTATTACAAATAATTCATTCACAACAGAATTCTTGCTGACTTGAAATTTCACTGTTAAACTCCAGTTAAAAAAAAAGCATGGGAAACTGTATCATTGTAATATCTAAAGCTTGGACTGTGGTGGCTGAAAAGGGACCTATGTTTAAGAAAAATAAAAAAGAAAGAAAATCAGTATTTCTTACAATAGATACAAGAGAAACAAAATCAATAAACAAGAAAGTGGGACTCTAAAAGTTCCTTCAGTTGATAAGCAGACACATTTTATACAAAGAAAAAACGAAAGAAATTGTACTAACTCAGTATTTTACATGAATAGAAATAGATAAAATATTTTAAGAGGAATTAAACTCCCTGATCACTAGATAAGAAAGATACTTATGGAAGATTGTCCTGAAAAAAAAAGTTTTTGTAATAATTTCACAATAACTGTGTCATTGCTCCAGTGGTGGCTATTGCTTTGCAAAATCTTATTTGCTAGTGCAGATTTCCAGTGCAGGTTTTCAGCTGAAATGATTGAATATCTAATGTACCTTCTCTTCACTGGTCCTTTTCTCCTGCCTTAGCTCTGAAATCACCTCTCTCCCCCTCAGGGTACACATTCTCTATAGATTACATACACACTTTAAATCTGCCTTCCTGTCAGACAAATCATCATTTTTCCATTAGGTATTCAGATGCATACATTTGGTAAGTGAGTATTACTCAAAAAATGCTTGGATTGCAGTGAGTGAAATGAGCACGTTTGCTATATACACAGAATGATGTGACAGGTTACTTGCTTACTGGATCAGGTCTGTAGTTGTGATGGCCTGTCAAAATGGAGGTTTGAGAGCACAGCAGACCTAGCTGTCCACCAAAATATTTTCCAAGGTGAGCAACAATAACATTAATAATTTACTGGGAAAACATGCTTTGACATGTGCATTGTTACTGCTACTGCGGAAGCTGATGTGATACTGAAATGGCAGATCCATTAATAGCTCCAGAGCCAAAACAAACACTGACGTACCCAGCAGAGGCAATTCTGCGGATCATGATGGGGTGAACAGGAAGGTGTGCATTTTCAAATTCTTCAATGCTAGCAAGCAGCATGTAGGTTAGGAATATAAATGTAGCAAATACATACAATCAAATATTTTGATTTGGGGCATTTGTCAGATTCCATAGCTCACAAAAGAATATACCACTGAATTTTATCTATCATAATCATATTGAAAAAATATTTTTTTTTGTAACGTCCTGCTGTTTATTTAAGTGCCTATACATATTTAAGAGTCAGTTAAACTATGTCACTGCTATTGTGCTCCTAATTCCCTACCAACACCTTCAGTACACACAGGAAGTAGAAACATGTAGAGCTCATCTAGGAGACAGACCTCTAAACTACAAAGTTAGAACTGTTATTAGCCAGCTAATAGTTTATCTCATTTTTCCCATAGTTTATCTCATTTTTCCCATTAGATATTTTTACAGTTATCTAAGCAGCACCCTTGTTGTTGAGCTTATGAGATAAAAGAAGTGAGGGGAATTCCATAGGTTGAAAGCACTATGTTTTGTTGTTGTTTGATTGAATTCTGTTAGACCTTTCTTGAAAGACAAACATATACTTGTTCCCTTTGCTGGCTTTGTTGACATCTTGCTCAGTGAATAAATAAACATAGAACATTCTGAGGTTGGATTTGTTCTGCCAAAACATGAATGAAGCACTCTGTGCTCAGCAGTCATACTAATCTAAGCTGAATAAAGGAACAAGTTACAGATAAAGAAACCATAGGATTTCATGCTATCTTTCTGACAGTCCCTGGAACAAAAGATGCCTGGGATCTTCTCATGAACCCTTAGAAACAGAGCATAGCATGAACAATTCACAATGAAAGAAAAGAAAGTCCTGATAGATTTGAGGAATTGGTGGAAGGAAACCAACTCTAACCAAGGCTCAGCAAAACATCTTTTCCTTAGCACCACTGTAAACTCTACTGTAATTATCTCTGTACCTGCTCAAGCAACAGCCTGTAGTGAGCTTCAGAGCTTGGATACTCTTCGTCCATGATGGTGAAACGGAAGATCACAGGAATTGGCATTTTTATTTTGTTTTTAAAAACAAAACAAAACATTACCAAAACCCAACCACAAAATACACAAAATTGTTTAAAAAATAACCATCTTAGGCAAATGATTATCCTAAATATTATTTTTACTGTAAAATATCGCTTCATAGTTGATCAGTTGCATGACTCATGAACTGGCTTAGGTAATCTGATGGCAAACTGCCTTTCCCACTTCTTTGGTTGTGCCATCTCTAGTGTTTATCTGACTAAAGGACTTTTAGCTAGCTAAACTGGCAGAAAGCTTACCTTCCTCCATGTATGTAGTCACATATATATTCAAATATCTATATATTCACAGACACACACATATATATACAGACACACACATATGTGTGTCTGATCCCTGAACTGGGTCTCATGGTGTCACAACAGAATAGCTGCTGGTGCAAAGGAGATGGGGGTGTGGTCAAGAGCCTAGTATGACTGCTCTTTCAGGAAAAGCAATCCTTCAGATGCGCAAGGTCATCTTCTGAAAGATCACTCTCATAACTACCCCTTAGTATTTCAAATCTATCCTATTGGGCATTAAAAAATTAAAGGTATTCCATACTATTTTTCTTTTTCGTTTTTGAAAAGGGCAAAAGCATGGTCACATGGGCATCAAAAATCTGGCACTTCCTATCTTTACTTCCTTGACTTTTTCTCCTCTCATATTCTTCCAGAATAGTCCTTTTGTATATCATTAACATAGATCAAGCAGCAATTCAGTTTGACAGAAGTGAGAATGACAGAATGAGCTTAAACATTCTTCTGTATTTCTGTATTTCTGTATTTCTACTGTAATAAATTTTAGTCAACCACCTGACTTTGAAATTATACTGTATAATCTGTTTCATTTACTTTCATTAAATTATATTGAAGATATTACCTTAAAAGGGTTCTATTAAGACCTCATTTACAATCAAATTCTTTTTTTTTGTTTGTTTTTCAAATTTCTCTCTGGAACTTTCTGAAAGGTAATTCAATGACAAATGTGTTCCATTACTTAAAATACTCAAAGAGATGAAAGTGAGAAGGAAAAAAAAAAAAAAAAAGATGACCAGATGAAGTGGACTCTTATGTAACTGTTCACTGTGAAGAGCTCAGCTGTGTACTAAATACATAACTATATTAAGAAATGTGGATATAAATTTAAGAAAAAAAAAAAAAAAGAAAAGAAACATGAAGCATTTTAGTGTCCATTGAAAATCTGAGAGATATAAGTGCAGCTTATGCATTTTGGTAATTTTCTAAAACTGCTCATCAATGAATGCTTCAATATTAGTTACTAAGCCACAAGTTGAAAGGGTCTCTGAACTATCACCATATCCTGTCTGAAGAAGCTACTGGGCAAACAAAATAAATTGTTAACCTTACTGACCAGACTCTTCCCCAGCAATCCATATGCAAAAAATGAGCAGAGCAGCTTGCAAAACTTGTTCTATTCAGTCAGGGCACAAAGATGGGGAATGCAAGGAGGAAGGAACTGCTGGCTGAAAGCAAGGTTTATGCTGCATCATAAAGATCGAGAGAACTGGGAGATTCACTGGATTCCTACAAAGGCAAAAGTACAGGCAAGAAAGAGATACGTAGAATGGTGTCTCGTAGCACTCACACACACACACCATTTCAGCTGTGAGAAGGTGAAGGAAGCTAGCTGCAGAGGAAAGGACATTCCACGATTCCATTTGAATCCTAAAGTGTGATTGAGAACAGCTTAACCCCAAAAATGGTCTGGAACTACAATGAAACTGTTATAATGAGTAAAAGCATACTCTTCCATCTTCTAGCTGAAGCTATGAAGGGCTCAATTTTGAATACTCACAGCCTTTTTGCACTTTAGCTTTATTATCATGTTTACTAGGGGAACTGGCCTTTACATTCAGAGTATGAGCAAAACATCAGCTCTTGGAAAAAAAAAATCTAATGAATGCACTACAGAGTCTGGAGACAATAATATAACTGGCCCATGAGGTGCCATTTCTAATGAAAGCATAGAAGACAAAAAGCTGGTGTACGGTGTACTGCAAGTGTGTCAGGAAGGCTAAAGGAAAGTGAAAATGATTCTTGGAAGTCAACAAATATCCTCTTGTTTCCAGCTAGGGCCCCCTGAAGAGGTTCACAGTCATGTCACTCGACCGTCACAACCTTCCCACTGCAGCTGACTCTCTTAGATATGCCATACAGTTTATCTGTGGTGTTCCAACCTACGAGCCTAGATGAGTTGGACCATAAAAATAAAGGCCTTTTGTTAAACTGTCTACTGTAAGCCTCCCGAATGTGACTGAAAAAGGTGTACAAAAATTTCAAGTAGCTAAACTGAAGAGACAGTAACCCCTAGCAAAAGACCTGTGAGAAACAGTGAGGAGCAGGCGGGGGCCAAAGAAACTCTGAAGTCACCACAGCTGAAGCTGGAAGAGGACCTGAGTGTGTGGACATAGGGCAAGAGAGTCCCAAGCAATCACGGGTCTAGTTTTGTGAGATGCCATCTATGGCAGGATAGTGATGATCCCAAGAAGGCTGTGACACCAGAAGGCCTCTGCAAACTACTTGTCTTTAGTTCACAGAAAATCAGACTGCATCAACATTCAAACTAATCTAATGCTTCATTATTTCACATATCCAAATGTCTAGTAGCTGGAGATCCTTTCAACATAAGAGAAGCGAAGATAACTATATCTCAGTGAGTATAAAAGACAGTTTACTTTTAAGACATTTCATAAACTGAATAGATACAACAGTGATAGCTAAATGTATTCACTCTTCCTTCTACCATGCAAACAACTGTGATGTTTGGAGAAATACAGGTACTTAGAACGCTTCTGCAACATGTTCACATTCTACTTGTCACCTCTAACTTGTAAAGAATCCTTGTATGTACTCAGTTGCAAAACATTTAAGATACCTATGTATGCAATTTACAGAAATGCCTATTTCTGTATGTCACATATGATAACCTATTTTTTGTAATATATTTTACTGCATACTGGACATAGATAAAATTTATTTAATACAGGTTAGGTCTATAATAAGATATAGGGGTTCCTTATGTGCTATACAGATGAATAAATTACGTGATTGGCTTAACGTTTGATATGGGCATTTATATTCTAAATATCTATCATGCACACTTTGCAATTCACACATATTTCTCTTTAGTAAAGTCACACTCTCAAAAACTGTAGGCACTAGTGTTTCCCATGCTTTTTAGTTTAAATGAAAATGAATTCAATTCAGTTTGTTCATAGTGAGACGAATCCTTACTCTTACATCCTGTACCCTGCCTCACTGAATGTGTACAATAGGCAATACTAATTTATGCTAGAGTTCCAGAAGGTACTGAGGCTTTGCCAATAGAGAGTGTTACAAGTTTTAGCTGCCTTGCCCACCACTGCAATTTATAATCCCTTCTTTCCACAAAAAAGGCCACAGAAGAGTTGGACCCCTAACAATAGGATTTGTTGACACCAGCAGGCTCAGCAGGAACTGATCTAAATTAGCCAGAAATGCAAACAAAAGGGTAGGACTCAAGCACTTACTGTTAGACCTCATTCAGGTGTTCTACCTGTACAAAACTTTACAGTAAAAGCCTGAAAACATTCCCCAGTAAAGCCTTCCACAAAAACCTTTGTCTTTCTTCTATTTGCTCTAATTAACTTATACAAGCTAGCACAAATTGAAGAGGTGCAACAGAAAACACTGAATTACATATGATTTAAGAACTTTTCTGAAAAAATAGATGCTAACGATCCAAATTCAAGTATCTCTTAAGGTAGTCGGACTAGGGGGACACTTGGCTGTGCTCAGAGACATTTGACACGCTCCAGAGAGGGCTATTAGTTGAGACGTCATGGCTGAAAACCTTCTTTTTTAGTAGGGTATGAGCAAGATGCATAATTGCAGAGTTTTAAGGACCTGTGTGAGACTAGCAATGATAGTGTATGAATCTGGTGAATGCTGCTAGCTAGAAATTACAACCACAGGTTTTAAAGACAATTTTGTGAACCTTTGAAGGTCCTAATACTTGGTTTAGGTGGCTTCAATGGTGCTTAAGTACCAGAGTTTCCTTTCTTACTTTCTTTCAGTGTGTCCACCTTATCTTCTCTTCTGTGTACAATACTTGATAGAAGACATAGTTTTTCATTTACCTAGTGTCTTTTTTGCTTTTATCACAAGATATACAACTGCTTCAGTATCATTACTGAATTTATCTGCATACTCTCTTCTAGCGAGTAAAGAAGTATGCTACCTTCCTTTGACAAATCCAAAGCTCAAGGAAAGTTATGCCAAAGGCACCCACTCAATCCCTGTCTGGAAGACTGAACTGGTATCTTTAACAAGGTATGTCTGAATCAAGACATCTATAAACTTCCTTTGCCCCTATGAGTTCTTAGTCCCTGTGCAAAACAGAATGCAAGATATCAAATTAGAAAAAGAACAGGCAGTAAGTAATCACTTTTGTAAAAGGTGGTTTATGATGTGACTTGTCTGGCATCACGTAGGAATTTTATGGCAGGAGACAGCAATACTATCCAGGTTATTAGTATAGTTGTCCCTTAATCATATATATTAGCCACCTGTAATTCACTGCTCCACTATTTGCTTTTTAATTTCTAAAATGAATGGTACAAAAGATGGTATATGTTCAGTACAGTGTTAATTAGGTCCCTTGCAAAGTCTGAGCATGCTCCATGAAGGCAGGATGTTCAGAGATGTTAACCTTCCCTTTGAAAGTGATTTGGGTGGAGCTCATCCCATCTATTTAAAATGTAGATGTGTAGTCAAAGATAATTCTCCAAGTTTCCTCTGTAATCAGTGACATAAGATAGGTACCTCCAAAAGGATGACTTTAACAGTCATCTAAGGCAGAATGAATTGCCCTCTGGAAGCGTTTAGCTGTACTCATTAACTACAAAGAATACCAAGATGACTAGATACCTAAATTTCCAGTGGCTTAAGATGCAGCTCAACATTGCACTGTACTGTCTACCTGAAGTTTATGAACAGTCTGACTGTCACTAAAAGTAAATACTCTAAACATCCAGAACTATACTTCTAAAAATAGCTCATAACTTTGTCTGACTCTTCTAATGATCTTCATCAGTAAACAAACACAGACTGTGTCTATCTAATGCTTAAAGTACCAGCACTAAATATCTGGGAAGGTAAAATAAAGCGTATAGCAATCCCAAACTTTGTTAGGAAGATGGGTTTCCTAAAAGAGGTAAAACAAAAACTAGTAACAGAGTAGCCCTGGGAGATACAGGCAATTATTAGGTTACACAAGTGCAGTTAGCAGCTTCGCAGTCAGCACCGGAGAAGTCTGACAGCAGGCACTATCCTAGTGAAACAACAGTTCAGCATATCAATTTACCAGTGTACAAAGCCAACAGAAACAAGAGCAAATGGAGATCGGCATCTGATCCTGCATTTATAAATATCACTAAGCCACTCTTTGATCAGCAGGAAGAATCTGATAAATTCTTGTGATAAATGAGGCATAAAATATATTGTCAAAATACTGCCTCAACTGATGTTCTGACTCACCCCCCCAAACTGTAAAGTGCTTTCACAGCGGAAATAGCCCTCAGTAGAAGTACTGTGATGTTGAATTTGAAGGAGGTTGGGGAAAGTGAACAAAGGTGTTCCACATGGGTAAGGGAATCTACTAATAAAGAACAAATTCCAGATTCAGCATCAAGAGCAGACTCTCTTGAAAATTAGTAGTCTTCACTCTATTATACAACTCCTCTGAGGTCATGCATGTTTACAAGTTAAATTAATGTAAACATATTTATTCCTGAAAAAAACAAAACTTGGTCTACAAAATTGTAACAGCATTTCTTAAAAAATCATTTTATATGTGAACAAGAAAATGTTATGCTTTTCCATGTTGAACTTTAACAGTGCTAGTTTCACATTATTAAAAGGAGGGCAGAATATATTTTGTGTTTTTCTAGAAAGCTGATTATATTTTCAATTATAATGGGAAATTCATAACTCAGAAATCTCAGAAATCTTTACATTAATGAAGGAGAACAGACAGGAGTGGAGAATAAACAAGCAAAGTAATCAGATTGACAGTTTTTTTTCCTCAAAGTACATAATTCAGATTTATGCATTTAAATGCATATTTAAAATGTAAATATATTTTCTTCCTGCTATTAATACTAGTAATGTAGCTGATCACTGAATGTTAAAAAAAAAAAAAAACAAGAGGTTTATACCACATCCAAGATAACATACAACAAAACTAGTGGCCTGGGTTCTTACCTATAAACCTAATGCTCCAAAATACAGTAGAGTCTAGCCTACTAGTCTAGTAGCCACTTATCACTTGACAATAAAATGATTCAGACTGACACAAGCAAACATGTACTTAGGCAGACACTTTAATATTCTGTAAAAGAGAAACAAGTCCTTAATTAACGTGCATTTGATATGTAAGGCAAACCTATAGGGGAAAATAGTCTTTAAAGTCTGGTGTTTTTCTTTCCCTCCATATGGTATCAAGACTTTAGTTTTATAACATTAAAAATAAAATCACAAGATACCTTTATTTTCATTACTAATGAAGACCTTGCATTCTGACTTTTTACTTTGCAAGTCATCTTTCTCTTCTTATGTTTACCTCACAAAAGCACCTCTCAATCTGTTAAGAAACACATGATAGTTTTTTATTGCCTTCTCTGTGATTTTGCTGTTCCCCCCACAAGCAGTTTTATCAGAAGAAATTTTAGACTGCTGAAAATTTCTCTGTGAAACATGAAAGAAATCAAAACAATCTGTGATGTATTTTCATTTCTCTGTGAGGCAGCCAACTGTAGTAGACTGTATGCAGGATTAGAAACAAGGAACTCCAAGGTTTTAGTCATACCTCCCCTAGTAACTCACTTTCACACTGTGGACTTCTACAGAATTTACACTGTCTAGCCATGCCCTACTTACTCTCCTGAGGCATGCAAACACTACCCAAATTACAGTTAAGGAAAACCAAGTATCCTTATTTGTAGTTCGAAGTCACAAAGCAAGCTGGTATCATTATCCCTATTTCAACTATTACAACCCCAGCTCCTTGAACATATTTCTGAATAGGCCAAGACAGGAAAAAGCAACTTGTGGGTGGCTCTGGTGCTCAACTGAGCCAATTTCCAGAACGGTGTTCAGCAATTAAAAAGAAAAAAAAAAAAGCTTTCTTTTTAACAGGGATCCCTGAAACCTGCTACTTTCAAAAATCACTAATTATATCCTTTTTATTTTTGTGTAACGCATGGAACTGTGAAATGATTTATGAGAAGAACTCTTTCTTCTTGCAAGAATTCTGCAGTTCCACCGAAGGTTTACATCCCTGGAAATTCCATCATCAAAATTTGCATGACGTATACTGCACTCACATGTGGTATACATAATCTTTGTGAAAGGGAGACACAGGCATGGAACAGATGATAAATATAAGTCCTGGTACAACCTGACAAAGTGATTTGACAGAAACTTTCAGAGACGTCTGTATGACATTAGTCTGTATCGTACCTACAGCATCGTATCTACCTGAAGATTACACTGAACTTTGTATTTTTAATACCTACACCCTGTACGGAATTGTTCCTGTCTTTGTTAGACAAACAAATGCAATCGTCTATTTTTTTGTTCCATTAAGTTGGTTGCTTTTCCTTTATGTTCATTGTCAAAGCTCCTTTGACTTTTTATCTGTGGTTTCCAGTCTTGAAAGTATCATACACATAAGAGAAACATTACAGGGACAATGTTAGCTCACTTCTCTCTATGCACAGAACTGGTTACCAGTACGGCCAACATACTAGGCTTAGTGTGTGGTCTCATGCAAAAAGTTTATCTTGCATCATCCTTCTTGTCACCAGTAATGAGCATTTGCCTACATACCAAAAAAACAGAAGTTAAAGAAGCTAATTAATGTTTGTACAGCATTTGTAATGTTAATACTTGCAAATAATAATGTTTAAGATCATAATTTTAAATTATTATTTTTCACTGTATAGAACCAAACAAAATAAGATTTTCTGAACATAAGGGTATAGTTCTGTATTCAAAAGATTCTAGTTTGTGATTATCACTGACTTTTATAAAAGCTACTAGAATTAAAAAGAAAAATCCCCATCTCTGAAAATGTCCCTCTCTCTACTGACATCATTATGCATGTAGCAACGTTTGATCCTTTTGCCTGAACGTAAAATATTCCTTTTTCTTTAGTAAAACAGGAAATCACCATTAACCAGTAAGATTTTTCTTTGGTTACTAAAAACATTTTTCTTTGTCAGAAGTGTGTTTTCTCAGCTTGACTGTACCTTATAATGATGCTTCAGATTAGCTTAAACTCAACCAAAGTACTGCTCTTTCTTTACATGGTGTAGTATTACACACATCTATTAGTCATTTTATTTACTCCACTGGAATGAAATTACTGTCTGCCCTCCTGGGATAGTAGATAATTAACTCTTTAGAAATAAGGTTAGTGTTTTGCTAGATGAAAAGCTCTTCCTGAAAGTGAAGTGAACGAACGTGTACAGAGATTACTAGAAAATGTATGCAACCATTTTAACCCCTGAAACAAAGCCGACAAGCCATTCTGGTAAATAAATCAGAAAGTATAAGCTCTGGTGCAAAAAGGAACCTCTTCTTTGGTAGTTCAGTAATGCTACTCAGACTAAAGCAAAAGTGAAAATAATGAGAAGAATATTCCACCATTACCGAAACATAGCAAACAAAAATCATCTTTTTGTTTCAAAAATTTTATACAGATTACATTACACCATTGATGCTAGATAAGTTTTGATCTATCCCCTCCAGCATACATACCAAATGCCAGGTAGTCTTTCAACAAAAAGCACTTATATAACTTTATAAAGACTTCTCTCAGAGAGAGTATGTTCATCCAAGGAGAGAAGCATTAAGACATTTCACATGATCTCTTTAGACTTACAGTATAGTTCACATGCAGTTCTTTCAGATAAGCAGCAGATCTCCCAGAGCTTTTCCAGTCCGAACCCAAAAGCCGAGTATTTTAAGTTTTGCTTCACCAAGGCTTAAAATGCAGCAGAGTGCACTCAACCATGGAGCAGTAGGGGTGCTCAGCGCAATACTCAAGTCACTGAGCTAACTAGGTACACGGAGAAACTACTGGAGGGAGGGAGGAGGGGAGGGAACATGATAATGTTAGGCCAGTATCACATAGATGAAGTCTCTAATCCAATTCATTATCCTGCACTGTAATATAAATCCTAAGAGAATAATTGAGTATTACTCGCATTAGGGAGGGGCCTCTGACTCTCTGGACAGGAAGAACTCCCTCAACGTGCACCCTAATGAACGGATATACATGGCTTTTCTATCTCTGAAACAGAGTAGGGGAGATGATTGAAGAGAGGCAGACAAAAAGAGGAGGCAAGTAAATGATTGCCTCCTATACAGAAACACCATGCCAGCTGCTGTGGGACTGAGACTTTGGGGGTAAAAATGTGGAAAAAATCTGGAAGGAAGAGCAAAAGCAATAAATACATTTAAACAGATTTGCATAAATATAAAATATATATAAATATAAATACAAATACATTACAGATTTGCAACATGACTGTTTCATCATGAAACAGTACTGTGGTTTCAAGTGTGTTATATGTCAACAGAGCATATAAACGGTTGTGGTAAACTTAGGACCAGCATGAATTACACTGGCAAAAATCTTTCTCTAGCTATTTGTGCCTAACAGCATAGCCCTAGAGCTTCAAGGACAACTATTCAACTAGTGAAGAAGAGGGAGTCTTTGGTGAGTCTCCCTTTTGGCTTTTCTTTTTTCTTTTTTATTTTTTTACCCTTGGCCTACAACCAAAGGTTTACAGGAACACTTAGGCTCTAATGAGTTCAGTTAAGCTTTAGATGAAAAACCCAAGGACATGGCCTCAATGAAAGAGAAATACCAATGGAATGAACTTTCTAGGAGTGAGATCACTGGGAAGATAACACATGACAAGTGAGTGATATACCCAGATATCCTTGAGGTAAGGAGTAACATTTGAAATGATTAAATTCTTAGAAGCGAACAAATCTAGCAACCAAGCACAGTGTAATCTTAATTTTAGAGAATCAATGGGACAGATTCCTGTGTTACTTAGCAACCAAGAAATTTTATACAGTATGAAACCATAAAACATATATACTGTAAATATGTTTTTGTTTTGTTGCTCATACTTGAATATGAAGCTGTTTTGTCTCTATGAAGTGCAATGCATTAGATCCATACTAGACATTATCTGCAGAGAACTCAATACCCTTTCTCATACTCCATATGATTCAATCTTTGGCTGAGCATTTCCTTACATCATGTACCTTCCAAAGAGTAGCATCTTTATGAGATTTACCTAAAAAAAAAAAATCTCTTCAGGCTCAGTCATGTCATTGAGACTGAATCCTGCAGGAAAATGTCCTTTTTCCCTTTATTTATTGCCTTATAAGGTGCAGCCTGTCCCCATGGATCATATTTGGATCTGCTGATGGGTGGGGCCATACTATCTTTTGGGTGTGTTGCTCCCCAGGGGACACATTAACAAGTATATACATGCTCTGGGAACTATAATTATTTCTGGGTGACATATGAGGTCGGAGAATAGTATAAAACAATCCTCACAAGTCTAGAAAAAGAGATAGCAAAATATCACTCAAGCTCTTCCCGGTCAAAAAAAAAATGTATCAGGGACCAGTTATTAGTTGGTGCTCCTCTGAAATCAAGCCAGGGCTTAAAATGACCTGACTTAGTGTTTACCTAAGCCTTGTGCTAATGTCTCTGCATGAGCTGTATTTCAGCAGCCCAAGAGAATAGTACAGACTGCAGATCTCTCAAGCACCAGAAGCAGTTCAACACAGGTTTGGTCTTCCTGGGGTTTAATGCGAGTTTCTTTCTCTGGAGTCTTCTGGCATCACAACCAGTAACGCCCCCCCCCATCCCTTCCTGTTCACATAGCTCACACACAGAGTTAAAGTAAACTCTTTGTAGACAGTAAGATCTTTGGGGTAGAGCCTGACATTTTATGACCTGGGCGTGAAGAGTCTACTACAAAACAGGGCCCTGATCCTTTATTGGGACCTCTAGGCAATGCTGCAAGACAAGCACTAATTACAGAGGTGTCACCTTGTTATCTGAGCAAATCATTGTAACTCCTTCATTTTCCTTCTGGCTCTTGCTCCAGCTACTTTTGTTGCCTTGACTAAGCCATTTAACTCAGTTTTATGTCCTCTTCCTGTAGATATAGTATTTACTTCTCCAACATAGTTAATGGTTATTACTCTTAGTGAAAATGCAAAGTGGGTGGTGGGGCGGGGGGAGGAAAGATAGTGCACGCTCTCGTTGTGCTTCCCCCTTTGCTGGGTATTTCTTCTCTTACAATTGAGTATCTCAAAGAGATAGGCAAGCACTAGACCTAAAAAATAAGTAGGAGATTAAATTGCACATACATACATACACATACAAAAGGACACGTGTGTCCCTTCTGGTACCTCTTTAGAGAGGCACACTAAGGCAAGGTAGACTAATGAGCCTTAAGGTCTGACTTCACATCTACTGCTCTACTAAACATAACTAAGGATTTTAATGTCACTTGACTTCCTATTCAAGATTTACAAACGAGTTGGCAAAGATACAATCATAATAAAAAAAAATATTTCACAGTTCTATTGTAATGTAAGGCCCATTTACAAAGTCTATAAGCAAAGTTTGAATTCTCAAAGTTCAGCATTGAAAATGAACTTTAAATATTGGGAAATTTACATATTTGAACAGGTAATAACAAAATACGTAAAATAATTATGTATTTTGCTTTGTTCTTGTCACTTCACCCTACCCTCACATTTCTACAATAACAAACCCCTCTCCCCATTTCTATAGTCATAAAACTTTCATCCACTTCTTGTCTACTTTGCCCTGACAACACCTCTACCTGTAAAGGCATTAATTTGAGGGGGAGATCAAATGAAAAGAAAATGTTAAATGTTCCCTGTGATGTTGCCTTCAATATTTCATTTTTATTAGCTATTTAAAGCTTTGGATTATGACTGTTTCTCAAGGAACACAGTAGATATCAGTGAATCTAATCAGATTGATGCAATTATTTTAAATGTCAAAGAGAAACAGATTCACAGGATGGAGTGGAACTACATTTTGTGATATAACATCATTATTCAGACATTTGATGGCAATAACAAAACTTATCATTGAATAGGAATAAACATTCAACTTTCTGTAGAAATCCATTTGATAAAAAATAAGCTCATGTACACCTTCCTAGATCTTTTGAACATTGGTTAGCTGTATCAGAAATACTTGCATTTCCAAACTCATTAGCAAAATATACTTATGTAAGCAGTAACCTACAGTATTAATGTTTCTAAAGTAGCTCCATATTTTAAAAGATTGACTAAATGTAGTTGTTTTACTTTTTATTTCATATAATGTATTAAATTCCAATAAATATATGTATAATGTATTAAATTACCATAAAATGTCTAAACAACAGTCACACCTCCGAAACAACTCTCAGTGTATCAAATGAAAGAAATAAGAAAATATCAAAGCAAAAACTGGCACTTGGATCAAAATAGGCATATTTTTGCACATCTTTTTAGGGTCCAGTGCTATTCCTTCTGAAAAAAAAAAAAAAGATGGTCCTTGGAGTACCCTTAAATATGAATCAATTTTCACTGGAAAGCAGGAGTTAAAATGGGGAAGAGATTACAACTGATCCACGAGCTTATCACTAAGACAAAAAGTCGGTAATGTTTCTGTAAATCTTACCTATACTGGTCGAGCCACTGCAAATTCCATAGAGACCAAAGTAGCATGATCATGCCAACAAAATGTACACTTCAATGCCCTCCCCACACTTAAAAGGATTACATATGAAGCATTTTTTTGTGCTTTTTGTTTTCCCAATTCACGTGGATGGCATGCGGGAGCACGCACAAAGTGAGGGGCAAAGTCCTCACAAAGAAAATT
>VZSV01000095.1:732115-774654 GCA_013398735.1 Nothocercus julius | reverse complement strand
TCTTGGGGGGGGGTGGGGTGTGGGGGGAAAGAGAGAGTTAAAAAAAAGCACCAAAGCTTAGCTCAGGGTTATGTGTAACCAAAAAGTTTCCTTGTCCCTTTCTGCCCCACTCTCCAGTCTCGGTGCACATCTCGGGCTCCCCAGTCTTGCAGCTAAGGGCTGATTCCTCTCGGAGCTCTTCCACCCTGGGAAATTTGGGGAAAGCGGAGCACGGAGGGAGCCCGAGTGGCTGCAACTCGCCCGTGAGGAACTTGCCTGAGTTTTTTTTTTTTTTTTTTTTTTTCGGGGGAGCTGCGGGGCGCCCCATCCGCGCCCGCGGACACTTACCAAGCTCCTTTTCTCAGCGCCGCTCCAGTCCCAGCTCGTTAAAACGAGGGACTTCAACTGCTTTGGACGCGGAGGGGTCGAGGGGGAGGTTCAAAGTTAGGGAGAGCGATGCCCTCCCCGCTACAAGTTTTGCCTAGAACTTAAAGGGGCCAGAGCGGAGGCAGGTGGAGGAGCGGGAGAGAGTTGGGGGAAGCGCCCCTACCCCTCGCTGGCTCCCACCCCAGGTGAGCCGCAAAGACGCAGCTCACGAGAGCTGCAACGTCCCAAAACAACATCCTTCACAGAACCGAAAAAGGAAACAAAAGCATAAAAGAAATCCATCCCTTAACTCTCCTCTGCCTCTTCCTCCACGTGCAAACAGACTTTACCTGTTTTTATGACGGGCTTTTAGCAAATTCCTTCCAAAGGGAGCCATGATCCCAGCAGCAGAAGCATAACATCAGCGATCCCCAAGCAGTTCGAGGGTGTTCCCTTCTCCCCTATTTTTTTCCCTGAGCGCCTTCCAGCTTGTTAATAGTCACTGAGCGTAGCGATGAGCTGGAAGTTGTGTAATTTACTGCTAACTTTGAACTCCAGCTTGTTGCTGCTGCTGCTGCTGCACCTTTGGAGTCCTGCCCAGCTGCAATCTTGAAGGAGGCGTTTAGGAGCAGGAAAAAAGAAAGCGGGGAAAGGAGGGGGGGAACTAACCCCACACTTGCTCCTGTGATGTGAAGTATGTACAGGACTTGCAAAACTTTCAGCCTCGTCACCCTCAGGGCAGCCACCAGCCAGCAAATGGGAAAGAAGGGGTTTAGCTCTGGTGGGGAGCTCTTGGAGAAAAAAACAACCAACCAGCCAACCAACCAAACAAACAAAAGGATTGAAAACTTTCCCTGGGAGGTTCCAGCCACTTCAGGTCAAGTCGCTCAGCTAAACAGCAGCATTAATGAAGGGCAAGTTGTCACACCAGTTCTTTGCACATAATAACCTGCCTTTCAGATCCAGGAGCTGTATGGCTTTGCAAGGTATTCGGAAGAGTAATGGGAAGATGCAGGGACAAAGTCAGACGGCTGTGGTCCCTTTGCCCTCCTTGGGATTTTTAAGTAAACGTGCTATTTGCAATAGAGTCCTTTGCAGACCTTGATGTGACTGAAGGCACCTCTGAAAACCGCTTTAACATGGCCCAGCAGAGAGGGAGTGAGGCAGCAACCAGAGGCTCGGTTTGTTCTGGGACACTGCAGGAGTTTCTTTTTTTTTTTATTATTATTATTATTATTTTAAGGTCACTTTGCCAAGAGGGAAATGAATGTACATTAAAGTTTCTGTTTGCTAAAAAACCCTGGGAATGAGATGTGTAATAAAGCTTCAGAAGGGATTTTTGTTTTTCTTTTCTTTCCTCTTTCTAAGCTCAGCAGCTTTGGTGCGGAGTGAGGGAAAGAGGATCCACTGCACTGCAAAGTCCAGTGCTGGTGGGTGAGGGTCCTGGACCTGGAGGAAACTTCAAGCACAGCTCACCCTAGCCCTCTGCTCTGTGCACTTAAAAATAAGTGCAGGCTTATGTTAGACATAAATTACTTTTTTTTTTCTCCTCTTTGCTTTCTTTTGTTTCTTGCCTTTTACAGAGTAAACTCTAGGCGATGCCCCAAGGTGCAGCACAACAGGGAATTGTTTTATCAAGCAGGAGAGGTGACTGGATAGGGCTCTGTAAGACATGGGCTTGTCTGAAGGAGGCTTCTGCTTTTTCTAAATTTCCCTGTTCCTCCCTCAATCAATACAGTCAAAACAACATAAAGAAAACAAAGTGAGGGCCTATTCCATGGGTTACTTATTACTAGCAGCTCTGGGAGTACCCCACATATTTTCAGTTCAGTCCCACGCAGTAAATTCACTGAGTTGTGACTATGAAGAGAGGGACCAAAAAAAGCTTTGTTTGGGTAATCACTCAAATAACAGAAAGGTAGAGAAGCTAAAACAAAACAACTTCCCTGCTACCAGGGGAGATTTTAAGAGTCAGTCTGGTTTTGGTGTTATGGATCTGATCTCAAATACATTAAGTAAGTTAATTTTCTCACATTTAGAGAACAGCAATTTTTTTTTTCCATTCCCTAAGACATGTTCAAATCATATTCAACACAAAATTCTGATCAGTATAAGTTTTCCTAGAGATAAAAATAATATTCAAGTAACCATTTTTATTGGTAGAGGTAAAATTAAATAGCTTTATCTGCAGAATAATATTAAATTCTCCTTATTAAAAGAATGAATGGGACCCTGGCAACATCAGTAGCTGTTCTTACGCTCCGGAATAGTCATCTCACAATTTAAATTTACTAAAATATTAAAATGCCATGGAAATTGTTTCCCTTTTACTATCAAATGCAAGTAATTTTAAACTAAAGATATGTAATGTGGGAACTGGGTACCTCTATACATGTAAATGAGAATGCTTCTATTTCTGTGTAGCTATGCAATGAGTTGTAGGAAAGACTCCAGCATTAATATTCAGACATTTTCCCCACAGCTGAAGGAGAAAAGGCAGCTTTCAGGCTATGCACTTTCACAATTAGACTAACCAAATACAGGAAGAAAGTAGGTGGGAGTATGATAAAGCCTTACAAAATAATACAGAAGAGAATCCTGAGGAATGAGAATTGCTCTTCTTTAGTAGAAACAAGAAAAAGGACATTCAGCAGCCAAAAAGAACTCAGGATGTGCCATTCCCCACTGTATTCAATAATTTACAGGACTCAGTCAAAAATATAGAGGGCATAAATGCTTGTGAGTTTATATAAATACATGCATAAAAGCAAAATATAAATGGGTATTTACTCTTAGTAACAGAAGGGACATGACCCTCCACTTCTCGACACATAAACCAGTCTCTGAATATGGGGAACTAGCAGAGAAACATTTCAGAGGGACGGCTTAATTTTGCAGGCAGTGTTGACACAACAGTTCAGTTAGCTTACCCTTAAACTTCCAAAATGCCTCAAACTACCTGCATCTGCATGTACATGTCTTGAGCTTTCTTTAAACTCGAGATCTGATCTTCCAGGAATATTGGGCCAACATTCCAGGCCAGGGCCCTGGCACTTCCCGCTGTACCATGTGGATAGGAAAAGCAGCCAAGACTGAAGTCTAGTGGGATCACCTCCTAGTCGTGGTTGTGCATGTTAAAGTGAGAAAGGTGAATAGCTGGTACTGTTCCATTTTTCACTGGTGTTGGAAGGCTTAGCGAAATCACTGTCCTGCACACTTTCTTCCCCCTAGAAGAAGCAATTAAAGAAGGGCAGATAGTTCTGTTCACAGAGCTTGTTTCTTTTTTTTTTTTTTTTTTTTTTTTTTGGGAGGGGGGAGTGAGGAGATTGAAAATGCTGTATAAAATTTGCACATCCTGAGCTTGAGATCATCAGAAAGGATTCTCAACAATTTACCATGGTATTTGAAGCAGAAAGGAAATGAACTATAAACACCTGAGTAATACCTGCAATATGGACAGGTTTAATGAACAGTAAATCTGGGTGCATATCTTCAGTGCTTAATTAGAAAGTTTAAGATTTGAATTGAAATATTTTCCTTTGCCATCTCCTGAAACAGCTCACACTGAGCAAATGTGTACATCCCCATGGCAAAAATACTGCAGCACAGGTATATGTAATGTAGCTTTAAGCTGCAGCTATCCAAGGGTATAGTTTCAGAGAATGCAAAGAGCCAGATGGCTTCTTACACGCAACAGAAATGTTTATCCTGGCCTTCAATCCCTTCAATTTCTTTCCTCCTAACCAGCACATAGCCCTATTGCTCATCTTATACAGTCTCCAGGATCTCATCTGATCTCATGATAAGCTGACGTAACTCGATCATGTTCTAACCCAGCGGCAAAAGTTTGTCCCTTCTCTGTTTTGGACAGATTACTGAGGTGAATTGCCCTCCTTTAGGATCAGACAAGATCAGTCAGACAAGGTGATCCTCAGAGGTTGCTGCACGGGAGGAGATGAAGCAGAAGCAGAGCTGAAAGCATGAAAGAGGAAGCAAAGTGGGAAAAAAAGCAACAGAGGAAGGAAAAGGAGCAAGACCTTCTCCTTTGGCTGTGTGGTAGGACAGCTCTACAACCCCATGAAACCATTGCTTTAGAGGAGATCTATATTAAATGACTAAGGTTGTTCTGACTGCATTTAAAAGCAGGGTGGTCCCAATCCTCGTACTGCTTTCCTTGTACCAGGTCTGGGTCTCATCAGGCTTTGTGCTTACATCATTCAAGCTATTGAACTGACCCAGCATGCAGGAAAGTGAATAAATAGTTTTTTCCTTCTCTAACTAGTTAAATTGGTTTGCAGAGTTGTCAGAGAAGTAGCAAGAATGGCATGAGACAGTACTATATGGTCAAGAGTATGGGCAGACATGAGGGAGAAGTGTCCCTCATTTGAGCAAATGTCCCATTCCTTGCACTGCATCTCAGCTGCTTCTGGTACCTTAACTGTCTCATTTTAAACCTTAAGAAATATTTTTATCTGCATTAAGTGCAGACAAGCCTGTAAGACTAAATGATTCAACAGGATAAGACGGAAAGGTAAATGTCTGGGTTAAAGTTGGTTAAACAGCAAGAAATGGTGTGACCTATCCTCAGAGAGATTGGGGTTTACCCTAGAGTCACCCTATTGTGACTGATGAGAAGAGAGCAGGTCAAGGTTATATTGGTAAGTGCAGAGTAATATACTCAGAAGAAAATATAAAGAAACCCTTAATTTATCTGTCATGTCTCAGGAAAATAAATTGCTTGGTATAGTTCACTCAAAGCTTCAGGTCAGTGCTCTGTAGTAGTAAAGGACAAATAGGAAAAAAAAACGAAAGAAAATTAACAGTTACTCGGAAGAGAAATCTAAAAAGGATATTGTAGAAACAAAAAAGAAAAAATACAAAGACAGAAAAACAGCAAATTGTCAAGGAGAGAGAGTAATTTAATATACAGAATAGCTTAATATATGAGGAGAGATGATGTTGCAGAGATAAGGCTCTTCAATATGAAACAGCTGCATATCTGATTTTTATAAGAGAGGCCTATAGTCACATATATCATGAAGAAAAGAAACTGGAAACAATGTTTTTCTTCTCAGTATAAGGGCCTGCTGAATGAAATAACCAGACAGAAAGGTTAAAATAGACAACACAAATGATTTTGTAGTTGCAATTAAATTACAGAACTGCCCTCCGACAGCAAAATGCCATTGGGAAAAAAGTGTGAGTGAAGTTAGACAAAAGCATGGCCAATATGGGCACTAGAGGTCATTAAATATCACTGGGTGATTGGATCCTTGTTGCCTTGGTTTAGCCATTTCTAAAATCCCTTTTTGTTCTCTTTTTTCCTCTTCTACTGCTCACCACTCTCTGGCACAGCCCTAAGTGACCATTGTAAAGCAGTGAAAGAGCATCCTTCTACCTCTTGCAGGGACTGTTAAATATAATAGTCTAAATAAACCTTCAGCTCTGAAAATTCTTGAATTGCTGATCACACAGTGCTGGCAGTTAAAAGATCACCTAATATTTGCCTTGCTTTTATACTGCTCCCTAAACATCTGCTGCTGCCCACTGTCAGAGACAGGATATGATGCCAACAAAGTATTTGTTCTGACACAGCAGAACTGTTCTTCTTTTAATGATTGGGTGTAATATGACAATTGCTCCATTCCCTGCATCTTTCCCCAGCTCCTTAGTAGATCTTTTTTTTTTTTTTCTTCACTCTGCAATTTTGATTAAAACCTGTTAAGAGACATGAATTAAATTCTCAGTTCCTCCAGAATTGCACAGTTATCATGGAAACATCAGACAAGATTAAATAATCTGCCTAATACCCTCCTTTTTCTTATTTTAATCCTCATATGAAAAGTATTTTATAATTACTTTTCACAGCAGTTCTTGTTGCATTCTGCAGTCATGGTTTGGGGTTACATTCAGCCTCTTTAGTTTAAGTGCCCGGCTTAGTAGCCCGTGTGACTACTGTGGCATCTAACTGAAAGACAGCAGTTTAGCTAAACTGTCCCAAGCTGTCATACCTGGAGCCCTAATAATTAGTGTAGAGGATTTATCACAAAACGTAAGACTGATCTGAGCTCACCTTTAAGAGTCCTAGCTAAAATTGCATCCATGTGAAAGGTGCATTATAGACACACCAGGAACACCAGAAATATTTCCTATTCTTGGCAGGATTTAGAAATAAGTTCTTAAACAAAGGAAATCAGTTACTTCAGTTTAAACATGTGCTAACAATATAATATTATTTTCAATGATATGCACCCATAGAAAGCCAAGAAAAACAGGGAGCTATGGAAATGATTGTCAGGACTTCAAACCTCCAGTAATGATGCTATGCTTGCACTTCACTATATGAAAAATAAATGAGGTATTAATTATATACCTTTTGACCTACAGTGATATGTACAATTCATTTCATATTTCATGGTTTTATGAAGTCTAAATTTAGGTTAGGCCTCTTCCAAGATACTGACTCAAATGGAAAGAGAAAAAAATGGTTCCAAACCAGAAAATGGGGAGAAACATTACTCTCCATCCCTACCCACGCTGATCTTAATCACTTAAGCAATTAGGAAGGACAGGGAACATAGCTCCACCAGAGAGCCTCAGAGACAGCCTCAGAGTCCTCATGCTCTGTTTGTCTAAATTGTCTGTTGTTTCTGAATGTTGAACTTAAAATGCTTATTAATAGAGTGCTATGTTCTCACTGGGATAAAAGATAAACTGTTGATATGCTCACGATCAGGCTTGATTCCTCATACACACATTAATAGAGCCTACAGAGGTAATATTTATTTTTCTTGTGGTTGTATTTCAAAAGTCTTACCTCAGCTGAGCCTGGATTTGGATCATTATTTAGATTTGGGTCATTATTTAATACTTGAAGAGAGCAATTCATTTTCAGGTAATTAAAGCAGATTTTACAATATTTAGAAGAACTGACCTTTTCAACTGAAAGTCATTTTCAGGAAGAAATGAGATCTGTTTCTCTGAGTGCTGTTGTCCAGTCAGTGAGAACACTTTTTAGAGATGAGCATCTGAAAAAAAGAGGCCCTGAGAGGTGTGCACTACACCAGGCATTACAGAAATAGTTTTTGTGTTCTTCGTTAATGCTAGTCTCTGAGGCCTTGTCAGTGCCTGCCCCCATTAAGCCTATCACTTTTGAACTTTACATCAAAATCACTGTTGTTCTGTTCTTGGTATATGCTTCCAGCATGCCTGTTCTCAGCTTCCCACATAGAGGGAAAGCCCTTCTCCAGATGTTGGCTCACCTGTGGATCATGCATATAGAAAGATGTAAGCCCTCTGCCCTTGCCATATCCCAGCCCATTCACAGGAGATACTCAGGCTTTACCTAATTGACAAAATACCTCAATACCTGAGGTCTATTTTTGTTTGCAGAGTAGAAATATTTATTCTACCCAGATCCCATTGTATGTAGGTAAATATGAAAGTATCACAGATAATTCCACAGTTGCACAAGTGTACTTTCTTTATAATCCTTTACTGGCATGATGCTGGTACCTGAATTATTTTTAAAGGAAATAAGTGCATTATGAAAAATAATAATAATAATAATAAAAGTATAGATAAAAAATAACTTATAATATACAACATGTGAAAATTTTAGGCTACAGCAGCTTCTAAATCTCTTGCTCCATTTCCTATATAAGTATATATATGTTTCAGTAGGGTAAGAATCTGCATATGATGTAATATGCGGAGACAATTAAATACACACTTTTGGGTGCTTTTGTAAAGTCTTTGCATTCAAGTCAGTGAGAGTTTTGTCCGATCAAGGCCTTCTTACACAAATGAACAACTGCAATTGTGTTAGGAAAGACTGTTCTCTGGAAGAGTAAATAACTGCTGTTTTGACTACTTTAGGGAAGAAAAGAAAAAGTCCTCTTGAGACTGGTTGGTAATTCACATCCAAAAGAATTTCTTACTTTCATCCTAGCTGGAAAGTAGATTTGCTGCATAGAACAGTCAGGTAAAAATAAACCTGATGTTAACTTCAGAGTAGAGAGATGCAAATAACATCAATTTAAGATCCAGAAATGAAAAAAATGAACAAGACTACTGTATTGTTTTGTCACTACTCTCTAATGAGAGCAGAATATATCCATTGTAATTTTTAGCTCTTTGCCAATTTCAAAGTAATATGTAATCAAAACTATTTTAGTCCTTTAGAAGCACCATTAGCACTTTCACAGCTTTAGTGTTTGACCAAGGAACTAAGGAGACTACCTAAGGGACTCCAGAAGACTATCTAAAGAAAGATGTAGGAAGATTTGACATACCTAAATGTTTATGACCCCAAATTCTAACTAAGATGTTATTCCAGGACAGCAATCAGGGGCTAGGCACCTAAATTCTGCAGTCTAATAGGAATGTACTCTTAGGAGTTTTCTCCTCAGCCTGCTGGCTGCTAGTATGTTGATTCCTGACAAGCAGAAAAGAAAAGGAACATTGTTGCCTAATACAGGGATATAGATTATATGCTTTTGACTTAATGTAGCATCAGGTCCAAATCTGCAAAGTTATTTAGATGTTTAACTCCCACTAATTTCAAAAGATAATATTTTTGTTATTTGAGCCTAACTCCCTTGTGCTTAGAGACAAAGCACCTGGGGAGATTCCTGACTTTGACTACGGCCATGGTGGAGCCCTGCCCAAGCAGAAGGGCTAGGCAACTGTATCTTCTACTTTAATGGAGGCCGCAGTTCATGATGCACATCTTTCTGCTGCGACTAGGACCGTAGAGAGTAGGAGTTACCTGTACTTGCTGTACCTGTGTAAGCCTGCCACAGATAGCGTGCCAAACCTGTTAACGTTTTCAACTTCTTCATTCTTTCTAAACCCTCCCTTAGCTCTGTAGTGATGCTATCTAACATTCTACCTTCTACATCAAGACCTCAAACTACTGTTCCCGCAGGACCCTGTCTGTATAAACAAATCTTTTCCCTTTGATGATATTCATTGAACAGGAGCAGAGAGGTTCACCTCCAAAACCTTAACTTACTTGTAAAGGTAGAACCCTATGGAGTAAGACCACTGCAGCTACAACTCTCCCAGGCTGTGCTTCATTTGGTAACCCTAACAGTGCGTATCGAGATGTATCACCAGTCAGCAGTAAATACATTTGGATCACTTGTTCATCCAAGAAAGACGGGAGCAAAGGGGACAAAAGAAGAAGAAAGACCCTTTGTCCTTTTGCTCTAAATTTTTGTTCCTGATTTTCAAGTCTCTATTTTGCTTAAATCAAAAATGTGAAATGTCACAGGGTGCCACTAGAGAAATTTCATGCTCTTTAAACCTACTTTTAACCTTTGACTCTTAACATATTTTCAGCTAGTGTCCAATGCTAATCCCAAAGTGCCCCACTGAAATCAACAGAAGAAATTCAGGCCTCACTCTTTAACTCACTAACTCATATTCCTCAATGTGTGGAAATTGAATTTTCCAGATGCAAACAAGCTTGATTTTTAGTATTTGATTAATGTCACTCATCTCCTTAAAATTATACATGTACGGAGGTGTTTGCAGGGTTGGGGCTACCTAGCGATTAGAAAACAGTCCCCTGTGGGTCTTGATTAAACATGGCTCCAGCAGTACAAATCAATGCACCAGAGGGGCGGTTTGAAGCTGAGATCATGTCTTCAGCACAAGCTACTGCTGACATCAGTGCATTAATCTGGGCTGCGAGCTCTCAGTGCTAGCTAATCCCCTTGTGTACTTTTGGTTATGCCAGTGAAGTTGTCCTCCTGCCAGCCTGGCAGGTCTCTGTTTGAAAGAAGAGGAGTAAGAAAGAGAGAGCAGGTAGCAAACCAAGGCTTGGAGGGGTTATGGTGTGGGTGGCAACTGCAGATGTGGCACACCAGCAGTGCTCTGCAGAGTTTTGGTATGGGAAAAGGGTAAAGGCTGTAGTTCTTCAGTATGCCTTGTGACAAGCCTTACCAGTAAAAACAAGGCTGGTACTAACTGGCCTAGATTAGAAACATTTTTCTCCAGAGCAGGATGCATTTATAACCTGAATTCTAGTTTAGACATGGCATTAGTTAATTAATGTTTGCAATGGACTAAAATTGAAAGGTATTATGTAAATGAAAAATATTCTTCTGATGCAAAGTCTTACTTTATATTTCAGAATGGCTGCTTTATTTCTTTGTCAGCTTGATTTTTGCTTATATTGTAAATGATTAGTTGCCCATGTTTGCTGTTGTAACATGTATTCTTATTGACGGACTGTCTTTCTTCATTGGGATGTCTGCTTTTTAGTCTCCAAGGGATTTCTCAGATGCTGTACATGCAAATTTCAGTTCACAGACGTGCAAATAACATAGATGCCTTCCACCCCTCATAGGTAAAAGTTTTGGAGGTTGCAGAGGGGGTGTACATTTGGAATGTGCATGTTGGCACAGAACTGAAACCACAGCTCTTTGAATTCATAGTTTGCTTCTGAAGATAACTCCTAAAAGGAGAGCAGTCAGATGTAACAGAGATTTTTAAATGGTCTCCCCATAAATGGTCAATCCAAGCACCTTGTTTATGCAGCAAAAATTTAAATACAGCTAGTGCTTCTGCCCTGCTTAATAAACCTCTCTGAAGAAGGAGGCAATAAAAAATAACAAATTGACTAATTGTATGAATTGAGACAGTGATTCCTAATCTTTTCTCATGTTGCAGTAGAATAACTGTGGAAGACAGACCATGACTCCTGAGACTGTATTTTCTAGAAGCAGAAAAAGGAGGGTACTGCTTGTTAGCACACCTTAAACCAGTAATGGACTCCTAGCAAGAACACCTACCTGGAAAAATTAGGGTATCAGCCTAATCTCAATGATTTACAATCATAACATGTTGCCTCTCTCTGTGCACAGAGGAAATATTCGTCAGTACTTTTAGTTCAAAATCTTTTCATGGCTGTGTGATTTCTAAATAACACAGAAGTGAAATTGTCTCTTGGATACAAAGGAAATAGCAGCATGGTTATTTAGAAAAAAAAAAAAAAAAAAGTGAAGGTGGTAGGAAAGGCAAAATAGAATGTTTTCAAGAGTTTTAATGTGGACTCCAATTTTTACTCATGTAACATAATTAAGCCAGAATAATATGAGAGTGCATGTTGTCTGCAGTTATATTGTTCCAGCCAAATTGCAGCCAAAATCCAAATATCATAGGAAAGAGATAGACACCCCACTGAATTCAGATTGATTTCATTTCACTCTTTTAGGAATTGTAGATTATTATCACTGTCATCTGATCAGTCCAACCATAACACTATTAAAGCAAGAATTTTGCAACTTGTAACAGTATCAGTTTAACATAGAATTTCAAAGCATGACCTCTCTAATGAACAGTGGATTACATGAATATGCCTTCTTTAACAAAGTTGCATCAGGCTGTTCACTCTTTGCCACTATATATCTTATATCCTGGAATTTAAATTAAAAAAATGTATAGCTCACTGGAGACAACTGAATAATTAAATTAGGTATTTGGGGAAAATGTGTAATCAGAGAAATGAGAAAGTTGCAGCCTGGTCTGGAAATCCACCTTAGAGAGGTGAAAGTTACCAGAAGGTGTCCAAAGCATAACTCCCATGACACACTGTGGTGGCATTTCCAAACTGCAGTGTTTGGCTTCTCAGGCAAAAGAATCCTAGTGAAAATGAATGGTAAGTGGCAGTAGGAGGAAAGATTTTTCCCTTTTATGCCCTAAGGGGACATTTTAAATGGCCTCACTTTTTCTGATTTCCTAAACATTTTACAATTAGATATAGATACATATATATATAAAAGTGTATGCATGACCATAAGGTTCACAACATTGGTAACTTTAACTGCATACATACTATATTTGCTTTATTAATAGCAAGACAAAACCTTTTTATTGTCAGGAGAAGAGTTAGGAATTTTAAAGTCCTGAAAATCTAATGCCTGATCTATGATTTGGGGGGGGCGGGGGAGGGCAGGGGGAAGTAGTATTTAAAAGAAGAAATGATACTTCAGATCTGTTGAGATGACACTTAAAAAATCCTTGAGAATTATAATCCCCTTAACTGTAACTACTGTTTCAGTGTGAGAGCTTCAAGAAAAGAAGCCTTGCCAAGCACAGAGTGCTCTTATGGCTTATTCTCCACAGAATGACAGTTTCACATTTTCCGACTCCTGAACTTTAAAACCCATTTAAAGGGTTTTAAAGCCCATGCAGCCATTAGGTGTTCGAGAGGCTTCTGCTGACATGCAACTCCTTTCAAAATGTGACATAGATTCACTGCATGTTAAGAAATATCACTGATTCAAATAGCAAGGTGGTGATTGATGCTTTTCCTAAAACAGGTCATTCTTGCACATCATGCTGTTGCCTCTTCAGGGTTTCCTTGAGGTGCACAACCTCTGGAAATTTTATAAACTGAAAGAGGCAGTGTGACTAAAGGAGATCACATCTGAAGTACTGAGGGTGCCTAACATTTTTCTTAGGAATGGCCAAGCATGTTAATGATCCAGCTCCCCTCACCTTTAAGCTGCTTCTGTTCTCCCCTGTAGCACAACTGGTCCCTGGGATCCAACTAGGGATTTTCAGAAGGTAAACACAGCATCAATGCCTGAAAGTCACTCTCCTGACCAAGCAGAACAAAAACCCTAGATACATATTTTGAGCTCAAAGAAAGAAAAACGGAACACTCACAGTGCCTTGGGAATTCAGCTACAGTGTGTGACCATTCTTTACGCTTTAAGTATGTTTTGAATACCCTTTCCTGACTGTCCTACTGCTTGCTGGCTCTTGTTCCTCAAGCAGACATGATAGAAATGAACTTGACTCACCACAGTTTTCTTCCCATCATATTAACCTAAACTGTTGATAGTCAAGCTGGTGTAGGTGTAAAATAGCTTAAACCACCACAACTAAATTCAAATTTGACATACTGAGTCAACATCTTGAGCCACAGTTTGGTGTTTTAAACTTCTTGCTGACCTCCTCCAGGACAATTCCTCTTGTAGGCGTTGAACTTCTATACCTGCAAGGTCTGCCTACAAAATAGTTTCATGGAAAATTCTCAGACAAGATTAATATATTTCATGACAAGTCTTCAGCAGTTCATCTTTCAGCAGCTTCAGCCTTGCATTCATTCTCACTGTGTTTATTTCTGGTCCCAAACTATAATACTTTGCCAACCGGAGAATCAACTGTTCTTTATTATAGTCTCCAGCACCTGCTACTGTTGGATTATTAGTGGTTTCCTTTTTCCTTCTATTTTGTGATTACAGATTTTGTGCTTAGTGTCATCTATGTATTACTTTTGTGTTCCAATGACCATGTAAATGGAGGTTCATGTATCCTTCATGGATCGGCCATTTGCCCATGTGTTTCATTATCTTGAGATGTGAAGGGAGCTGATGTATGGGCCTGGACAGTCTGTTTAAACCACAAGTTGAGGGCAAGTAAAGACAGACTGAGACACTGACAGTCACCAACAAAGATCAGTACATGATTTCTCTAGCTTGAGAACTACTAAAAAATGACAAAAAAAAAAAAAAAAAAAANNNNCTTTTTTTTTTTTTTTCTTATTAAATTTTCTCTGGATTACATTCCTCTGCAAGATAAACTCTTCTCATGAAGAAAAACGTGATATGAAGATGCCTTGGGGAAATCCAGATGATTTGAGGAATGCACTGTAAAAATGGTTAAAATTCCTAGAATGTAAATGTTAATGGAACAGTAGAAGATAGCATAAGTGCAGGCAAGAGATGGAAAAAAAGTTAATAAAGGAGTAACTGGGGAATAGAAAGAAGTTCCATTCTATTGATAAAAAAAAATCATTGCTCAATGGTCTGAGTTACCAGCTGCCATGCCAGCACTTGAAGATAATATGTCAAGAACTTTCAAGATGATGAAAAAGCAAAGATTTTGGACACTGCTTTGTCATTTTCCAGGAGAAGGGTAAAAACAGAGCAATGCTAAAAAATATATAAAGGATAACAGACCATAACATACCATAGATTCATCTCCTTGGAATCACAAATAATTGGAATCTCAGAATTAAAAAGGATGAAAAAAACCAGCAACAACAACAACAATTAGGTCATCACAGGTTTTAATGGCATGGGAAATTGACAATTACTGTCTTCCTGAGGAAAAAATAACCCATCACTCCTATAAATTCCAGTTACATAAAAATATGGGCAATTACACTATTGAAGAAATCTGTGACAGAGAGTAGGCACTAGAAAATATCTATGAAATATGATTCTCATTCATAGAGCTTTCTGAACTGCAGAACACCCACCGAGCAAAATCAGCTGCAGATTGGTCTTTCCACATCATGGAAATAATAGAAAATAGGTCTAGAGGGGAGTGTGAGTGGCCAGCTAATCTAACCTCCGTGCTAAAGTAGATGAGCTATAGCTAAAACTTTCAGGCAGGAGAGCAGAGCCTGTACAGTGTGATTTTTTAAAATCACTTAAAATCAGAATAAAGAAGAAAGATGTACTCCCAAGAGAATGCAAAAATCTTTGTTCTCACGACACATTTAAAATCACAGCCCTGTACTAAATAGCAGTCACTGTTTGTATTTATTCGAGCATGAAACAAAAGAAGTTCCAAATTTAAATTTTGCTCTGCTGAAAATGGTGATTCAGGGAGGAAGGAGATCAGTTAATTAAACTTTCCTCACTACATGCTTTCTGTGGCAGGCTTTTGATAATTTTGTGTCTTTTCTTTTTCTGTGGTATCTATTTCAGTTTTTCATATATGAACACAGATCTCATCACTGCTATCGCTCACATTTTTTTTTTTTTTTTTTTTAATTTCTAAAGGAAACTTTCCGCAATGGAGATGACAGCAGAATCCAGCATTCAGCAAGTGCGTTCCTGCTATATGTGGCATGTGCATCAGCCCCAAAATGCATTCACCGAGAGCAAGATGTTCCACATTGTAAATACGTGCATTCAACAGATGGAGCATTTGTCCAGATCTGGGAAAAATCACACTAAAAGCACTCTAGTGATGGAGGCTGACGCCAGTTTTCAGTTTTACACACAGATACTCACGTATTAGCGATTACCTTGCCCTGCCCCTCTATTTCGGATTATTTTCACGTTCTGTTATTATTATTATTATTATTAACTATACTAATACCATTTTCCCACGGGCACCCAGGAGGAGACCCTGTTCCGTATTTCGGCCGTCCTCCGGAGCAGGAGACGCAGCGCAGGATGGGCAGCCCGGGCTCCCGCGGCTCCGCTCTCCCCTCCCGGGGCAGCACCGCGGACTCTCCGCGGCCGCGCAGCGCCGGCCGCTCCCCCATACGTCCGTATCAGTCGGGTCCGAATGAGTTTGGAGGGGAAGAAAAATATTTAAAAAATCCTACTGAGAAGAAAGGTAAAACGGAGCGCTGCCCGCACTCCTGCCCTGCTGCTTCCCTCCCCCTCTACTGCCACCAGCTGCCCAAACAACTACTTAAATATATACATATGTATGCATGTATATACAATATATACGTATATACATATATAAAATAGAGATCTTGAGGCTAGCGGAGCGGCGCCTTCGGGCACCGGGAGCCGCTGCGCGCCCCCACGCGAGCTCCGTGCACCATCTCCTCCCCCCAGCCCGTCTCCTCGCGAGGCTCCGTGCACCCCCAGACCCCGCCACGGGGTCTCCGCGTGCGTCAGGCGGCGAGTGGCGTCAGTGCCCCCGGGCGCGGAGCGGCGGCGGGGCGGCCGCGGCACGAGGAGGAGGAGGGAGGAGGAGGGAGGGCGCTTCCTCGGGAGGCGCTGGCAGCGCTGCCGTGACATCACCCGCGGCATATATAGTTGGGGAAGGGTCCGGGCGCCCTGCATGGTCCCGCAGCCGCCCGCGGGGAGCAGCGCAGCAGAGCGGAGCTACCGCGCAGCGACTCCATCTGTGTGTGTCTCTCTCTCTGTGTCTCTCTATCTGTCCGTCTCTCTCTAGGATTTATGGACTTGCCCTGCTAGCGGCACAGCACGATGAGAACTCAGCTGGTATGCGTGGCACTGCTGGCCCTGGCTGCCAGCAGCCTCTGCTCAGGTAGGTCCTCGTGTGCTGCCTCCTCTCCCACTCCTCCTGCTTCTTCCTTCCAACTCTTTTGGCACAAGTTCAGCAGGAGCAACTGAGGCACTCTCAGCCTCTTCAAATGGGGCTGCGGGCTACATCCCACAGCTACATCCTGGAGGTGCCTAGCAGCCAGCCCTGCTAACAGGGTTTGGCCAGCAGCACTCTCACCGTCGCTGCCTTGACTTTCTTGCCATCATATTCACCTTTCGTCCAGACAGCATGGAAGAGAACATCAATAGCATGCTTGCTGCTGTAGGCTAGTAATAGAGGAACATGTATAAACCCCTTGTTTAAATGTACACAGTGGTACCTCATCTGTGATTTACTGAGCACCTCCTAATTCCAAACTGTCATAGAAATTTGTTTCTACAACCTCTATGAATACCTGCCATAATACAAATCAGCATGATTATATGTCTACTTCTTCAGGTTTACATTGGATCCCTTTTGTTACCTGAAATACAGTTGAGGTGTCTGGAAAGAATTGTTGACTGTTTTGAAGTGATGAGCAAAAAAGACAAACCAGATACAGATCATGCAATAGGAAGTGTGTTTCTGTTCCAAGAAAAAAATGTTTAGTCTTGAAAAAGAGGACTATGTACTGAAATATGGTGCTTGGTCTTTTGGAAAATGACCCAGCCAAGTTTGCGTGTGTGTGTGTGTGTGTGTGTGTGTGTGTGTATGTGTGTGTCTTCAGGTGTATATCACAAAAAAAAAAAAAAAAAAAAAAAAAAAAAAAAAAAAAAANAAAAAAAAAAAAAAAAAAAAAAAAAAAAAAAAAAAAAAAAAAAAAAGATATTTAAGTGGTAATTAAATTTTTTAACTCCACAAAATTTAGAGGATTCACAAGCTCATAATTCTCCCTTTACATGAAAGTTTCCAGTGTGTATTCTGCAGAAAACCATAGCGCATATCTTTTATATTCATCACAGTTTAAATATAATTATTCTGTATGACAGTGCTTAATATTTATCATTCTCTCCTCATATATCTAGAGCTTTTTTAAGTGAAGACATAATTAGCATTTCCGGTGAAGAATGTTCAGCTCTGCTGTTTGCAGAGTCTGACTGAAAACCCATTCAAGTCAAAGATATTAATGGAAATTAAAATAGGCTCCTAAAGAAGAAGCAAAATTGTATGGGTAATGGACATGATGTTTCATTTGCTTGAAAAATACCATTGGAAGGGAAGAGTCAGTTTTAATTAATATGGACAATTGTGTTATAAATAAAATGATCATTCAGTTTAATTTTCCTTTGAAAATGTTTGTCCTCAGGGGGAAAGTGTATTCTTATGGAATTTAACTATTTTTGTAGATTACAAATATATGAATAGAAACAATATTTCTTGTTAGTTAGGAATGAATGATCAAGAGGACAGCAAAGTGTGTGGATTTTCTGCCGCTATGAACAATAATATATAATCTGGGTTTTTGCTCAGTGTTTTCTGAGAGTCTGCTCTTTTTTTGCTTTTACCTCCTCTTTCGTTCTTGTTTTATCTGCATGTGCTGCCTTCTGAATAGACACCCAAGCTTTGCATCCTTCTTCACTCAGGAATCTGGAACAGTCTCCTAAGGAATGGTCTCCAGGCTGCTTAATTAAGACATTTCTTAATCCCTAACTATTCAGCATAGGGTTCTGTTTCCACAGGTATCTTCAATTGCCAGAAGCACGTCCTTTCATTGTCCCTGGCTGATATAACGCAGGACATGCAATCCAAATCAGGATGCTGTCCACATGGGACGCTCCCCTATTCACAGCAGCTGCTGCTGTCACTGGCGGAAATTAGGCTGAGCAGAACTGGTGCAATTAATGGTAAAGTAGTTGAGAATAGGTAGCACTGACAGCAGGTAGTGCTGAAATGGAAAGCATTAGGTAAGAGAAGTTACTAGTGGCTATCCAATATTTTCAAGAAAAACCTCAATGGGAAAAGTAAGAGTGAGCAGTTGTAGCGTGCTAGTAACACAAAGGGGAACATGAGCATCCATACTGAGGAAGATTATCACAACACATGGAAGTTTCTGCTGAGTGCAATAATGGAATAGGAAACAGCACAGCAGTACAAAATGCAGCAGCTTGGGAGATAAACTAAAGTGTCTATTAAAAACTCCCTTTAAAAGAAGATGGAAATGTTTAAGGAGATACAGGACTCAGTCATACTTAGGCTGGCATACCTGTCAGCCTTACTCTAAGAGACTAAGGTTTTTCAACCATAAAAGCAAGGTAAATCCTAAAATGTGCCAGAAATCTATTTGCTGTAACTAATGATAAGCATTAGGCATCAAGGTAGTTACTCAGATTACAGGCAGCACTGTAGAAGGCCATTCTGAGGTCTTGGGGAACAGCTTGTCTGTCATGAGAGGAGACTAGATGAGAGTCTAATAGCTCTGGACATAGCTTCGCAGTGATGTATGCAGTTTCCAGGGGAATGTCATGTTCCCAAAAGCTTGGGCTGAAAACACCTGTGACGCTGATTTGTATGGTAACCACTGTGTGAATGGACACTAAAAATCTAAGCTGGGAATAGCTATGATTGCTCTGAAAGAATACATGAGTTAGGTAAAAACTAGAAAGAGAAAAGTACCAATAACAAAGAAGGAGATGATATACTAGCCACAAACAATTTTATAATTAGAAAGAAAGTCTTGAAATGAGAAGACAGTAAATGAGAAGATGGTGAGTAACCACAGTTGATTTGCAGGAATTCCCCAAAGTAATGTGAGAGGGAAAAATAATCTCAATTATTAGATGGAATACGATTTTTTTTTTCTTTAATGTCAGAATGATTGGTTTCCCAATATTATTTAAAAATAAATATTTAAAGTCTTCTTCTAAAGTTAACAAAGGTGACAAATAGTCACGTTTTCATTTTGAATGAAAAATCTCACAACTTTTTTAATGAAATGATTGCAGATTTGTGGGCTTGTCTAGAAGTGAATTGAAATTACTGAATCCTTCTACTTACGACAATGTGTTTTATCATAGTTCGAAGAGGCAGAGAGTTTCCATTTTAAAATAATGTTTTTATCTTATGCTGTAATTACCTGAAAACTCTTCAGTCAGTCTCTTTAGATCACATTGCTACGCTTTTATGTTTCATTTGTTTCAAAACTCATTGATGTGCCTAAATTCTGTGTGCTGAATTTGAATGTCTGATTTATGAAAAAATAATAAACATATGTTTGTGATTTATTCCCAGATTCAGAAGAGGAAATGAAAGCATTAGAAGCAGATTTATTGACCAATATGTACACATCAAAGGTAATTATTTTTCCTCCTTTAGCTGACAGGCAGAGAGCAAATAAATTCTCATTACAAACCTAGAAGTCTCTGTACAAAGTAATAAGCTATGGTCTAGATCTAAATGTTCAATGAATGACATTACTTTCATACAAAATTTCCTTCTAATTCAAAGGAAATTTAAAGGTGTTGATGTGACACACAGAAAGTGTCCCTCACTCATAATACCAATACTTTCATTAAACTGTAAAACTGTTATGTACAGAGATGTAAAGTTTTATGAGGAAATGTGCTTCCAATAGGATTATGCCTGATGAAAGCTAAATTCACCTTAAGTCAAATCTATAAGTGAAAATTTTATGCAGAACTTTTCCGTTATACATATAAAATTAATAGTCATAAAACAAAAGCTGTTACTGCATATGCTGGTTTTGGTTTAGAAATTTCTTCACTGAGATAGTAAAAGAACATGGGGACATGACTGTGAAACTATTAATAATAACATTTCCTTGACAAGAGGCCAAATTATCAGTGATGTACAAGTTTATTACAAATAGACAAAAGTTCTCTTCCAAGCTCATATTCTCACATAGGTGAAGCAGCAAGTATTGAACATATGTATTAGATAGGCTGTAAGAGAAACAGTTTCTCAACTCTTCTGTTTTCCACAAATGAAGTAAGAAACATATGCTTGTCATATTTCTTCAGCAGTATATTCCTCAACAACACATTAAAAAATAAACCCTGAAACAAGTTTCAAGGGCTTAATGCTTTAATTCTTTATCCTGGTTTTTCAAATGTTTCTTAATGTCAGTGGAAAATGCAATTATATTTTCATGACAATTAAAAAGAAAAAAAAAAAAACTATAAATCAATGGCTAGATTATGGTTAAGGATAAAGCTTGCCTAGAAGGCTTCTATATTTTCAATATTTGCTTATATGTAAACTTCTTTTGCAGCATCTTTTGAACAGCCTAGAATAAGAAATAGTCCTGGATGAGAAAATATTTTGATCTTATGTGGTAGTTCGTAGGTTCTCATGGTCTTCACTAGCATGGCCTTTGATGCCAAACCAACCTGTTTGCCAGGTTGTTTGCCATGCAACTTGTTTCTCTAATGAAGAGAAAAATGTAATAGAGATTCTTTTCTGGAGATAAATGTAAATGCATGAGGTTTACAAAATTAGTTTGTCCTTTGAGCGTCAAAACTTAATATGCCCTGGGGGAAAACCCTGGAGCTAGTGTTGTTTTTGCTACTGACTGATAGTATTGTGACTGCAGCTCCCACTTCTCACTCTGCTGTCAGCACACAGCACAGTCTCTGAGCGAGTTTCATACCAGATAATAGTTAAGAATGCGCAAATACAGTGCTACAATTGACAGTGTAAAGATGTTTGCCATCTGCTTTTACATATTATGTTGCTTCAAGTGGTTAGCCGTTTGACCTCCTAATGCTCCTCCTATGATCCTCCTATGATGAGTTGCGACCCCTGAAGTTCATAGAAGCAGAGGATAGATGGTAGAAACATCATTTAATTCCGGATGATAATTTCCATTTAAAATTAATGGCTGTAATATATACAGTTTCTTATCACCAAAGTAAGGCATAGTGGATTGATTAAAAGAGTGTATAATAATACTGTGCCTACAGGGATGTACCACTGTTCCATTCAATACTAAAACAGCAAATTCTTTTTCATTTTTTTTGTTGCCATCTGCCAGTTTGTAACATTTGTTAGAACAAAACTTCTTCTGCTAATCACATAGAGATATACTTAAAGTGTGAGAATCAAATTTATGGATGTTACACATCAGAAAGAGATTGTTTTGTGCCTGAGATCTGGTTCCAGTTGAGGACAATCACTATTAAGCTGCATTCATTGTCTTTGACATGGACTTGGTCATCAACATCAGTGTCTGTTAGCCTTTTAAAAATAATTTCTTAGAGTCATTCATGTGCTGAAACACTCTGTCCGTAAAGAAGTACTTCCATGCTTACAGTGATGTCTTCAGCATTTAATACAGTTTATCACCCTTTCCTGCTCTTACATCACAAGGAAGATAAAAGGATCAAACATATCCTTAAAATCCTTTATTTGTCTTTCCTCTAAGATAAAATCCAAAGAGTTACCTGGAAGATCTGCATCTCGAATGCACAGATAACTATACGTTATCTCCATCTTTTGCATTTTGCATCAAATAACTAGCTCTGTTCTCGCCTCCCAAAATGCTGAGCTGGATTCAAACAAGCCTGAGTTAATTTTAGCTTAAACAAAAAGGGGTAGAGGAAATGAAAGATTTTTTTCATTTGAATTAAGTCATCAAAGAATATACTCTGCCTTTGGGATCTCCACTCTCACATTAAATTATTCGGAAGTGTTGGACCCTCTCAGTTTCTTACTGTTCCAGGATGCCTATTTCTGACTGGATATGCCTAGTCTACCTTGTCAGACAGACTAGGTTATTAGCTGTGTAGGAGCTTCCTGAGTCAGTCATTGCATACAAATTCATAACATTTACAGGCATTAGGATATACCACAGGAGAACTTAATCCTGTAGCAGAACTCTATACTACATCTACTTAAATACAGAGAGTATATTATTATTTTTTTTATTGGTACATTCTTACCAAAATTCAACTACTATTCTGAAAAGGAATCATAGAAGCACATAGGTGAAGGCAGTGTAGACCTGCTGACGTAATAGTTTATGCTACTGAATATTACAGATACCCTCGAGAATACTACCAAAGATACCTAAGCACCCTCCATGTCATTATCCATCCTCTTGTTCTATGTAAACAAATTTATGAAAGAAAACTAAGTAAAAGGCAGTGACCTAGGAAAGACATCATAAAAAGCTTTCTTTTTTTCTGCATTATAGTATCTATCTCCAGCATTATCTAAGCAAAGTCAGAGTGTTTTACCTATTCCTTAGTTACCTTGAATTTCACTTGATTATGAATCTAGTATAATTCAATTATGAATTTATGAAAATTAGCTTTTGCTACATAAAGATAAAAATTTCGGAGAAAGAACTTTTTTTCTAAAAAAAATAACATTTGGGAAGTATTAATTTTGGCATTATTAAAACATATTAAAATATTAACCTTAAATTAAAGTATGTTAGTACACAAACAGTATCCATAAGGTATCTGGTGATATCATTCAGACAGAAATGGAAAAGGAAAAGTAGTGTGTAAGTTGTAACTTGGGATTCTCTTTAGTGTTTTATTGGTCAAATCAGTTGTCAAAGAAGGAAATGTTATTTTCCAGGTCATTTCAATTTTTTGTCCAGTATAAATTATCTTTCAAAATATATAAAAGGGAAGTCATGTTTTTGAGTCCTAATTCAGGATAATGTTCATCAGTGGAAATACATTTGTGATATTCACATCATGAATTCTTCAGCATTAATAATTTTCTTAAGTTCACATTCACAATGCAGTTTCTTTTCTTCCATCAAATCACTCCTAGATTTTTTTTCAATTTATCTTCAGAAAATTCCATCTCAAATATAGGTTTCTTGAGCTCTTAAATAGCTATTTTCGAAAACATATCTTGAACAATTGTAGCTGGCATTGCTTAGGCCTAAGTGGAAAATATACCACATATTGAAAAAGAACCTAAACATTTGGATTATTGTCATCTAAAACTGTATTTAAGTAGACTCCTTTAGTATATTCACCTAGATATTCTACATGGCCTATAAAATAGAGCTTCCTGTGTTTAAAGCTTACTGTAGTAAATAACAGTTTAACAGTATACTGTTAAGAGTACACAACAGTAACACAAGAGCTCTCTTCAGTGTCTGGGCATGACCTGGAGAGCTCCATTTTCAGCTAAGAAATTATTTCACTCTTTAAAATTTTTAAAGCAATACAGTCTCATTCTGTGAGCGGGTGGCAGTGCAGTTCAGAAGAAGGTGCACTTAAGTAGTAAGACTTTGAAGTGATGTATGTTTAGTATTACCAGGAATTAGACTCACTTTACCAATGAGGTATGCATTGCAGACAGCATCGCAAGGTCTGATTATCAGATTTTTTTCCCCCTTACTTAGTAAGTAACAGCTATGATGAATTTCAGGTTGCTACTTAGGTTTTTACCAATATATACAGGAAAAAAAAAAAAAAAAAGGCATCAAGCTAATGTAAAGTAGTAAAGTTAGATCAAAAGTTTCTATAAATTATGTAGGAAAGCCTATGAAATTTCCTACTCCTCTCCTTCCCATCCACCTGAATAATCTCTATTCTGACCTGAAACTCCCAGTTGCTCATGGGGCACTATTTCCAGATTTAATTCTTTATTGCAAGTTAGCTAGAGAAGTGATAACTCACATTTCTTTCATATACCAAGGTTTGAGAAGTATATTGGAAAAACATCTTCATTTGGCAGGAAAAAAATATCCGTATTTTAATATTTCGCACATATTTTTAAAACATACCAAAGATCTTTCAATTGCAGTAGACACTTGCTCTTTTTTTGCCGATTTAACTTCTGCTAATTAAGTTAGGTATTCTATAACAAGAGTAATTTTGTTTTGAACCTGACAAATCTTTTCAAATAACTCAACAGACTGATTATGGCATCTGGAAGATGCAACAGATAAGTCCAAAGTAAACAATCCAGAAACAATTTCAAGCTCCTGAACAAAATTTTCTTCTTACCCTCAAAACAAAATGCATTTTTTGAGGCATGCTGTGAGAAACCTGAGAATGCATGGTAATTTAGTAAAAGGCTAAATTGCTGTAATTTAGAAACCTATGTGTATATTGGAGTACAGTAAAGTGAGCAACAGGGAATTTCTTCTAAGTAATGCTATTAGTGATGCCAGATCCTTGTTTCTTCCTTGCTCTTCTGCATTTTATTTCTCTTCCCCTGCCCCCCCCCCCAAAAAAAAAGTAGTTAATGACCAGCATGCATAAATCTTGCATACAATACCTCTTTGTTAAGAAAGTGCCTTAAAGAAGCACTAGGTTGTAGGACTGTTTAATGATCTGCTAAGTAAACATAATATCCACACTCACTTTAATGTTGTTGCCACTAAGTAAAATGCAATATCCACGTTACTGTAGTATGTATGTATACATTTGTATATCCAGGAAAAGAAATGACAACCACTTTGCAGTTCCTAGGTAGAGTGTGAGCCTAATGTGCACAGCAGGGAAACACTTGCCAGTTATAAACTGGAATTTACTGTTTGGCTTTTGACTGGAGATTTCTGTATCACCAGCTCTAGTTTAGGAAAACTAATTTCTGTACTCAACAAGAAGAATCTGCTGCTAATCAAAACTAAAAAAAGACTGATCAAGCAAAATTTGGGTCAAATCATGCTCAGTTTGGTCAAACCAAAGGTCTCAATTTGTTTATCCTTTTCTGTAACACCCTAAACATGTCCACTGGGGATCACCCAAATACTGCTTGTCTCAGTTTTTCAGTGCAGACCCCAATCAGAAATCGATTATTATTGATTTTGAATTGGTTATATGTGCCCATTTTCTGCACAGCTTTGCTCCATCTTCATCCCAGCCTGCAAACCTTAGCTTCTCGTCTCTCAGGCGCGTCACCTGTCAGTCTCCAAAACTCCTGGGGCTTACAGATTCCATAGCTTCAGACTCAGCCTCATCAGACAGATTGCCCTGGAGCAGGGACTCCGTGCATTTTCTCAGGGAATTTTGAAATGACTGGTATTTTTTTCTGAACTGGGGAGGAGTGCTGTGTTAACCACAGGCATCTCGCTTGGAATCCAGGACTGGGAATTTGTCCAGTAGGCTTGAATCATTGTCCTTATTTACACCTGTGAATTTATATTCTATTAATTTTCACCAGGGCTTTTGCTTGCACCTGTGCAATGCATAAGAAATGCTACCTTTCTGGTTTGGTAGTGCTTTATGTTTTCATCCTGTATATCTACCTGGGGGGTAAGGCAGTGGGGAAGCAGACTCAGTATACGTTTAATAAACGAGTTGCCCTAATTTCATCTCTCTCTAATTATTGGCTTAAAGTTGAGCAAATGACAAGGACTTCAAACAAACTTGCTCCTACCAAAATGTTTGACTGTCATACATTATTGCTAAAAATACAAAACAAAATTGCAACAAAATACAGAACAAAAATTGCAAAGCACTTACTAATGGGCATTTGTATTTTCAGATGAACAGAGCAAAACTTCCTTCCTGGAAAATGACTCTGCTAAATGCCTGCAATCTTATCAACAACCTAAATAACCAAGGTGGGGAAACAGCAGAGGTAGATGAAGATCTCATTTCAGGAGGACAGTTTCCTGCTGCTCTGGATGGCTTCACCTTGGAAGCAATGCTGACAGTATACCAACTCCAAAAAGTTTGCCACAGCAGAGCCTTTCAGCACTGGGAGGTAAAACAAATGGTCACAAATAATTTTCAAACAGTATTACACTTTTAGGATTTGTTTATCTATCTATAGCACTTTTAAAATCCATGTCCTTTGTTTTTTTTCCAGACCTCTGGTGTTCTTGTCTTAAATCACCTCTTCCTCACATTATTCAAGATTTCTTCCCTTTGTTATCTTGTTGATAATCTCTGCTATCTTTTATGCCTTACATTATTTTGTCTATTTGTATATGTCTATGTATATTATATCTATCTAGTTTTTCAAGAGCTAAGTGTCTCTTTTGCATGAGAATCAACATATAAATGTGAAATATTCTTAGCTAACCCTCCTTATCACTGCCAGGAAACCCACAGCAGGGGAACTCCTGCTCTTTTATGCCACTGCCCCTTAAGAGGACCTTGGAAGTTGACTCTGTGTGTGTTTATGAGATGCCTTGTCCTAAACAGTGTTTTATAGTCTATCTGTGGTGTTTATCTTACTGTCATGACTGCGCAGAGGCACGCTACTTGCAGTGTTGCATATTGCATTAGGAGTTGCTTTGGATAGGGAAAAGAGATATGCCACTGCTCGCTTTCCAGCAAACACAGTTTCTTCAGCTCTACCAGATTCATGGACAGTCTACTAAATCTTCATTCCTTTTATTTGCTGAACCACAGCTCTGTATTTGAAGGCTTCTTTCTCAATACTTTCTCTCTGCTGGGATTGCCTGTACCAAAGCCTGCAGCAACAGATTCTTTTGAGAATCAGAGTTTTCTGAGGATCCTCTTCATTAGTGCTGAAAAGGCAATGCCATAGTCCTGACTATATGTGATAGCACTTGTGTCTTAACCACAGTTCCTTATTTTGCAGTCCCATCACCTTTTGTGATGGCTGGGAATCCTCGCTTTCAGCATTAGCATGCAGCAGCATGTGAAATTTAAAAAGTAATGGTATTCCTCTCTCAGCTTATGAACGGGGTTATGAAGTACTAATATTTATACAACAAAAGGAGAAGGGTTGGAGGTAGAAGGAGGGAGATTGAAGAAAGCTTGAAATAAACAATATGTATAATGAGAGTAGTTCATGTGATCTTATTCATCCAGAATTGACTCCAATTCTGTTGAAACCAGGAATCTTTCCATTAATTTCAATGAAAAGTTTACATGGTTGTTCCTTTATTGAGTAATGAAGTGAGTAAAAGAGTTGATTGCTTAGGGAAACAGTGAGTATAAAAAATTTAATTTGATGCCTTTCAGTTAGGCAGTAGAATTGTATTTGACTTTGGATGAATGCGGTAATACAATGGATGTACTCTTAATATATAAACCAAGAACTAATATGAACCAAATACTTTAAGAATTCCAAATAAATTCCAAAAAAAACCCAAGTATATAGCATATGTTGACTGGCACAACTTTGACTTTCTTGTACCTTTTTTTTTTCATTTTATTTTACACGTTATTCTTTTTTTAGTTGTAGGAAGTTGCAGATAATAACTACTGATTGAAAGGTGAAGCCTCAAGCTGTGTGTGATTTAGGATTTTTTTTTAAAGATAAATTAAAATTTATAAGATGACAGTTACTAGGATGTTATTTGGGTTCTTGTCCAAGAAGGGCATACCAGTTTCTCTCTCTAGTGAAAAGCTGCACTCTTATTGGTAACAGTGGAATTTAAATATGATCCCTGCAGGTCTCAGCTCATCTTTAGCCTGATCTAAATTTAGTATTTGTTTGTTTGTTTGCTTTGTTGTTGTTGTTGAAACTATTATGGTAAAGATTTTTCCTTATGGGAGTTGCTAAGACATATTTTATAAAACTCTCTAGGAAGTGTTGATTTTCATTACCAAAAAAAGACAAAACAAAATCCAAAAAACCCAAGTACTAGATACCATGGTGTCTCTTCTTGCATTCCACAGTTACTTCAGCAAGATGCTTTTGATCTAGAGAATTCAAGCCAAGATAAGGAAATAATGAAGAGAAAAAATCCCTATATTCTGAAACGACAACTACATGTGAACAAAGCTAGAAGACCATACATACTCAAGAGAAGTTCATATTACTGATGCAGCAGAAGAAAACTATGTATATTTAGTTTATAGGTAACTGTGCATTATGGTTATCTTATTTAAAAATCATACTTGTGTGGAAATATACTATGGAAAATCATCAAGATGATAACTTAACTGTGTCTTTTTTGCAATTGTTGTTTCTTGAATGTGATTTTTTCCTACTTGAGATTAATTGGACCAATACATTTGCAAATAAATCCAATTTCTAAGCATGATGTATTGTACACAACTGAGATTTCAATATATTTGTTACAATATAGTGCTCCTCTTCTGTTTTATAAAGCACACCAACATACACCAACTAAATTGGTACTGTCCATAAACTGTATGGAGAATCTTATAATTTCTTAATGGAACATCTCAACCCCCTGCATGCATTTGAGTTTTGTGTACTACACCGGTCAGAAATACCCTAATTTTCTTTATACCTGCCCATTAAATTATTAGCAATTAGGTCTAAGTAAGAGAGGATATAGTATGAACTGGCTATTAACTATTATCCAGCAATATCAAATTTCACGTTGTAGATGAATTTAGCTTCTTGACTCCTGCTGCTCAGGGGTCATAATTTAAGAAAACCATGCACTAATGGGATTGAAAAAAGTATGCTAACATAAACAAAGCCTGATGCCCGTCCAAATCCTGTCTGTTGCTGACTAAATGAAGAAAACAGTTTATTCAGTCAGGAAATTTATGATGTTTATTTAATTCATGTATACTCAAAGAAGTATACTCAGACTTTTTAAAGACAAAAAATAAAAGCTGATTCACACTCATCACTGGAAAAGTCACAACACATTTCTAGTGTGAGAAATACAAACATTCTGAAAAAAAAAATCAGAAGAGGAACAAATACTAGAACACTTGAAACTTGTTATTGAAAGGCATTTCCCTTCCCTCCCTCTAAAAAAACTGAATAACAACAGGTAGTTCCAGGAGTTAAAGGCAGTCTTGCAAGTCCATCCAAATGTGAAGATCCCAGCATGGGAATAAAAGTATACAGGCCATCTGAGACTTACACATATTCTATCTCTCTGGCTGTGATCCCTGCATCAGACTTGGGCTCATATGACTGCAAGGCTCTTGTCTGGAAGGAGACAGTCTGAAAGAAATGGGGGATACAAAAACTGTCAGAATAGGTGGCTAGTCTGTGATCCAGGTGGCAAGAAAGGAGATCAGACAGGCTGCTTTTGAAACTCTGAGTGTTTCCTGTTTCAGTTATTTCCTGGTGCATTTCTGGTCTAACAAGTTGATAAAAAAAAATCCAAACCCTCTCATAGGTGAGATTTTCAGTCAATTCATATTAAGCATGTGTGGGGATATACATATAAATAGCATATCCAGTGGTTATATTAACTTTGCTACACGAGATGGCTAATTTTATGCTGTAAAATGTATCTTCATTTCATTAAAGATAATCCTACTTCCCTTCCTCACTGCAAATGTTATTAATCAGTTTATTTGTTAAATAGCCACTAAATATCTGCATTCACAAAGTGTAACTGAGCATACACTAATTACTGTAATAATCATTATGATTCAAAGACAGCAAAGTATTTAAGCACATTAGATGTCAATGGTTTAAATGGTTAATTTGCTTAAGGGCTTTGCTTAGACAAGATTCTAGTAGATTCATAGCCCTTTAATTTTTTAATGAAACCGTTGTAGAATTAGACTGGAGACACAGTATGCTCTCAAGTAGCTAAGAAATACTCCTCTTTCCCAAAAATCAGGAGGCTTCATAGTCCTGTTACAGGCGCTTTAAATTCTAAATTATCTGTTGATGTGAAATAATAAAGCAGAATAGAGTTTGTTCAAAAAATCACTGCCATTAGGCAGAAAAAAAAAATATAGAATTCATCTCACTACTTCCTAGGCAACATGGACACACACACACACACACCAAAAGGCTTCCACAATCTATTCTTCTGCATGTGCAGTTTGAGTATGGGGGTTAAAAGAATGTAGGATAAGAATGGGAGTATCATTCGAGAAATAATGCTAAAAAAAAAAAAAAAAAAAAAAAATGCACAAATTATTTTTCAGGTTATTTAGATATTCAGCACTTAAGGATCTCAAGTGATGTTCTCTACATACTCCACTCTAGTGTTCCACATTTTAATTCATTGTTATCCTGAAAGTGCCTGTGTGCTGATTCCTTCCAATGTAGATTTAACAGAATAGCCAGGTTAACTGAAAATGGCTTAAATGGCTTACTTTCACTAGAATGTGAATCTGTGTGTCTGGAGGAGACCTGTCTTAAAGTGTGGTAGCAGGTAGCCTGTTAAGTTTTCCCCCAGCCTTTGATGGAGATGTTCAGGTTACTCACAGAAGAGTGAGTCATCTAGAGTGAGGGAAAGTCCTAACTAGAGAAGGAAAGACAATCCGTAAATATGGAATAGTCAGTGAAAATAAAATAGCTTGTGGTGGCATTTCAAGTTAAAATGCAATCATTGGTGAAAAATCAAGAAAAACAGCACAAAGGTGTTGGAGAATACCCAAAAATCTGCACTCTAATAACAGAGATAAACAATGTTGGCAAGTAGACTTTTGTTGTCTGAGGGACCCTCATTGACCTGAAACCTCCTTTCACTTCAAGGTATTTCTACCTCCTGTTGAATACATTGCTGTCAATTGCAGCCATTCTTCAGCTCTTATTTTGGATAGTAGCTGCAAAAACAATAGGCTTATACATATTTGCCCCTATTTAGCATATTCTTTCTGTGGGATCCTTAAGGTATGTGTCTTGACTTGCCTGTAAAATCAATGTTGTATCTGCAACAGCTATGAGTGCTGAATGAACTTCAGGTCATAGAAAGCACCCATAATATGTATAGCTTTGTAAATACAGACATTTTTTTTTCATTTTTTTTTTATTTTTTTTTTCCCCTTCCTAGTTTAGAATTGTCCTAAATATAAAAATGTTGTTTTAAAGGTCGTTAGCTGAGACTGTAACCTCTGCTGCTGGAAATATCACTTGAAGTGGAGAATTTTTTTTAAAAAAGGCAATTAATGAGAGATTTGATGCCCTTCTCTGTCTCCACAGAGGAACCCATTTCTTCTGCATAGTGCACTGCTGATCTTCATAGGAAGATGACAGAATGAAGATTAATAGTGAATAATTATACCAATTATTCACATACTGTATGTTTAATTCTTCCTTATACTCTCAAATATTGTCATCTGGTGAATCTGCATGAACTTCAAAGCTATTTCTAATGTAGAAATAAAATTAACAGAGATTTAAATTGATTTGATATGATATTTTCTTGAATATTTATTCCCTATAGTTTACTAAAACCCATATACATGGAAAGAAAAGCATAGAAAAATGAATTCTTTTGTAAGCTCTGAAGAATGTTTGCTAGTTATTCTTTGAAAGGAGACACATTAAAAATATATTTATTGTTCTCAAATTTCAATATATGGTGATAAAATAAGTCATGTCAGCTTTCTTGGGTCTTGGTTGTGACATATTGTAGCATTTGCTGTTTTCAGTCTTTTGTAATATGGGTCTATGTAGTAGGTTGCTGGGAAGAGTTTATGGCTGTGGTGTAAACAGAATGGTTAGATTGTGGAGTTTATCAGATTAAAAGATACATGCAATTTAATTTTGCAATCTATGATTGCTGCTGTGGCTCATACTTTCTCTTACCTAACCCACAGCTGAGTCATTATACCTTTGCTCTCCCAAGTTTAGTTTTCAATACGCACCATGCTGTATCAAATTGAAGACACAAGCCACCCCTATTGTACTTCTGTGTAACAGGGCAGAGGCAGGAAAAGGTCCTTCTGGAGTTTTCCAAGTTTCCAGACTGATCAGTGATGTTCTGGTCATCGAAAAAACATTAGACTGAACTGGACTAAAAGCAGCCACATGACAGGTGACTGTAGAGACAGAGCTTCTAACTATCTCTGGAAAGCAAAGAAAGTTAAGGGGGAAGTTCGACCTCCATAAAGAACCGGAGCAAGGATGTTTTCATTATTACCAAACTCAAGCATTCAAAAGCCATTACTGAGGCTTCAAAAAAATGTAAACGTGAATAAAAAATCCATATGTCTAGGTAAATTAATAGATGGATGTTGAGTGATTTTTATTACCCTTTATTTACTGTGCTTACAGGATGCATCAGACTCACGTTTTCAACACTAAGAAGAGCTAAATACGTGTTTTGTTTTGTTTTTGTTGTTTGTTTTCAGCATTACTATTGAAAGTTGCCATTGTCATCCAATGTCTTGAATATTGGAGCTGACATTTTAAGACTCACACAAAAAACACAGTGTTAATGATCAGATTTTAAGAACTACCAAATCCAGGTTATTTGGATGAGTCTGAGAGGCCCGGTAGTCAGATTGTGGACTAGAAAGCGTTTCATGGTACCTCATACCAGGCAAACTTTGGCTCGTGACAATTAATGAATAGTCTGAAGAAGAGATACGGAAAATGAGACTAAAATCTTAATATTGTTATTGTGGCTTATATATATATATATATTTTTTTTTTTTTTCATTTCCAGAAATATTTAATTCAGGCCTAAAATAGATGTGTACAAAAGAAAAAAAAAAAAAGTTTGTGGAATGTCAAGCATCATTTTTTAAAGAAAATTGTCCATGGACTAATGTGACTTGGAAATCTGGACTGAGTGGCATAGTGGGTCAAAAATTGTTTCAAAAGCCATAATGTATTTATGAAATTAAATATATCTGTTCTTTATGATTAAAAAAACCTACAAGGAAATAAGATGTAAATTACTATTTTATAGCAGGTAGACAGATATTCTTAAAAAAATTTTATTTAATAGTTCTTCCATAAATGGAAATTCCCTTTTTTGTGTGTGTGTATTAACACATCCTTAGCGTAGTGATATATAAGTAGTTGTATTTTAGTATCTTATTTCCTGATCTCTTAAATAAAGAGCTCTTTGGAACCGGCAACAAGGCTTTTGATCTGTTCAAAAAGTAGGAATCAAAGCAGTAACAGAACAAGTGGAATACAGATGTGCATCTGCATGCTCAAAAATGGATATGTTTATTCAAATTATTCTGAATTTTGCGGTAAATGAAATAAAATGTATGGAACTATGTGACTGTAGAGTATTATGAATCTATAGTATTCTCAGAATTTAACAATAATGACACAGATTTCTAAATGGTTGTCTTTCATATACAGAAGATACTGAGGTAACAAGATTGGAGATGCTTTTGAAGATGAAACCCTGGGTGAATACGTAATGGTCATTTTCTTCGAAAGTTTCCATTTACTGAAGGCAGTTTTTTGGTAGAGTGGAGTTAAAAATTTATATTCCCAGAGCCTGCCTGTGGAGAATAGGGGAGTTATGAACATTACCTCATTACCATTTGTTTTTATAAATATCACCCATACTTCCACCTCACTCTTTTGATTTTACACCTTTTTATGTTACAGAGTTGAATGTTGGGGAGTTGGGTATATAACAGGAAATTTAAGAAATAAGAGATTTAATGGGAAAATATGGTAGATGTTAATGTAGTATTCCTTCTGTTTGGCTCTGGCCATACTTTTCCACTATTTTTTTTTTTTTTTTTTTTTTTCCTGAGGATATACTCAAACCCAGAATCAAATCCATAAGGAATTCAAGACCTAGAGAACAGAAAGGAAGGCTCACTGGAGATAAGAAGAGAAAGGAAAATATTCAGAGAAATCTGCAAGGTAGTGCAAGGTCATCTAATAGCAAGGTAGGTAGGGCTAGTGTTAGTCAAGAACCAATGCAAGTGTAGACTATAAACTAGAAGATACAGGAGAGTCCAAAAAAGAAGAGTTGCCAGCAGATGATAGAGAGGGAAACCATCCACCCTCAGTTACAAAACTTTTCTTGAACCCAGAAAGACAACTTGAATTTCAGAAATTTCATATGGAGAACTTTTAAGCTGGGACTGCATCAGCTGAAGGAAGCTGCTCAGGAAGGGCGGGAGTGGGTAGCACGGGCAGCAGTGAAACACATAGGACTCAGGTCAGTGATGAAGTAAGTTCTGCAGAGACAGGAATATCAGTGTAGCATATGACAGATATATAGATCATTGTAATAGTTTGGAGTTGTCAACAGGCTAGAGAGTGTTTTTGCTAAATGCTTGGAGTAGTGTATTATTTCTGGTAATCAGGAAGTCCAGGGACTGTTCGAAAACACCAGTTCAAACAAATAAACAAAGAATGCTTACATAATAAAAATTAGACTGAATTGTTCCTTGCATATAGAGAAACTAGCTTAAAAAAAGAGCAGATTCAATCTTTCATAATATTATTTCTGTGGTACAGGCCTGGTCTTCTTACCTGTACTTCCTTCATCAAGGCTTTACTCTAACAGGTCTCCAGGTTGTGGCTCTGGTTTAAGTACAATATTTTTCTAATTTGAGAGAACAGAAAGTTGAATGAATGTGTGTGATTTCAAAAAACCCATCAAACTTCCAAGTTCACATCTGGATGACTTTTGCATGCCCAGCATCCTAGACAGCATTTCTTTTCGGAGAGGAAAACAGATATAAAATGTCTGTTGAAAAGACACTTTGACCATAAATTGGAACGATCCAGGATTGATGATATTAAACTCCAAACAACTTCACCTCAACCGCCCCACACTTATGAACCCCACAGGCTCAGGTTCCTTGGGGGAAAATACCAAAAAACAAACACAAATTACCCCGTGAAAAACATCTGAATCTTTGCAAAGCTTCAGTGTAAGACCAGGGAGCCATGTCTGCAACCTCAGTTTAATTAGATAGCCTTCTGAGACAAAAGTTTAAAAAGAAACTCCAGAAAATTGCATTCTCTTGAGGAAAGTCATTTGGAACTCTCTTGAATGAAGTAGATCATCTTCAAGTATCTATCACAAACATGGCAAATCAGACAGCCTACTTAGAATCCTGCAGGTCCCAGAGTGTATACTTCTGTGACCTAGATGATTATAGATTATAAACAAGATTTCTTCTGAGTATTAACAAGGCAAAAGAAGATAGTACTGTGCTAAAATGCTTTTGATATCTTATTAGCAGCTTTCAGTAGTGTTTGATGAAACATAATGTACTATTTGCACCACTTCCCAAGGCATATCTTAATGTAAAAGAGAGAGCTGACATTTACTGTGAAAAGTCTTTATTTAGATAAAGTGCTAAAATATCCAAAGCATGGTGCTTGTAAACCTGATTTCTGTTCACTTAAGCACGTTGTGCTTCTCTACTGCTGGCAGAGCAGAAAATGTATCTGCCACTTAGGCTGCAGAAAGCCTCTCTGACTCATCATCCTTAGCTAAACTTTTTACCAAGAAAATTTGGTTGGTCACAGGTATGGATGAAAAATGATAGCAAATACTCATCATTAGAGACATCCACTGAGCTTAAAAACATGGAAAACTAAAGCTTACTAAAGCAGTAGAATTTTGTACAACACAGTTGAAAGAGTTTGGAAATCAGGGAAATGGTCAAATACATGGGCAGTATTACTTTGTTTAATATATAAAACATTCACACACACACACACACACATATATATGAAGAGATACTGCCCATGAAGTCCCCTGTCATATCTCTGCTAAGCTCTATTTTGTAACAAGAAGACATTTGCAAGGAGGTCCTTTGATTTACTAGCAAAAGATAAACATTTATGCTTATTTGATATATTAAAAATGCTGATTATTTTGTAAATATTCTTGTGTATTAACAAAGCTGCCCAAAATAATGACCCAAAGCATATCTTATTTAATACTGGTGTGATCTGCATAGTTTCGTAATCCACCTGATTATCATCTTCAGCATTGTTAATGTGCTTATGTGAGTGTATTTCAAGTATTTTAGTTACAGCTTCTCCTTTTTCCTTTTAACTTATCTTTACAGTCAACGGCATCAGTTTTGTTTTCTTTTTCATTCTACGGTTTATCCATATTTCTAGGATAGATTAAAAGATCAAATAGATAAAAAATTTTGCATTTCTATTTCTATACTCTATTACCAGAAAAAAAAAAAAAAAAAGATAATCAAAACTTAATTTTCTATTTTTTTTTGTGATTGCTATTAGTGTTTTTATCAGGTTTCATATACTCCATCCACTGTCAATAGAAAGTTAGGAAGATGATTTAATTTTGGAGCTAGAGACTGAAGTTGTAAAATATGCACCTGTATTTTAAAATCTTGGAAAACACTGTACTCTTTATTAAATCTGTAACAAAAAGGCAGAGTGTGTTGAGCTAGTGAATACTCTGGGCAGAAATATATGGTAAAGCAAGAGGAAAGAGAGGAAAAATTAGAGTTAAGTATAATGTCCTTTTCCTAGTTTTACAAGAGATCAAATAAGCAACACTATATTTTAGACTTTACCATTGCAGCCAGACCCTATCTGACCTATTATAAAGTAAGAAATCAATTTTTCTGAAGTCTCTAATAGCTCCACCTGCCCCCTTTGCACCAGGTTAGTTGAGAATGGAGAATGTTTTTTTAGAAAATGCTGTTCTCTGCCTACTGTCTTTTTTTTGTTGTTATTTCTCAAAAACTTTCAAGCTGATCATCTACAAACTGAGCTGGCATGTAAATCATTAACTATCTTCTGTGAAATTACTGGTAAGTTTTTGATCAATTTCCTTATAATGGTAGAGGTGAAGTTCTTTTTAACAATGTTTCAGGCCCATTTGCAGGTGTAAATAAAAATGTGAGTGTTCTATAAATGTTTCCATGGCTTTTGTGCTCTATCCATTTTTCCATTCTGTGGTGAACATCATTGACTTTAACAAATAAAAAGTGCATTTTTCCTTGACCTTCCTATCTGCCTTTGGATGAGGTAGATTAGTTTCTACAGTGAACTCCAGGAGATTCCTGGCAATGCATAACTCTTGCAGAGGCTGTGCAGTAGCTACATGGACAATCTTACAGGCCAGGACCTTTCCAAATTTCCTTGTTACACTAGACAGTTGCCATCTAGGGGAAGAACAGCAAAGGATGAGCTGCTGTTCATAATCCATGATCTGTGTGACTGGCAAGACAAAAGCTAATGTAACAGTAGTTGACCTGGAAGAAAAGATCTTAGCAGAGGTCTCAAGGATGGCATAGCTGGAAGCTACTTTGTCTTTGGGAGAAAAGGGTGGAATATCTGGCTTAATTATGTTTAGCGTCTGAGAACTCACTTAAATGAACACAGAGTAATTAGGAAAAAATCCTGCTCCGGGCTTGAAGCTACTTTTAACATCCACATGGCTTTGGGTGAAGTGTTAGGACTTATGTTAGTGCCGTATTCCCAGAGCTCCAGAGCTCTACAACTCAAGGATTAAAAAGTTGGCCACTTTTACTCATGAATGCATAGTAAAGCCATTATCTGGAGATACATAACAAATAAAGCACAGACAAAGGCATTATTTCACCTGTTAACTTTTTCCTTTGTTAAAATCAGTAGCATACAACTTTTCTTCTGTTAAGATGATGAAAAATGTAACAGTGGCAGAAAATCTCTGTCTTCTCAGATGAGGATATAATTTTTTAAGTGGGAGTCTTTCATCATTCACCCATAGGCACTGAAAAGACTGCATTTAAAGAATCTAATTCATTCCCACAGTGCTTGGAGATCTATTATTTTCTAAGATTATTTGCTATTTAGAATAAAGCTTGAAAGAACCCTTCCATCACTTCCTGTTGCCTCTAGCCAGTAGCTCTGGCAAAACCCATAAAAGCTTCAAAATGTGGTGTTTCTTTCTTGAGTTCTAGAACTCTTGAGTTCTTGAGTTTCTCAGTTCTAGAAGTGCTAAGGATGTTGATGTGGCTTATGACATTTCTTTTAGTCTGAATAATTCTTTCAACACCAATGGGAATCTTGTTGTGTTAAAGCTCAAGCTCATCCTTCAGCTAAATCTTTCTTCAACTGATGTCAAAATCTTCATAACATTCAAGAGTCATATCATGATATTTAAATACAGATTTAAGTGACTGCTTTTTGCACGTCAAAGACTTTACAGTTTACAGGAGTAGAAAGGTTGCCATAGTTAAAATTTTTGGCACTATGCTACCATCTGGTGAGAAAAAAAAGAAAGACAAGTAAAGCTTTTGAGGTTTTCTTTCTTGATAGCAAGATTTATAGATAAAAATTTTCTGCTACTAACTGACTACCATGTGCGTTTAAGGCTTCACGTGACTAAATTATTTAAAAATCTATGTGCATTTTCACACTGTACTTTTACAAATCCTATGCAGTCCAAATGGTTATTTAATTTTAAGGGATTTAAATATGCTCTTAAGTCTAAATATATAGTTCATTATTAAGAATATTTGTTCTCTCTCAGAGATACATGGTGATGTAAGATGCTTCAGAATATTTTGCTAATATTTCAAGCAATATTTATCATATAGACTATATAATATTACTGAATATTCTTGTACTTGTACAATTTGATTTCTTGCTATTTCAAAATCTCAACAGTGGGCTGAGGATTTTTTTCTTTCTTTCCTTCTGTTATCTTTTCTCCCCTCACATTTTTTAATTACAACCTTAGGGAAAAATATCTCTGTACTTCCAGTACGCTTTAAAAGATAAGCTTCCTTTTGTGTTGCCCTGAAAACATACTTACTTGTTACTGGAGCTCATGACATACACTGCTAGCATCTGTGCTCTCCATATGGTCAGTGTGTCTTCTATACTATCATCCATACCAACTAATGATGTAAAACAATAGTAGCAATAAAATACATATGCATTAAAAAATAAATCATCTTAGAAAAATGTAAATCCTTGTTGTAAAGTGCCCTTCCTTCCTTCCTTCCTTCCTTCCTTCCTTCCTTCCTTCCTTCCTTCNTCCTTCCTTTTTTTTTTAATATATTTGTATTTTCATTTGTAGAATGAAATACTTTGTTCCAGAAGAATTTCCCCAAATCCTCAGTGTCTCTATTTCTTTGGCCAGCTGCTAGGCTCCCAAGGTAAGTGGCAGGCAGTCACAATGGCAACCACCCAGGTCTCTGTATTCTTGCAGGAATTGAAGATTATTACCACAAGGAGAAGTGGCTGCCAAGAGACTCAGGCAGGCTCATGACCAGGCACATTATGCAATCTTGGACATCAGTGAGCCAGCAAAAGCTTAGAAGAGGAATTAGGAATCTCAGTGCGCTGGGTTACATGGTCATAGCCAAGTGGTCAGCTCGTCTGCCAGTTCCTGCTGGAATTCTGACAAAATCAGCCAGTCCACAAGAGCATGCCAAGACCAAAGAGCTGGTATTATGTGATGGAGATAGGTTTTGTTATAACATTTTGATCAGGCCTCATAGAATGGCATCGAACTTATAAATGAGCAGAGCCACCCGGCCCCTGTGCTGTGCTCTTTGCTGCTTGGGAATAACAAAAAGATCAGCTCTGATTCCCCTTACCAGCGGAGAATGCTTCCAGCATGAGAGGACCTTCTATGGCATAAAGCTTCTTCCACTTTGTCGGGGAGGAAGGGAACTCGATAGTGACATAAGGAGGGGCACTCAGAGGGACCTAGACAGGTTGGAGAGTTGCGCAGAGAGGAACCTCATGAGGTTCAACAAGGACAAGTGCAGTGTCCTGCACCTGGGAAGGAATAAACCCAGGTACCAGCGCAGCTTAGGGGTTGACCTGCTGGAAAGCAGCTTCATGGAGAGGTATTTAGGAGTTCTGGTTGGTAACAAGTTAACCATGAGCCATCAATGTGCCCTTGTGGCCAAGAAGGCCAATGGGATCCTGGTCTGCAGGAGGAGGAGTGTTGCCAGCAGCTTGAGGGAGGTGATGCTCCCCTACTACTCAGCTCTGGTGAGGCTGCACCTGGAGTACTGTGTGCAGTTCTGAGCTCCCCAGTACAAGACAGATGAGGAACTTTCAGAGAGGGTCTAGCGTAGAGCAATGAAGACTGAAGCATCTATTGTATGAAGAAAGAGTAAGGGAGTTAGGCCTGTTTAGCCTGGAGAAGAGAAGATTGAGAGGGAATCTAATCAATATGTGTAAGTACGTGAGGGGTGAATGTAAAGAGGATGGGGACAAACTCTTCTCGGTGGTGGTCAGTGACAGGACAAGGGGTAATGGGTATAAATTAAAACACAGGCAGTTCCACCTCCATGTTAGGAAGAACATTTTTTTTACTGTGAGGGGGACAGAGCCCTGGCACAGGCTGCCCAGAGAGGTCGCTGCTCCTTCTCTGGAGGTCTTCCAAACCCACCAGGATACCACCCTGTGCCACATGCTCTAGGTGTCCCTGCTGGAGCAAGGGATTTGGAAGATGATCTTTAGAGGTCCCTTCCAACCTCAACCATTCTGTGATTCTGTGACTGTGATGAATATGACATGTTCATAATGGCTGACATGCCTACAACTTTCACTAAATCCTTTTCTTTTGCTGCACTTTTTTAAGTGAGGATATATTCATGGTGTTAGAACTCATAGTTTTAACTGCAAAGTGTGTATGCCTCCTCCCTGGCCTGGGTTTTGACCATTATGAAAATGGGGGTTAGTTGGTAAAATTTGGTTCTGTGTTCAGATTCATATGTTGATTGCCTTCCTGCCACCTAGCTTTTTAAAATATTAGGCTTATGTCTCTATAAAGTGATAATCTGGGGTAGATTTTTTTTTTTTTTTTTTAACCAACTAACTTTTAATGGAAAAAATATATATATATGTATTTATTTATTTTTTCTGATGCACCTAAGCATGTGGAACAGGAACTCCAATTCCACTTGAAATAGAAAACTGGAATTAAACCATAATGGCTGAAGAGAAAATGGGAAATCTGCACAAAATGGAAAGTTCAGTTAAAATCATTCAGAAGACAGCATCATTTGAAGGCCACAGATATTTATGAATGCAAGGAATTCACCCATCTTACTTCTAAGAGTATCAGGTAACTTTGTTAGACCTAATACTGCTGGTTTTGTAAGCAACTGCTCATTCCATTTGAATCATGTAGCAATGAGTTACACAAGCTAATCATGTATCTTGCCATGTGAATTCATTTTAGACATTTTAAGCAGGATGATCTTAATTTCTGTTTTCACTCCCATAATTATTCTGGTCTTTTGAGAAAGTATCCTGCAATATTGTCACTTGTTTGTAGTTGTTTTGACAAATAGTCTGCTTTTTTTTTTAATGAATTCTTCTGTTGCCTTTTCCAACCAATGTGACCTGGCTATATTACTGATACTAAAATCCATTTAGAGCATTAGACAGGTGGTTGGTTGCTCAGAAAAAAATTCTCTTTTCCTAAGAGAGCTTCTTGTATGCACAATGATTTCTAATTTTTTCGATGTTTTTGTCAGTTTTCGCCTTGCTACTTTTGGGTAGGACTGAAATTTTCAAAGCCTCGGGACTACATGCAGCAATTTAGAACACTTTCATACTCAGCTTTCAATACAACTAAAATTACTTCCAGAAAAATTAGGAAATCTTCTGCTCTGTTCTTTGCCTGAAGGAAATGACAGAGTTAGACTGCAGTCTTTTCACTGCAAAGTCTGTGATTTTATTTGTCCTGTTCTTTCATAAAGGTTCAGTTTTCTCCTGATTTAGGTGATAAAATTAGAAAGGACACATTCACAATCTACTGCTTTTATTGAAAAAAAACTTACAGAAACCTTTAACTCTGAAATGACTTGAACCAAGGTTGTGAAAACTTTTTTCAGTTGTCAGTGTCATGGTGTTTAACTATCTAACCTGGTCTGAATAGCCACACTTTTTCTCATCTTCTAAAACCAATACTGTAGGTCTTTTGTGTTTTCTCCAGTTTCCAAGTAAGGCACCCATAGTTGAAGTGCATGTTTAGAAAAATAGGTCCTATATTATGTATTCTTAAAGGCAATGTACAAGCTTTACTGTTGTTTTTCTCTGTCTATATTATATATCTTAATATTTTGTTTTCTTTTTAGACTTCTAGTGGGCACAGGTCTGAGGTTTGTAGTCCAGATGTCTAAACGTGTACTCAGGCTTTTTGTGTCTGTGGTTAGAGTTCAGAGAATTGTAATTAGAAAGAGAAGAAGGAAACATCAGATCATTGATTCTGATTTCTTCTGTAATGGAGACAAGAGAATTTAATTAAGACTAAAGCTGGTTTTCCAATCCTAATTTGAAGACTACAAGGGACAGATAATCCACTGCCTGCTTTGATCATCTTTTCCAAAGACTGATGATCACAACTGCTGAAAATTAGAAATAAACATTACAAGTTAGAATTTGTGAAGTTTTGATTTGTAGCCATTTGTTTCTTGTTATGCCTTTCTCTGCCAGATTGAAGATCACCCTTAATACCCAGTACTTTTTCTCTGTAAAATATCTTATAAATGGCATTTGAATACATCTTGATCTGCTTTTTGTTAAATTACATGTGTTCATTATTCCCCATATGGAACATTTCAGTTTCAAATCAGAGATGATTCCAGAATCTCCTGTGCTTCAGGAAAGGAAAGGAAAGGAAAGGAAAGGAAAGGAAAGGAAAGGAAAGGAAAGGAAAGGAAAGGAAAGGAAAGGAA